>CM063592.1:1705876-2025622 GCA_032356905.1 Salix exigua
TAATGCCCTGATGGATTTCTCCAACTATATTTTTATTCACAATTAATTGGCCTGAGCACAGATCATTCTTCTTTTGTTAAATTACTAATCCCTCAGGAGTTGATTTTGGATTATTTCTTTTGATCCTTGGAAGGTCCTCATCTCAGGGTTTTATGCTGCTTATTGTTGCCTGCTGTACAGTTGGTTGTGGGAATTAGTCACCCATCTTGGGCATCTTTACCATTTTTCATTTGTAGCTGTATTGGACTTGTCAACTGGTCTCTAACAAGCAACTTTCTGGGCCTATTCCAGTAAGTCTCGTACACTTAGCTGACTGATCTTAGTTGTTCTTTTGAATGAAATGTCATCTTGACTGATTTACATTAATTTGTATGGGTTTGAAGGTGGTGGAGGTATCTTTTCATGTATGCAGGCTTGAACATTTTCCTGCTGTATGTATACCAACTTCCCATCGAGGTTTCTGGGACGATTGAATGTGTAGCTGGTTTCATTGGTCTATATAAAATACCTGCACGACCAGAGCTTTCAGAAATTTGTTCTGGTCTTTCACTTCTACTTTTCTACATTATGGTGAGCGGGACTTGTTCCAAGTTTATATAATATTAAAAGCTGATTTCATAATAACTGATTGCCAAGATTTAGACCACACTTATGTAGCTGATGATTTGCAGTGCTGGAATTGCACTTTAGAAGTAGAATGCTGAAAAAGAAACAAGAATATTCCTCTTAATCTACTAAAAAAAAAAAAAAAAAATTCTAGCGCTACATGAGACAGTTTCTCATTTCTTTTTCTTCTTCATATGGGAGTGCTTCATTTCCTTGATCACAACATTCACTGACATTCTTTCCATAACAGCTATCCTGGATCAGATGTGATCTGACAGAAATGAATTCCATCTTGTCAACAAGAGAAAACAATTTGAATGAGCGATTGCTTCCCCTTAAGCATTCATTTTTCATTTCTGAAACGAGGTAGTTTGCTGTACTTCCTGATGATATGAGCTTCCTGTGTGGTTTCAGCTTGAGCCTCGACACAATTTTTTTATGGTACTTGATGCTTTACTTTGTTGTCTTTATCCTAGATCTGGTGTAAGGAACACCAATGTGTTGTTGAGAGGAGCAGTTTTCCGGACCTTTAGCGTCAACTTTTTTACTTATGGTTTTCCGGTAGGCTCTGGCATTAACTTTTTTTTTTTCCATCTTCTTTTCGGAAATAATTCATCTTGCAACCAAGTTTCCTTAATACCTTTTTGTATCACCCATGACAGATTTCCTTGTTTGCTCTGTCATTTTGGAGTTTTCATTTTGCAAGTTTATGCGCATTTGGACTGCTTGCTTATGTTGGTTACATTCTATATGCATTCCCTTCACTGTTCCGCTTGCACCGATTAAATGGTCTGCTGCTTGTTTTCATTCTCCTATGGGCCACCAGCACCTATATCTTCAACGTGGCATTTACAGTCCTAAATAAGAAAATGTGGAAGGTATTCTTCATTGACTGCATACTTTATGTCTTGTTTTCACAATCATAGAGATTACTGTGATTTTGATCTCTTGAACATGTTTTCAGGATGTGGAAATTTGGGAAACTATTGGCTTATGGCATTACCCGATTCCAGGATTTTATCTTCTTGCACAATTCTGTCTTGGTGTCCTTGTTTCCTTGGTCAATCTGGTGAACAATTCTGTTTTCCTCTACTTATCAGATGAGGATAGGGAACTTTCAAATCACGATTTTGTAGTTGAAGGTGAGGAAAGTAGGTATCTTACTGGACTATATGCACCAATTTACTTGATTTCTGAAGCTGCATGGATTCACTTTGGCTGGACTGTTTCGATTCCTTTATAGCTCAATTGTCTCCTTATCAGTTGACATTGTTTCTTCCTGGTAGCATGAAATAATAATTGTTAGAAGAAAACTGTAGCAGCAATGGTTTCACACTATACAAGAATAAAAGTTAGGAGGGCCACAAAATTCTAGAGAACTTTTTGTGGACTAGGAACATTTCTTTTCTTTCTTGGTTATATAGCCACCTCTTGGTCCTTAATGTAGCTATACTGACACATCATTAGTCATGGAAGTTTGGAAGGGGTAAGGGCATAGCATGTGGATGTGCTCACTTGATTCTGTCTCTTTCTTCACAGTTAAATGAAATTCAAAGATATAAATTTCATGAATTTCTTTTTGATAGTTTTCGGTTTTAGTTTAGTTATTCTTGGAATATTGTCACGGTTGCGGGCCATAATTTCAGTTGCATTTACATTACAGAGAGTGAAGAAACCAAAGTATTGATTATTGCTACAATAGCATGGGGACTTCGCAAAAGCTCTCGTGCTATAGCACTGTTGCTGATATTTCTTATTGCATTGAAACCAGCAGGCTTCATTCATTCTGTATATAGTAAGTTGAAGTAATGCTTCCTGTTCATATGTGTATCTATGTGATTCACTATACACATGATGCTAAAAAAATTCTTCATATGTGTGAAATTCTTTGAGCACATCCAACTGTTTTGCCGATAATTATCATATTCTTCTGGATATTTTTGTGCTTTCTGTTATGCTTTAACAATTTCAGTAGACAATGTACTAACTTCTGCCAATTTCTGCTTCATGAATCAGTGATTTTCTTTCTGATGTATCTGTTAAGCCATTCAATCAGCAGAGAGATACGCCAATCCCTGGTTCTTCTATGCGAGGCACATTTTGCAATGTTGTACATTCTCCAGCTTAATCTGATATCAGAAGTCTTGAAACAGAAATTCTCATTTATTACGGAACTTCTTTCACAATTAGGTAAACAGTAGATTTTGTATTAAATACTAGTTATTTAGGCTCCTCATCTGAGTTTCTTTGTATTGCCGCCCTTCTGAGTGCATGCAATCATTTGTGTTTGTCTGTTGATGCAATTTATAAATATCTTATCCTTCATTAATTCCTGTAGGTTTTCTCAGTCAAACTAGCACTGGGGATTTCTTGAAGATCGCAGCGCTTGCATGCATTTGCACCATCCATAATCATGGATTTGAAATGCTGTCCTCATTTTCAGCAGTTGTGCAGAATACTCCTTGCCCTCCAATTGGGCTTACCATCTTGAGAGCTGGACTAATCAAATCAGTTCTGTTATCAATTCATACGTCAAGACCCACACAGAGCCACGATAATAACTCCTCTCACGGTATAACTCATCCATTGTTAAAATATTTTTGAAGATGATATTGGTTTTTGCTCTACGACTATTCTAAATGTGCATGTGTTTATGATACTGGCTACCATCTATTTTTACTGATGAGAAGGCTTAAAACTAAGTTCAAACCTTAGGGAGATGTTAATAAATGGATGAGTTTCCAGTGTAAAAATTATTTCTGTAGCTTTTCTGATTATTTTACCATGTTGCCTTTATTAATTTTTAGAACTTACAACATGATCCTGTTTACCCATGCCTCTGTTTTGAAAACTCTAACAGGTTTTTTATATATTTTTCTTGATCTTCAGATAAAAAGATAGTATCATTTCTCAATGCAATTGGACAAAAGTTTCTTTCAGTATATCGATCATGTGGAACCCCCATTGCCTTTCTGACAATTCTTCTTTCGGTGTACCAAGTAAGACCTAATTTTATCTCCTTTGGTTACCTGTTCTTCCTTCTTTTGTGGGTGATTGGAAGACAACTTGTGGGGAAGACAAAAAAGCGCCTTTGGTTACCGCTGAAAGTTTATGCAGTTGTGGTGTTCATTCTCATCTATGGCCTGAGTGTCTTCTCCAGCTTTCGCACATGGCTGTCCAGAATGGTTGATGTTTCTCTTGCCTTTGCATATAAACCAGAAGCTTCCATTTTGGAAAATATATGGGTGTCCCTTGCTGTGCTGATTGTGATGCAACTTTATAGTTACGAGAGGAGGGAAAGCCAGAATTCACAATCACGTAATGTTAATGCACCAAAAAAATATCCCCTTATATTTATGAAACGTCTTATGATCCTGCACAGCGAGAAGATATTAAGTCTTTCCCTTTTCTATGCATCTCTGTCCCCTGTAAGCGCATTTGGTTTTCT
Organism: Salix exigua; assembly: GCA_032356905.1. NCBI lineage: Eukaryota > Viridiplantae > Streptophyta > Magnoliopsida > Malpighiales > Salicaceae > Salix > Salix exigua. The sequence continues at coordinate 1,709,931 of CM063592.1, forward strand.
ATATCTTGTTGGCCTGGTTGTTTGTTCTACCTTACCCAAGTCTTCTAGGATCCCATCAAAACTGTTCATTGTTTATTCAGGACTTCTTGTGATGATTGAGTATCTTTTCCAGTTATTGATTGACCAGGACAGAATTTTATCTGGTCAAAAGCAGTCTTCTCTGTTTCTTTTCCTTGGATTGCGGCTCTACAAGCCTTCATTCTTGGGTCTAGAATCAGGTTTGAGAGGAAAAGTTTTGGTTATTGCTTCATGTATACTTCAGTACAATGCCTTCCGTTGGTTGGAAAAGAGGCCATGCAGTTTTGAAAATGTTGGAAAAGGGGAGGAGCCTTGTGCTTTGTTTGGTACATCAGAAAAGGTCTCAATTGAAACAGCAGACAGTAAGCTATCAACAGCTGCTAAAGTCCCTTCAGAAAAAAGAAAAGACACAAGATGCAACTCATGGCCGTCTCTCAGCACTTTTGATCCTCAGGGGCCAGATACTACGTCCCAAGGAACTGGGATCACTGAAAGATACATGCAAAAATATTTATGCATCTCTGGAAGTTCCAGAGGTGGCCATAAGTTGAATAGAAAGAGGATTCGTATCTTGAGGAAGGAGAGACTTCACATGCAGATTGCTACGTTAAAAGTGTTCCTGAAGTTTTGGATAGAGAATATGTTCAATGTCTACGGTCTTGAGATTAACATGATTGCATTACTTCTTGCCAGCTTTTCCGTACTAAATTTCATCTCTTTGCTCTATGTTGCATCACTTGCTACTTGCATTCTGCTACCTCGGGGCGTCATTCAAAAACTGTGGCCCAAATTTGTGGTCTTATTTGGTTCTGTCACGACCCTCGAGTACTTGGCAATTTGGCAGACATCCTGGAAGCAACATGCCCTAGGTGATGTGCAGGTGCCTTGCAATGACTGCTGGAGAAGCTCCGATACGTGCTTCAACCATTGCAGGAAATGCTGGTTAGGTACCCCATTCCAGAAATTTGTTACTTTTGTACACATCATTTTCTCTTTCCTCGCATCACTGCATTGAAAATCTGTGTCTTCCAAAGGTTTCATTTTAGCAAGTCAATCTTTTTTTACATTATAGATGAAATGGTAGTTGCTGCAGCTCTCAAATACTTTCAGTGATCTGCTAGAAACTTAAAACAGTCTCCAATTTATTTAGTAGTCCATAGATATATTTAAATAAAATGCTTTGTTTTGGACTTGAATGTCTATGGCCAATTTAGAACATCCTGTCTATTTTTTTTCTCTATTAAGTCATCTCTCTCGGATGTTAAAACTTTACAAACATGGTGCTTTTTCTCAGGAACTTTGGTCGATGATCCTAGAATGCTCATCAGTTATTATCTGGTTTTCATGCTATCATGTTTCAAATTCCGAGCTGACCGCTTGTCCAGTTTCTCAGTGTTAAAAACGTATCAGCAAATGATGTCCCGTTACAAGAATTCATCACTGAGTGACCTCTCATTTGAAACAAAATGCTTGTGGACGATTCTCGACTACCTGAGGCTTTATAGTTATTGCCACTTGCTGGATCTTGTTCTTGCTTTGATTTTGATTACAGGGACACTTGAATTTGATATTCTACACCTTGGATATCTTGGTTTTGCTTTGGTTTTTTTCCGAATGAGGCTTGAAATACTAAAGAGGAAGAATGAAATCTTCAAGTTCTTGCGGATGTACAATTTCGCTCTTATTGTTCTTTCTCTTGCGTATCAATCCCCTTTTGCCGGGGACTTCTGTGAGGGGAACTGTGAAACAATTGATTACATAAGTGAGGTGGTTGGATTTCATAAATATGATTATGGGTTCCGAATTACTTCAAGATCTGCCCTTGTTGAGATTATCATATTTATGCTGGTAGCACTACAGTCATTTATGTTTGCAGCCCAGGATTTTGACCATGTGTCTCGGTATCTTGAAGCAGAGCAGATTGATACCATAATAAATGAGCAAGAAAAGAGGGCCGCTTGGAAAACTGCACAATTGCACCAGATCCGTAAATCTGAAGAGCAAAAGCGCTTGCGTAATTTGCAGGTGGAAAAGATGAAATCAGAAATGCTTAACCTTCAAACTCAACTTCACAGCATAAATACTTGTGCGAATTGTGGTGAAATTCAAAATGAAGGAATTAGACAGCGGAGAAATAGTTCTCTGAATACAGATGCAGCGAATAGCATCCTGGAGAATCTGGAAATCAATTTTAAGAAGCAACCAGGTGATATGAGTTCTAATTTAATATATTCTTTTGATATGAACGAGTCTCTTAGAAGTGGAAGATTTGGAAGCTCATCCTCAGTGAACTCTAGAAATCATTCAATGGATTTTCTTGGTGACATCATCGAGTTAAATAATAGAGCTGATAGTTATGAGTTCTGGGATTCACATAAAAGGGATGGAGAAAGGTTCCGAGTAAAGAGAAACCCACTTGTCTCAGTAGTGCATCTGTTCAGGGATGGTGTTTCTCAAGCAAAATATGTTGGTAAGATGGCTGTCTCCAACCTTGTGACTTTCTTTAACATAAAACATGAAGAACCTGATTCAAGTGATGATTCCTCTGACGGGGATATATACTATGAGATAGAGAATCAGAATACAGGTTCTGAACCTATTGAACCAGCATTTTCCACACTATCTGATAGTGTGCCGACTACTTCTGCATACCGGCAAATTCAGATGATCCTCCTTTACATGTGGGATCAAATGCGATCAAACAATGATATCGTTTGTTACTGTTGCTTTGTCCTAATATTCCTGTGGAGCTTCAGTTTGTTGTCAATGGTTTATCCTGCGGTCCTCTTCCTGTATGCACTCTGTGTAAATACTGGTCCACTTAGCATGTTCTGGGTAATTATGCTGATCTACACTGAGATGTGTATATTTGTTCAATATCTATACCAAATCATCATCCAACACTGTGGATTGACCTTCAATATTAGTTTGCTTCAGGAATTAGGATTTCCAGCACATAAGATCCTGTCATCTTTCGTAATCAGCAACTTGCCTCTTTTTTTGGTCTATTTATTTACTCTCCTGCAAACCTCCATAACTGCCAGAGATAGAACAATTGCTGATGCCCGTTCTCAGAAGAGAAACAATGTCCAGGAAGAGGTTGCTCAGGGTTGCATGGGGAGAATTGAAACGCTGCTTTTGTCTGCTAAAAATGTTCTGAAGCTGCTGATTAGAAGTCTGTTCAGGTACTGGAAATCTCTCACACAGGGAGCAGAAACTCCACCTTACTTTGTACAAGTGTCAATGAAAGTTGATTTGTGGCCTGAGGATGGCATTCAGCCAGAGAGAATTAAATCAGGAATAAACAAGCTGCTCGAGGTCATGCATAATAAAAGATGCCAGAAGAGAAATCATTTGCACTCTGTCAGCAATGTCCGTGTCCAAAGCATTGAAAGAAGTCCTGAGAACAATAATATTGCTCTGGCTGTTTTTGAGGTGCTATGTGCCTCTCCCTTGACAGGATGCACCAATGTGGATTTTTACAAATCACTAACTCCAGCAGCGGATGTAGCCTATGAGATTCTAGAAGCTCAGCGTGCTGGTATTATCAGGGAAATAAGATTTCCTTACCCAATACTATCAGTGATCGGGGGAGGAAAAAAGGATATTGATCTTTATGCCTACGTATTTTGTGCAGATTTGGCTGTCTTCTTCCTGGTAGCCATTTTCTACCATTCAGTTATAAAAAACAACAGTGAATTCCTTGAAGTTTATCAGCTTGAAGATCAATTTCCAAAAGAGTTTGTTTTCATCTTAATGGTAAACCTCTTTCCTTTTGAATCATTGTTGATATTGCAGTGTAATCCAAAGTTACAGTCTTATCAATTCTCCATGTAGAATCAAAGGTTGGAATAGGTCCATTCCGAGCGCTCCATTGTACATGGACAAACATGAATATATGGAATATGTATGTTATCATGGAACTATCAACAGAACCAATGTCTCCCATCATTTTCAGATTTTTGTGAAACACCTAAGCAACAATTTTCATCATTGGCAGATTAAGTTTCCGTAAAAATCACAGGCCGTCAAATCAGTTTGTTTTGACAAATGGCTCATATGCTCTCTCCAAAGAGATTGCGTCACATAAAGTTCAATCTGTAATTTTGTTTTCCCCCAAGTATTTTTCCATACTGTGAGCAGACTCAGCAATGTGAATTCAGTTTCTTGTTATTTTTCTCCAATGAATCTTTGGTGCCAATATATTTTTCTGAAGGACATCAAATGGTTTCTTCTTGCAGGTGATCTTTTTCTTGATTGTGCTTGATCGTGTTATATACCTTTGCTCCTTTGCCACTGGAAAAGTCCTCTTCTATCTCTTCAATCTTGGCCTCTTCACATACTCAGTCACAGAGTATGCTTGGTACACAGAACCACAACATAGGCATGCTGGAAGATTAGCCCTCCGGGCTATCTATCTCACAAAGGCAATTTCTCTGGCCCTTCAGGCAATACAAATACGATTTGGAGTTCCACATGAAAGCACCTTGTATAGACAGTTTTTGACAAGTAGTATCTCACGAATTAACCATATGGGCTTTCGAGTTTATCGTGCTCTGCCGTTCCTTTATGAATTACGATGTGTTCTTGATTGGTCTTGCACAACTACATCTTTGACCATGTATGACTGGCTGAAGGTATGTTTTACTGATATCATTTTCAATGCTTATCCCAATAACTGGAGTTTGGAATGGTACCCAGTCTTCAGCTATTCACTATAATTCTCTATTATCCTCCTCTACCATGTGCATGAGAATGTTGTCCTCAAGGGGTGTGGCGTGATGACAGAAGACTTGCGATTTGCAAGGCAGATCTCGAGTTCAGGTCAAGACGTGCACCCCTTGTAAGAGCCTAAGACAACCGAGGTTTTACTCGTTTATCTGGGCACACAAAGTGTGTTTTCGAGGAGATGAGGTTTCCTCGCATCCAAAAAATAAAAGAGAATACTTTGTACAAAACAGTGTAATATATCTTCCTTGTAAGGTATCTGACAAATGGACAACCTCCTTAGATTTCCAAAATCACACACCTCCCATTCTCTGCCTCTCCGATCCTCTATAAAGGAGAAAAAACTCTACCCTGGTTTAAGAAAATGTAAATATACCTACACGTCATTTATTTATATCTATATACAGGTCTTTCTGATGGAATTTGTAAAACCACAGCATTTTCCTGAACACGTTACATTCTTTACATGCTGAATGTCTGCACCCAATCCCACCCTTTGTTCTATTCAACATATGATGTAATATCCATGCAGCAGCTTCCTTTTTATTGTGCTATCTTATTATTTCTGTGATATCCACCTTTCTATGCATTTCTTTATAGACTTTTCGAGTTAGTTCTGCAATTTATGTTTGCAAAAACTGAATTGCACGGTACTTATCCACCTTTCTATATTTGAATCTGTATCAATACCTACACTGTGGTGGGTGTCACTGTTTACTTGGCTGATGCTACTGGTGCTTTATTTTTTACTTTTTTCCATTTCATTTTTCATTTGAGCACATAAGAGCTACATGATCTATTTCCCCTGAATCTGATTTTACCACTTTGTTTATTAGTTAGAGGATATCCATGCAAGCTTGTTTCTTGTCAAATGTGATGCGGTTCTGAATAGAGAAAAACACCGACAAGGAGAGAAGCAACCGAAGAGGACAAAATTCTGCAATGGGATATGCTTATTTTTTGTATTGCTGTGTGTGATATGGACTCCCATGTTGGTAAGAATCTCATGCTTTCTGGTTCCAATTCTTTTTGACATTAAGCACAGTCTATTTTGTAATGTGTTAATTCTGCAAAACAAGTAATTGAAATAAAACACAATGGTCTGCACTTCCAAACAACTTGAAATCATGAACTTGTTAAGGGATGAAGTTTTAATACCTGGCTATATTAGATAACTTTTGGAGAAATAATGCTTTTTAAATTTTAATAAGTGAGCATTTTGATTAGAGAATCCTTTAGCAAAACACAAAAAAAAAAGATACGAAAAGCATAACCCCGCTGCAGAAGCAGTATACCAGGAAAATACCAAGAATAAACAAACGAGCATGATAGAGATTCTATAGAATAGCCAGAAATATCATCCTCTACTGAAAGAATAAGAATAATTAACAGAAATCCAGAAAGAAATTCTGCATGTTGTGGCTCTGCTTTCTCAAATGCCTGATCTTTTCTCCTCCTGTGAGCTCCAGAACAGACAATACCATCCTTCAAACAGCATTACATTGTCTTAATCTTTTTGCATAACAGCATGCTTATAGATATCATAATTTTTTGTTGGAAAATAAGAATCATTGGTTTTTATATCTTCCATTGTATGTTGGCAATGATGACTCTAGCTTCGGAAGTTGTCATTTTTTAAATTTCTGAAGCATGCATTAATTTTCTGGGCAGATGTACAGCAGTGGGAACCCCACTAATATTGCTAACCCTATCAAAGATGCAAGCATTCGCATTGATATAAAGACGCTTAGTGGAAGGCTTACATTATTTGAGACAACTTTGTGTGAAAAGATCTCGTGGGATGAACTTGATTCACATGATGATTTGGATCCACAGGGCTATTTAAGTGAATATAATGAGAAAGACATCCAATTAATATGCTGCCAAGCTGATGCTAGCACATTGTGGCATGTACCCCCGGTGGTCCAGACCAGATATATGAGATCTCTTAGATTGAACATGGACATCATCTTTTCCTGGCAATTAACAAGAGATAGGCCTAAAGGAAAGGAAGTCGTGAGATATGAATTAATTGTTCAAGATGAGGACCTTCCAACGTATTCAGATGTAATGGAAGTGCTTAATGGCACTACGAATAGCTTCAGAATATTCAATGTTTATCCAAGATACTTTCGTGTCACTGGATCTGGTGAAGTGCGGCTGCTCGAACAGTCGGTATGTCAGCTATTTTCATTTTGCCAACCTGATGTCAATGAATACCAAAATCAGCTATGATGAAAAATGGTGAAAACAGAAGTTGACCTTCTATGTACACAGGTAGATCTTGTCAGCGGGGATCTTGTTCTTAATCGTGGGAATCCAGAATGGTGGTCTTTCCATGATATTGATTTGTCATCTGGATGTGGCCAGTTTGGAGGACCTATGGCTATTATTGTATCTGAGGAAACGCCACGTAAGTACTTATTAAGAGTGATCACCGAAGCATTTATATGTATTTAGAAACTTTCTGCCTATGATGGTAGGATTTACACCAGTCCCTAAAAGATTGACATGAATTCTGATAATTCTTCAGAGGGCATTCTTGGTGAAACACTAAGCAAGTTCAGTATCTGGGGTCTCTACATCACCTTTGTGCTTGCAGTTGGCCGTTTTATCAGACTGCAGTGTGCTGACCTAAGAATGAGAATACCCTTTGAGAATCTTCCTTCTTGTGACAGGTAAGCCAGCTTTGTCTGTCGTGGACATTTACTTCATTCGACCCTCTTTATGTTCTATATGTAGTAACCTTATGTTTTCAATGGACGTGGCGTGATGGCAAAGAACTTGTGATCTGAACAGCAGGTCTCAAGTTCACCCCTTAAAGAACTTGGGACAGACAGGGTTTTACTCGCTTACTTAGACTCACAAAATGTACTTTCCAGGGTGGAGTTTCCTCACATAAAAAGAAAAGAAAGTAGTAACCTTATGAATGTGTCGTTCGTATAATGTATGCGTTCCCTAACCCTTTCCAAGAATCATATTACATGTGTTGTCCTGGTTTTGTATCAGGTTGATGGCTATATGCGAGGATATTTATGCGGCAAGAGCAGAGGGGGAGCTTGAGGTTGAAGAGGTTCTTTATTGGACTCTGGTGAAAATTTATCGGTCTCCACATATGTTGCTTGAATACACCAAACCTGACTAGGTCTTCAGAAGGTGCAATATCTGGTCACCTTGAATCACGCCAACCTGAAATGCTAAATTTCACACTAACTTGACTGAGAGACCAGGAAAAATCTCCCTAAGAGAAATTGCTGATGGGATTTTGATTCTTCTGGCAGTGCTGCTGGTCTGTTAATCAAATGGAAGGGGGCCACTACATTTTATAGCCTTATTTCCTTTCTCTGGAGGACCTCCCATGTCTTGATGCAGGGCTGTTGAGCAACCAAAGATAGGAACCAATATAACCCCATGTAAATTATGTTAGGCTTCATGCGACAGAAGATTCTTCTTGACAATTGTAATTCCAAACTTTGAACTCACAGTCCAAGTAAATTGTATCTGACAATTGTCTGTCTTTTCTGGAAAGATGAGTTCCGTTTTTACTCGCACCAGGGACCATCATAAAGACAAATCGTTATGATTTCCAGAAGACTGCTCGATTCAACGCGATCATTTAATACAGAATATTGGCTGGTTAAAAAGGAACCTCTTTCTCGAGATGGATTCTTAGAACAAAAACTTTACACGCTGGGAAATGCCACCTCCAGAACCCTTCTCCTTGAAATCACATCATCCTTGTGTTCAGAGTTTCAAGATTGAAACTTTATGTGAAGTGCCGAAAAACATTATTTAGATCTTGAGATATAGATGAAATTCACGAATTGGTCGATATGTCCGAGTGGTTAAGGAGACAGACTTGAAATCTGTTGGGCTTCGCCCGCGCAGGTTCGAACCCTGCTGTCGACGTTTGTTTTGCTACTCTTCCTCCACCAACTTTTTCTTATTAATACAAGAAAATTGGATGTCACAATTCAAATACTTAACTGAACTAGGCCCACACAAGGGCATTGAATATAAAATAAAAGCCCAAATCATACACAAACCAGGCCCAATCGTAAACTTCTGCGTGCATGCACGCTCCTCCCGTCTGCTGAGAATGTTGCCAGTGTTCTGTTCTTGTTTAAAACGTCAATAAAATCTTCTTAACACACTGACAGAATATATTGTTGGTATTCTTCAAATTTTATAATAAATGTTATTGAAGATTTTCAAAGTATTGATCTCACTACGTCTTTTCCAACTGAACTACGTCTTGTTTATTGAATATTTCTAGTCTCTTTCTAACATTTCCAAGTGACAAATTTAACTTCACCTTGTTGACACACAGTGTTGGCTCCAAGGGTTGCTATGGCGGCGGCGGCGGCGGTAATCATTGTGGTGACATCTTATTCTTGACCCTTCTCCATTCACTGGAAATCCCAATCCCCCCACACTCTCTTCTTCACTGTTTTCCTTGAGCACCACCACCACCTCCTCCTTTTCTGCTTCTTTCTCTGACACCAAATATTCTTCTTGTTCTGGCTGCTCGTACTCTTTTTCAACAGCTGTAGATTCTTCATCTTCAACAAAATGTAACCGCAACCTTCCATCTTGTCGGGAGGCACGTAAAACCTCGTGCCTATCAATCCTAACCTCTGTCAACTCAAGCCTGCCATCTTTTCTCACTGGCTTGAGGAAAAAATTAGGCTGACCATGATGGTTTAAAGAAGAAAGAGGTGGCGGAAATTTCTTGGGCTCTTTTTTCTCACCAAATTCTCTCCATTTAACTTTATTTATTGCTGATATTTCCCTTGAACATAACTCAATATCATCATCAAACCTTATTTCATCAGAGCTCTCAAACCCTAGACCCTCAGTACAAGACATCAAACCATGATCAGCCCCGCCGCCAATATCATAAAGGAATGATCCAATCTCATCATGTCCCTTCTTAAAGATAGATGTTATAGATGGTGGCGGCGGCGGCGAGGAAGGTGGGGTGATTAAAGGTGTGTAGGATTTTATAGTTGTTGATTCAAGAATGTTTGGTGTTTTATGGATACTTTCACATGTTGTTGCTGCTATTAACCCTAGCCCTCCAGAACTACAAGCACCTTGACATTTGCAGTAAGGCTTTGCAGAACCGAAAGCTCTAACACTAATATCGGGACGATTGGTAAGATCTAAAAACGAATGAACACATTTCTTGCAAAAGCTCATCATGATATATCGATTATATAATGTTTCTGAGAAGAAAGTATATATATATATATAGTTCTGTAAGCGGATGAGCACGGAGGGAGAGAAAGAAACTTGATCAGGGATGGAAGTGAAAAGTTACAGAAAATCCTGAGGCCGGATGAGGGTGGTGATAGGTGGATTAGTGATAGAGCTAACTGTGTCTGGTCCCACGTAAGATGGCCTAAGACTTCGTTCAGATTTTTTCGACAGGGTTAGCAGTTCTGAAAGTGATAGATATGGCTATGGTCGTGTGACAGCTGCCTGGCTAAACGGTCGGCCTAATCATTTCCAATCCAATAGAAAACACCACCACGTATATTGATATCTTTGACAGATGATCTCATATCGCACGTTCTTGTTTACGAATCGAATCTTAAAAGAATCTGTAGAAAAAAAAAATGTTATAGTGCCATCACGATTCTGGATATTTATTTACGAATCGAATCTTAAAAGAATCTTTGACATGGCCTTCGGTTTCATGGGTGAAAATTGAGAGCAGGAGATTCTTATCATCATCTAAAATATTATCATGGATTATTACAATTAGTACCCAAAAGATCTATCAACTATGAAATAAATTATGAATTGTCGTGTCCGAGGCATAAAATGGTTTTGGCTTACTGTTACTAACTCTTGCTTGGCTGCTAATTCGGTGATCCGTATTTATCAAATTAAATAAGAATTGATTTAGTTAAACTTGATAGATCATATAATTTTCTTTTTCTTTTTTGTAAACAACATATATAGTTTCCATTATTATGAAATGTGTACATGATTTGGAGTTTTTTTTTTATCGCAAGGAAATCTTGTAAAATAATTACTACATGTATGAATCAACAACAACATGTCCAAAGTCTGTTTGACAAATTTGATTTTGTCTCATGCAAGTTAGGTTCGAGAAATCTTGGAAGATAACATATAGCAATATGACATACCATATATATCAAATTGATTTTTTTTAGTGTTTTTTTATATATAATTTGTATGTGTTCTTATAAGAAAATAAAAATATTATTTTAATATATTTTCATGCAAAAAAATAATTTAAAAAACCTATATGGAGGGGTTTTCCGTACATAACTAGAGATAGTATTGAAGAAAAACAAAATGCAAGTAAAAGTGTGATGTACTCATAGAGTGTGTTTCATATTGTCATAGTTAGAAATAAACAATCATTTTTATGCTTTTGTAAATTACTTTGATCTTGAAAAACATTAAATTAATGTTTCTTTTTAGTGTTTTGTAATGATTTTGCTGTTTTTGATGTTAAAATAAGAATTAAGCAAATGTTAAAGTATAGAATTGAGACAGAATTAAGGTAACTAGTCATATTTTAATCATTTATTGCACATTACCATATCCTTCATGATTTTTGTTGTGTTTATCTCTTGTTTTTTTGGTAGAAAGAGCGAGGAGATGTAGGCGAGTTATTTTACAAAGAGAGCAATGAGTGAGAAAGAAAAAGAGAAAAAGGTTGGTGATGAGTGGGTTATGGTTTTTCTTAGGTGTTACTCTCAGCATATAAATCCCATGTTGTCTGTTTCCTTTCGTTTCGATCGAAACAGTTAGAAATGGTCGAAACATTTTATACAAGTTTAAAAGGGCAAAAACAACATCGAATTTATCCCAGTTTAAATTCTGACCCATTCCGGATTTTTCGGTCAAATACCGACCAAAACGTTACGGTTTTGTTCCGTTTCGGACAAATAATATTTTTTTAAATAATGAATAATTTTATAATATCAGTCATATTTCTTAATCTGACTATTATATTGAGATGAAATTTTACAAAGAGTCTCTTAATATATCCATATATATTATGTTAAAATTTTAGAGTAATCAGAAATGACCTTGCGAGATTGATGATGCATTCTCGTAATATTATACATGTTCATAATTTTGTTCAGAAAAGTCATTTTACTGTGTCTTTTTTTAGATCAAATTGCACATTCTAAATAATTTTATTTTTGAATTAATATATTTAATTATGCACACACACACAAACAATACAACTTCAAAACAGTGCGTCAAAATACTTTAAAATCAAAATATTTTGTTCCGATTGAAAAACCAAAGTATCAACCGAAATGAAATTTACAAATAAAGAGAGGAGAAGGTAAGCTATTTTGTAGAGGAAGGGCGGGAGGAGAAGGAGGTGGGTTCTACATTTTTAAGGATTTTTAGCTTACAATAGTTATACGAAATAAATTGATAGAATCAAGCACGAAAATACTAATTACAGCTTAAGTATCATAATTTTGTTTAATTTAGAAAACCCATAATGTCATTTTTCGAATGAAACACTTTACACTAAAATAAGGGCATATTTGTTAAACATTTTTGATGTGCAATATAAATAAGTAAATAGATACAATTGCTTAAAAAACATAAACTAATAGGATCCACAACATGATGGGCCAGGAATAACAATTAGAGACAAGGACAGGACAGAGAGTGAACCAGCTAAATATCTAGAAACTATTCATGCTGCTTTCGCCAATTCCAGCTTCCAAGTCAAGATCTGGTTTGTGGTCAAGCGGTGGTTTGAGAAGAGTGTCTCTAGCCGTTTTGAGTTTCTGAAGAGAGTCCCTCATGTCAGCTCGCTGATCAGGAGAATCAGCCGTGCAGGATAGCCCAACACCAAGGACAGAAATCAAGCATTCACGCTGTTTTTCAGGGCTTGTGAATCGAGCGTCTGGCTGAAAATCTTGAATCGATAAGAGTAGCTCAGGATCCACCACTTGATCTATGTTGGCAGGAAAATCTGATTGAACCCACTTGATTATGCTTAACCCTCCAGAAAAGGCTTCGTGGGTCGGGCTCTTCCCTGTGAACAGCTCGAGCAGCATAACTCCATAGCTGTATACATCTCCCGAAGTTGATGGTTGCACTCCTAAACCATATTCTGCAAAGAATATGTCCATACATTTCAAATGCAATAAAGTAAAAGAACTGTATAAACACAAGTGGTGGTCTATGGACAAAGTGTTCAAATAACAATTTGAGATTCCGAGATCAAGTTAATTTGCTAACCTGGAGGAATGTATCCTATAGAGCCCCTGAGGCCACCTGTGGAAGTTATTGATTGCTGATCAGCTCCTCTCTCTGCCAGCAATTTAGCCAAACCGAAGTCTCCCACCTTTGCAGTCATGTCTTTGTCAAAAAGAACATTACTTGGTTTCAAATCACAGTGAACTACTGGAATTTCACAGTCATGGTGAAGGTAATCCACAGCGCAAGCAACATCGATTGCCACGTTTAACCTCTCCAAAATATTCAACAAGCCTCCATCTAATCGCCTTTTGATTCCCTTAATCCATTCTTCCAAGCTCCCGTTATGCATGTAATCATAAACCAAAGCCACAAATTGGAAACCCCTAACATCTATACTTGAGCACGAGGTGACGAGTTTTATAAGATTTCGATGCCTTACATTCTTCAGAGCCTCGCACTCAGCCAAAAAACTTTTCCAGGATCCATACTTCTCGATGTCAAGCACCTTAACTGCTACAGCAGTCCCGTCTCCAAGCTCAGCTTTGTAGACTGACCCAAAACTGCCCTTCCCTATCAGATTTCCAGCGTCAAAACTCCCAGTTGCTTTACGAAGTTCTCTGTAAGTGATCGTGGGATGCTGCAGCTTAATTGAATTTGCCCCTGGCATAATTTTCCCTTTTCTTTTTCTTACAAACAGCAAAACTGCTATCACTGAGCATACTGCAACTGCGGCTATGCTGGCAATGACAATATAAATTGCAGTGGATGTTCTTTTCCCGTGTTGATTGTTCCAACAAGTTAAATCCACGCACAGCTTCGAATTCCCTTCCACGTGAATTCTGGAGAGATTCCTAAAGACTCCTTCCTTAGGAAGAACTCCTTGCTGGAAATTAACATAGGTTGTGGGCATGCTTCCTACAAACTCGTTATTAGATAGATCAATTACATTCAGTTTTTGGAGCTTTCCGAGGGAGTTTGGAATTCTGCCCGACATCTTATTTGCAGCCAAATGCAACTCTTGCAGATTTGTAAGCTCGCCGATTTCTGGTGGAATTTCACCAGAAACATAATTATAGCTTATATTTAGCAACGCCAAACTTCTAAGATGTCTGATTGAGGCAGGTATCCTTCCATATATTCTATTCCCTCCCAAGTATAAACTTTTAAGGGAACTCGAGAGATTTCCAATGGATTCCGGAATGGGACCCTCCAGAAGATTGCCGTCAATGGCAAGAAAGTTAAGATGGGAACTGTTTATGAGAGAAGTGAGAAAATTGAGACCCTCATCACCAGAACTCTTAATCCGATTGTAGCCAATTATAAGATAAAAGAATCGAATGGTTTCAATTGCTTGATTGTGAATACATCAATTACAGAATTTATAGACTTTACAAGAGATACAATTATAGAAACACTAAATCTCCTTCCTGATTTATCTAATCTTCAAATATTCATCTTAATCTTCTCCCTTGTGATAGTCAAAGGTATTGGTAGCTGTGTGGGATGATTTCCCGTGATTAGCATTATCTTCCTGACTTATCTCTGTTGATGTTGATCTGCAAGATTTGGCCTGATTTCCTGCAATCAATCCTTGGCTGATATTTTCCTCAACACGCCCCCTCAATCTGAAGGGAAGGGGACGAACATTCAGATTGGTTAAAATAGTAGTAAACTTGCGTGGGGAAACTGGTTTTGTAAGTGAGTCAGCTAGTTGATCAGCACTGGAGAGGAATTGAACCGAGAGTTGCTTCCGTTGAACTTGATCCCTGACATAATGGAAGTCGATTTCTATATGCTTAGTTCGAGCATGAAACAAGGGATTAACTGTCAAGTACGTTGCCCCAATATTATCACACCATAACTTCGGAACTGTTGGATTCTTATGACCAATTTCTGATAGCAGAGATTGAATCCACTGGATTTCAGAAGCTGTGTCCGCAAGAGATTTGTACTCAGCTTCAGTGCTACTTCTTGCGACAGTGAGCTGTTGTTTGCATCGCCAGGATATAAGATTGGTTCCAAGGAACACACAATAAGCACCAATTGATCGTCTATCATCACGGTCACCTGCCCAATCTGAGTCTGAAAAGGCTTGAATAGCAGATGATGTTGATCGGCTGAGAAGAAGACCAGTTGAGATTGAATGTTTGAGATATCGTAGGATCCTCTTAACAGCTTGCCAGTGTGGTTCAAGTGGATTTTGCATGAATTTGCTGACCTTGTGAACTGAAAATGAGAGTTCTGGGCGAGTGAAAGACAGGTACTGTAAGCTCCCAACAACTCGTCGATAAAGGTGAGGATCAGAAAATGGTGCTCCATCCGTCGCAGAGAGATAACAATTGGTTGACATAGGACTTGAGCATGGTTTGGATTCTGCCATTTGAGTACTATGTAGTAGTTCAGCTACATATTTACGCTGTGTGAGGTATATAGAATCAGGGGTGCGCAGTACCTCCACACCCAAAAAATAGCTTAGTTCCCCGAGTTCCTTGACAGCAAAATCAATATGAAGATTTTGTATAACTTGATGAATAGCAGTAGGTGAGGAGCCTGTAAGAATGATATCATCAACATAAATAAGAATTAAAACCAAAGCATGATTTGTGTTCAAGATGAACAAGGATGGATCTGCCTTGCTTGCCACGAAACCGATGGTGTGTAGCTTGTCAGTCAGCCGAGAGAACCAGGCCCTTGGAGCCTGTTTAAGTCCATAGATGGATTTATGTAATTTGCAGAGATGATTAGGCAGTTGAGGATGAACAAAGCCTTGAGGTTGTACCATATAAACATCTTCTTCCAAGATGCCATGAAGAAAGGCATTTTGGATATCAATTTGTTGTATTTTCCAGTCATGAGAAATAGCTAGTGATAAAACAATGCGAATTGTTGCATGTTTTACCACTGGACTGAAGGTCTCATGATAGTCAATCCCCTCTTGTTGATGGAAGCCCTTAGCAACCAGCCTTGCCTTGTAGCGTTCAATGGAACCATCGGCTTTGCGTTTTACTTTAAATACCCAGCGGCAGCCAACTATATTGGCAGATGATGGAGGGACAGTTAGGGACCAAGTCCCATTTCGTAAAAGAGCATCAAATTCTGCATTCATAGCTGATCTCCATTGTGGATGCTTGATGGCCTCAGTGTAGCAAGTAGGTTCTGCAGTAGAGATATCAACAGATGCAAGAAGAGCTTTTGGTAAGGGATACCTGACATAGTCATCAGAAGGTGTCTTGGTTTTGAAGATATTATTGAGGGATCTTGTAGTCATGGAATGAGTCCTTGGCTGATTTGGTGATGGTGCTGAGACTGAAGTGGACTGGATGATCTCGGTTGGAGCAGCAAATGAAGAGACTGGTGAGGTGGCAGTAACGGGCACTATAGCAGTTGTGTGCTGGTTTGTGTCAGCATTATGAACTTCAACAATTGTACCTGCAGGGGAATTAATCTCTGGAAAGGAAGCATTAGTAGTAGATAATGGAGGAGGTTGAATATCAGAAAAACTGGCAGGATTAGAGAGTGAAGAAGATGAAGGAAGAGTGACATGTGTGGACTGATCAGTGATGGAATTTCTGGAATTGGAGGATAGCGTAGATGAAGAGTTTTGATGAAAGGGAAACAAATTTTCATCAAAGATGACATTACGAGAAACGTAAACACGACCAGTTGATAAATCTAGACAATTGTAGCCATGATGATTTTCACTATAACCAATGAACAAGCATGATTTGCTTCTGAAGTCTATTTTGTGTCTGTTATAGGGCCGAAGGTTAGGCCAGCATGCACAGCCAAAGACACGTAAAAATGAGAAATTTGGGGTTCTTTGGTACAAGACTTCATATGGTGATTTGTTATTTAGAATGGGAGTAGGAAGTCGATTTATAGTGAATATGGCAGTGGTGAATGCCTCTTCCCAGTATAGCTGAGGTAGCTGTGAATGTGCTAATAAACTCAAGCCAACTTCTACAATTTGCCTATGCCTTCTTTCAATAGACCCCATTTGTTGATGTGTGTGAGGACAAGCAATTCGATGTGCTATGCCTTGAGTTTGGAAATATTTGTGCAGCCTACGGTATTCACCACCCCAGTCCGATTGTATGGCTTTGATTTTACAAGAAAATTGTTTTTCCACGAAACTTTGAAAACGCAGAAACGTATCTTCAACATCTGATTTGAATTTCAAAGGAAATAGCCATAGATATTTAGAATAATGGTCCATAAAACTGACATAGTAGCGAGCTCCTGTAGTAGAGGCCACAGGAGCTGGTCCCCATACGTCTGTAAAAATGAGTTCTAAAGGATTTTTGGACACATGATCAGAGGACTTAAATGGCAAGGAGTGACTCTTTGCTAATTGGCGATCACTTGCATACTGATTGTCTTGTTGATTTATCAACTGGAAACTTATTGGAGGACAAAACACGAAGGACAACTGAAGGTGAGGCATGCCCCAGACGACGATGCCACTGTTGAAAAGGAATACGAGCAACAGAATAAACTTGAGGTAGATTGTGTTTCGGCAAGAAGTGATATAATCCATCACTGACATGGCCTCGATGAAGGACGAACCCCGAGTATCCCTTCACAAGAAAATATTGACCATGAAATTCAAAGTAGACGTTATTATCTTTGCAAAATTTTTGAACCGAGAGCAAGTTTTTCTGAATTTCTGGAACATAGAGAATTCGATTTAAAAGAAAAGAGTGAGATGACGATTTAAGAGAGGAATTGCCGATTTTAAAATATTCAAACCTTGACCATTACCAACTTGTAGCTGATCTGTTCCAGAATATTCATCCTCCTTTAGGTTCAAATTTTGCAGATCACAGGTTATGTGATGAGTTGCTCCTATGTCTGCATGCCAATCATTGTCCCAATTGTTGGTTGTCAGGAATGCTTGTTTGTTGGGAGGAGAGGTGGTTTGATACGTTAGATCAAAACGGTGATAGCACTTCTTGGCAGTATGTCCATGTTTTTCACATACTTGACATACCAGAGAGGAGGAGTTGTGTGAGCCTTGTCGATTCTGAAAGGAGTTTTGTCCTCCTCGATAATTGTTGGGTCGTCCCCTGCCTCTATAGCCGTTCCTGTTTTTGAAGTTAGAACGCTGCACAAAGTTGGCTTCTGCAATTGGTGTTGGAATGGATTGATGATGACGGTTGAGCCGTGCTTCAGTCACAATGAGAAGTGAATATACTTCTTCAAGTGTAACAGTGCCAGTTCTAGCATAAATAGAGGAGACCAGACTATCATACTCATGATCTAACCCTGCAAGAATGTATGAAATTATGTCATCACAGCTAAGAGATTGCCCAGCCATAGCAAGCTCATCAGCTAATCTCTTGATCATCAAGAAGTAATCATTGGCAGATCGACTGCCTTTCTTTGCATTGGCCAATTGAGTGCGAACCTGTATGGTACGGGCTCGGGATTGAGAAGAGAAATTGATTTCAAGGGCTTGCCAAACCTGTTGTGCAGTGGTATAAGAGATGATTTGAGCCAAAACACTCTCAGTCATGGAAGACATGAGAGTGGAAAGAATCAGGCTGTCTTGCCGCAGCCATTGAAAATATGCAGGATTAGGGGTCTGTGTTGTAATGCCGGTATCAGGATGAGATACAGTGACTGTTGATGGTGGGGGGATAAGTGTACCATCAAGATGACCATAGAGGTCTTGTCCATGAAAGTAGTGAAGAAGCTGAGTCTTCCATAGTGGATAATTATCCGGGGTTAATTTCAGTGAGACAACATTTGAGAGTGGAATAATGGAGGTGGTGGGGGACGTAGAATTTAGAGTTGCAGCAGACGAAGGAGAAGAAGTGGTAGACATGATAAGACGTTAGTCTTTCTTTGGAGGCTCTGATACCATATAAGATAAAAGAATCGAATGGTTTCAATTGCTTGATTGTGAATACATCAATTACAGAATTTATAGACTTTACAAGAGATACAATTATAGAAACACTAAATCTCCTTCCTGATTTATCTAATCTTCAAATATTCATCTTAATCTTCTCCCTTGTGATAGTCAAAGGTATTGGTAGCTGTGTGGGATGATTTCCCGTGATTAGCATTATCTTCCTGACTTATCTCTGTTGATGTTGATCTGCAAGATTTGGCCTGATTTCCTGCAATCAATCCTTGGCTGATATTTTCCTCAACACCAATATTATACATTTGCAATTCTGGAAGATTCCCAAGTCCTGATGGCAAATATCCCTCAGAAGATTATGTGCCATACGGATGGACTTTATGTTTGTAAGATTATGCAAAGACCTTGGAATTGAACCAGTAAATTTGTTAATGCAAAAGTTGAAGTTCAAAAGATTTGGGAGTCTATCTCCAACATCATCTGGGATTTCACCTCGCAGTTGGTTTGAAGCAACAGCGAGGAAAACCAAAGAAGAAATGTTGTACAGGGATAGAGGAACACTGCCGGTGAGATTATTGATACTAAGGTCAAGATGTTTTAGATTCTTAAGACGACCAAAATCGGGAGGGATCAGTCCCCCAAGATTATTGGTGACTAAATCTAGGGTGAGAAGAGAGGAAATGTTGGCAAAAGATGGTGGGATAGTACCCGAGAGATTGTTTCCCCCCAGCTTGAGGATCTCAAGGTTTTTCAGGCTGCTAAGTTCCTCAGGAATTGCTCCTGAGATCTCATTTAGCATCAAGTCCAGGATCTGGAGATTTAAGCACTTAGTTAGGTTCAAGGGTATTGGACCAGTGATGCTGTTATGGCTCATATTAAGGACGCTCAAACGGGAAAGAGCACCAATTTGATCAGGAATAACCCCTGTAAACCGGTTCTCTTGTAGATGGAGTGATCGAAGGAAGGACAGGTTTCCGACATGTGGGCTGACGGAACCTGTTAATCTCAGGCCAGACAAATCAAGGCCGATGACTCTTTGTTTCACCTGGTTGCAGCTAACACGAGTCCAGTTACAGGGGCTGGAGCTGCTGTTCCATGAGGAAAGAATGTTCGAAGGATCAACGATTACCTGAGATTTAAACGAAAGCAGTGCTTCTTTGTCTGTGTATAGGCTCAAACCAGCTGCCTTCACCACTGGAAGTGAACTCTGGGATGATAATAGAAAAACTAAAACAGCAACACAACGAGAAAGCAAAATGAAAGCCATAACTTTGTGGTTCTCGAAGGCACTAAAAAACGAAGAAAACAGTCTGAAAAATATCAGGTATCTGAGACGAGTAACAAGGAGGCAATTATCGTGCATTTAATAAACAAGATTTTCTAACCCCTGGACCGAGCCCGAAAGGCCGGCTCGGAGACCACTCGAAACGTCAATACGAATGACTAAAACGTTAACGCTTTCTGTGAGAGGCTGTTCAGATTTTTATTTATGGCCAGGTCAAAATGGTAGGTAGGTCGGTGGGAATATTGTTTCTGCTCATGGCAGTGTTCATTGATCGCACTCAGTGGAAAGAAGGTCCGCCCATTCTCACTGGAAATGTCACCTCTCATCGTGGTAATTTCCAACTTGGTCACCTGCTTTGCTTTTTCTACATAGACTTCTTGGGTGTTCCGAGAAATTGAGTTTTGAATTCATATCTATCTCACAGCCAAGGAAGAAAAGGAGTGTAAAGTGATCTCGTTAATGTAAACATCCTCAATCCTCATGTTTGCTTTCTCATTTACTACCATTTCTGTGATAAACAAGCTGAATTCCAACCCCGGCCCCCTTTTCACAAATCAGCCGAGCTACTTATAGATTTCCATCACCATATGCGATTAATTGCTGGTTTTATCTGCTTAAAGATTTCCATCACTGTAGAAATTCTTTTTAATCTGAATCCCATCGAGGGACGGTGTCCCCCCGCATTTACACTTGCATTCATTTCTTCATGTGATTGATATAAAGGCTAGACAAATGTTGAAAGATTCCAAGTCTCTTAACATTTGAAAAAAAAGAGAGCAAGCTAATGTTAAAGACTTTGAAAACTTCCACCAAGAAACGATTGGAGGAGCTTGGAGGAAAGCACATCAGACACTTGTTTCTACGTCCCATCGACGGTCAACATTTCACTAGGTCCGTGCTGAGACTGTCAAGTTAGAAGACTGGTTTCAAAGGGTTTGCAAAACATCCCTTTCTGATTTTATTGCAAGTCTTTAACATTTGAAAAAAGAAAAAAAGAAGTAAGCTAATGTTAAAGACTTTGAAAACTTCCACCAAGAAACGATTGGAGGAGCTTGGAGGAAAGCACATCAAAGACACTTGTTTCGACATCCCACCCCGCACCCCAAAAATCGTGGGAGACCATCCATGAGATAAGTCAGTATCAGTGGGCAGCTAGCTAGCGGTCAAGTTCAAGTTATCTACAATCTGTAGTCTGTACTAGAGAAAAACCTCAAAACATTCGAAGAAACTCGTTATTCTTGGGACAAATGGTACGACGATGACTTATTCTAGGGAAAAAGCGTGTAAAGTAATCTCTCATCTAAGATAGTCTTAAATACCTTTTTTAAGAGCATTTTTTTTAAAAAAATATTTTATATTTTAAATTTAAAAAATTAGTATTTTTAGATTATTTTTTTGTGCTATGTTAAAAATAATTTAAAAAAAAAATTATTTTCATGTATTTTTAACGAAAAATATTTTTAAAAAACAATTTAAAAAAAAAACTTAATACGTGCGTGTGCCAAAACAATTGTGATAAAACTTGGTAATGCATGACAAAATGGTGACCAAATACCAAATTTGTCAATTCCATTTTGATTCGGCCGGAATGGCCGGAACGTTCTGTTCCGTTGAAAAAACCGAGATGAAACGGCGTCGTTTTCGTCTGGGTTTTAATTCAGTAGAAACATTTCGATGCTGATTCAGGTGTGCCGTTCCGGCCTTAAATTCCTCTTTATTTTGATTAACTTGTGATTTTTTTTCTAATTTTGAGATTATGTTTGTTTATATTGTATAATTTAAAGTTAATTTATCTTTAATTATAATTATATTTGTTAAAATAATATTTTATATATATAATTAATTATATATGAACAAAACAATCTCGAAACAACACGCCGAAACGCTCCGAAACTGGAACGTTCTATTCCAGTAAAAAAATTAGAACGATGACCGGAACGGTATTGATAACTTTGCCGAATACTCTACCATCTTGAAACACGTGTGGAGAGAGAGAGAATGAATATTGATAATTAAAATAATATCTTGAAAAACTCATCACGAACAAAACATTTAACAAAAAAGACTTATAATTTAAAAAGTAATGCAAAAAATTTAATTTTCGATCATGACACACGATCGATAAACTTAGAGAGAGAAATTTGAAGAAATTAAAAACTAATATTTTTAATGCAAAACGTTAAGATTTCATGACACTGAATCCATAACAAATTAAATATTTAAAAAACAATCAATCAAACAAAAACCTGGAAAAAAATGCCGGTGAAAATAAAATTAAAAAAACTCATAGGGCAAACAAAACTTTTTAATTGGAGGGTTAAATTGAATTGGAAAATACTTTAGCAAAAAAAAAAAAGAATGAAATTGAAAATAAAATAAAACAGCAATAACTTTGATTTAAGGGTGAAATTGAAAGCCAAAAAACCTTTAACAAAAGACAGAAAGAAAGAAAAAAATAAAAAATAAAAAAGAATAAAGATTAAAATCAAATATGAGAGATTGTAATGGAAAAACTAATTAAAAAAACATTTATAAAATAAATTAGAATAAAATTAAAAATCAAAACAACAAGACTAAAATTAAAAAATAAAAACAGAGAGGACAATCATGAATTTAATTGACAGGAGAGAGAAAATGAGGGGAAAAGGGGTCAGAATTTTCTAGTTTTCCTTTTCGAATGATTCTCTGAGCATGGAGACTGTCCTTGTTTTTCGGATAAGATGTTCTTCTTCCTGAGTTTCCAAGAGTCGCTTGTTCAGGGCATCCTTTTCCGCCCTAAGCCTGGTAATCTTCTGGTAAGATCTTCATCTGAAATATCCAGCTCAGTAAGTCCCTTTTCGTGATCTTCAATTTTCTGCTCAATGCAGAGTTGAATGATTTTTCTTTTCGCAGTGGATTTAGAAAAGGGCAGTTCTTTAAATTCTTCAAACTGGATATGGCTACTTGTGCAGGGGATTTCGTTAAGAGCTCCTTTAACAAAATCTGAAGAACACTGCACATCTTAAAAGCTCACACCATGGGACTTGAGAGATTCAGAATGCTCAGAATTTCACCAATTTATTGCATGTAATTCAGTGTTTATTTTATATTCATAGATAAAAAACATAAAATAATTTCAATAGAAACTTGGTGCATAAATTTGTGTTTATTAAAAAAATCAAATGAAAAATTGTTATACTCAGTAAAACAATGTCGTTAAGCTGAACACCATCTATATATTTCAGCTATGACTGGTTTTTTCCAGGGATTTGGGTGATTAATGTTGATTGTATCTCTTCTAATGTCCTTCCCTTCGTCTCTGGCACCAACTTCCACACGAATAAAATAGTTAAAGCACACATTCCACTGAAGATGAAGAATGTCCCTGCAAGAAAAATCCAACACAGAATTTTAATGAAAAAACATTGAGCATTTCTGTGTGGATGTGGCGGTGAGAGGCGAGAGGGGATGACTCACCAGCTGAACTCCACTCCAGCATGAAGTTAAATGTGTACGTCACAACCCAAGAACTAGCCCAACTGGTTAGAACCACTAGGCTTCCTGCTGATGCCTTAATTTTTACAGGAAATATCTGCAGTGAAAACGCATGCTTAACTTCAATTTATAATCCTTTTTTTTTCCTTTTCAGTTCATTTTTTTATATTATAAATAGATATTTGAGCCTTATAACATCAAGGTAATGGTTTGTCTACTTGGTTTAAACTATGTTTGGCTTGAAAAGACATAAAAAATGATGGGTTTTTTTCTAGCCATACGTAGTTTGAAACACGGCATTGCTGCAATAAGTACCTCTGCCATTATAACCCAAGGTATTCCTGACATGCCTATGGTGAAACCGATGCCAAAACCCTGGTCAAAGAATAAGTCAATGAGCACATTCATGTGTAGGAAAATAAAAGCAGAACAAATTAATACAGCTACTCAAGTATGAACTTGCGTTCATTAATATAAACATGGGTTTTGAATTTTTGTAGAAAAAACTCTGGATTTTTGGAAGTTTTCCAGGCTAGATCAGATACCAATATGCCAACCAAAGTCAATATTGGAGTGAGCTCTTTCAGATTGTGGGATTCCTGCTCATTAAACACAAGGAAGAAGGATGCATTATACAAAAACAAATATAGAAAAAGAAAAGAGTTTATGAAAGAATATATACTTGGCCATTTTTAGGTCAAATTACCTGGAAGCAAAACGATAATCCTACAAGGAACAAGCATAAGCATGATGTGGTAGCTGAGACCTGCAAATTATGTTGACAGACTTGGTTACCACCTTGATTATCGACATCGGGATTAAAGGAAATTGTTGCCCTTTCGAGTTCTAACCATAAGAAGTGTCCGTCTTCCGAATGAATCCATTAACAGTACAGTTGCAATAGATGTTGGAATCTGCAATAGACTAGCTACTGTCATTAATGTATAAACAAAGCAAAATAAACAGAATAAATTCATGTATCTACCTGTAAAAGAGCAAAAATTATAGGTCCAGAAGAGGTTGAAACATCTATGGAAAACCAAACAAGAATCAATATTATATCTTCCTTAGTCACAATATTGTAGGTTAACACAAGGGATTCATGTTTATATTTCAGTTAGAACTTACTAGCTTTAGCAAATATGGTACCAAGATAATATGACACTGCACTATTTCCTCCAAATGTTTGTAGTAATATCAGCCCCACTCCAACCTAAGCCAATTGGAAAAAATTCAAATTAAACATGTAATCCGACCAAAAAAAAATGAAGATGTACATAAAGTCGATACCCTATTCAAGACTTACAATAATTACATAAGCATATCTCCTCTGGAACAACTCTAAAGTTCTAGTTTCAGCTGAGGTCTGTTTCAAAATTTCTATAGCATCCTGTAAGAAGCAAATGTCATCGAACACAAAAATCATCTGAAAACCAAAATTATTAAACCCTGCCCGATGGGTTGAACTCGATCATGGGTTAGGCCAGGTATAATGGCTTTGCCGAAAACTTGATCAAAACTTTTTCTTAAGATGTACATGAAGTTGAGAGTTACTCTGATATCAACAGCTTCTTCAGAAATATCTGATTCTGCTCCCCTAAGACGTTGCAACGAAGCTTCAAACTCCTTTTGACGACCGAGTTTTGCCTGATGAAGAACATAGGCTCAAAATGGAACCTCTTTGTATATAAAAACTGTAGCAACCATATCATACAACTGGACTCACCAGCCATCTTGGAGACTCTGGGACGAAAAATAAACATACAATTTGCACGATGCTTGGAATGGTAACTGAAAACCAGATCACATTAACCAAATTAATAGTATACTATAAGCTGACGTTGTTTAAATCTCAGGAAAATAAAAGATAATAAAAAAGTTACCTATAAGAGACAAGGCACGCCAACTTACAATACTTCCAACAAAATACGTCACTGCAAAGCCACAGCATACCAGCAACTATACACAAAAAAACAAAAAAAAAACTAAGGGTCTATTGGGGAGAAAAATCCTTGATTTGATTTTCATTGTATTCAGAAACTTAATTTTACCTGATTGGCTGAGGTAAACCGTCCCCGAAGATTCTTAGGAGTAATTTCTGAAATATATACAGGTACCTGTCACAGCATCAACAGCAAAAAAAAAAACAATATGATATATATTATTCTCTAACTTATAACACGCAAGAAAGACATTTTGATCAATAGTAGGAGAAATCGAAGCTTGTGTAGTTACCACATATGTAAGAATCCCAATTGCAACTCCGACTAAGAATCTTCCAATGTCCAGACACCAAGCTTTCTTTAAACAAGAATTCAACACTAGTTGGCTCCATGTATTATGCGATTGAGATAGAAAGACAGAATTGGGCGAGGAGAGGAGATAGAAACCTTGGCAAATGCTATTGCAAGCCACCCTGCCATGCAAATTATCTGGCATGCCCACATCGTCTGCTCGACGGAAAATTACACCGCAACATTAGCATGAAAATAATTTGATGGCATAATAAGATAAGAAAAATCTGCAGTATAAATTTTAAGGGTAAGTAATGTTGTCAAGGAAATTACTCCTCTTCGACCGACGAGATCTGCCATCTTCCCACTTAAAATTGCACCTACCATTCCTCCTATTGTCACTACCGAACCAAAAAATGAGTACTGCAATTTGTATAGAGAAGGAAAAAAACCCATCAAGCAGGAAAATAATAATAAAAAGGAGACAATCTACGAGCTAATAAACAAGAAAAACTCATTCTAAACAACTAGTGCTAATAAGAATGGCTACCAACGAAATATGCACAATTTTAGAGTTCACTTCCTTCCATTCATGGTAACATTTCATCTGTAAGCAACTATGTATAATAATTGAATTTATTCCCTCTATAGGACTGTTTGGCATTGCGATTGGAAAGTGCTTATGAAAAAATTTGAAAATTTTTTATTTTTATTTTTTACTTTAAATTAAAAAAAATAGTGTTTTTAGATCATTTTAATGTTCTGATGTTAAAAATAATTTTTAAAATATAAAAACATCATTTTGATGCATTTCTAAACGAAAAGCACTTAAAAAAACAATCGCAATCACACTCCTATTAAGTTAAACATTATTATCTGGCTAAAAAGAAAAGGGAACTAAATAAATAAACATAATTTGCACTTACTGCTGAAACAGAGAGGCCTAAATCTTCCATGATCCCAGATTCAGCTGGAGATGAATAACCCACCTGACAAGAAATTCAATCAAAGTCAACGTAACAGGTAACGATATTGTTTAATTTTAACGAGGAAAATAAAATCAATTAGATAAAAATTGCATTTGAGAATCATAATGTTAATGTCCGGGAAAATCCAGGTCCTTATAGATAAATAAAATAAAATCTATTTTAGCAGAATCTATCACAATAATAAATTATCGCATTTCAAGAAATATGTTTAGCAAACAAATAACACCGAGCAGTCACTGTCCCACAAGTAAGAGAAGATCAAAACCAGCAATGGAGCAGTTCGCTCATTGGAATGGGCACTTCTAGATAGCAAACGTCATGTGGGGCACTTGCAAAAATGCTAAACAAAGCGACATGCTAACCAGGGTTTAGACTCCTTGGTTAAGCACAGATGTCTTCGTTCCAAGCTCAACATGAAGAGTAGATGTTGCTAGAATCTCAGCTGTCAAGAGAGATCCTTAATCCAGATCTAGACCAGAATTACATTAGTGATTATTGGAACCTGGGTTTTCCTCTAAAGTCTTACTGGATAAATAAGAACAGAAATATGGCAGAAGAAGAGTCTAAATTGATTATACAGAAAACGAAATAAATCATGAGTTTGCCACTGCTGTGTATATATACACACACGCGCTTACAGAACATCCATAGGTGAAGGAGCCACAGAGAGCAACAAGGGTGCTACAGACAAGAACGGGAGTGATGGAGTGCTGGTTCCTGGTTGCTGAGCTGCTGGTGCTCTTTTCACCGGGAAGCAGAGGGCTTGATGCTGATTCCAGCCCTTCTTCTATGCCGTCTCCCGCCATTAATTACTTTACTTTCTTGGAGAAGGGTAGACCAGACAGGCAGGCAGGAGCTGTAGCTCTAACCATGGAAATAAGTGGGACCTACTGTGACACTATTTTAAAATTTGTCTAAGTTCCCAATCCTCTGTCTATCCGAAACTCCAACTACCAGTACGCACGTGTTAAAGTAGTTGAACTTGTCTAAGGTTTTTTAAGCTGTTTTTTTTAAAAAAAAAAAATATTAGATTGTATTTTTTTAGGTTTTTTTATTAAGGTAATATAATAATTTTAAAAAAAATACATTTTTAATTAGAAATACTTTTATAAAAAAATATCTTTATTATGTGTAGTGGGGTCATGAAGTTGGGGATGGGAATTGAATGGTGAAGATGTGTTAATGTCATTAAGTGGATCTAATTCATAATCTAAGATCATGGACCTACCTATGAATTTATTATAAATTATTGAGTTTATCCAAATCATCAAAAGATTATATTTAGAATATGAATATTTTCAAATCTAATACATGATCACAACGAAAGGTTTTATTAGTTTGGTTTATGATCTAAGGAGATGGGGTGGGTTTAGCTAATGATTTCTCTAGAACAATCATAATTATAAAATAAAACAAATAATATTGGGTCAATTACAAAAACGATTCGGGAAAAGTTTTTTTTTTATGATCGGGGTGTCCTGGCCAGCTTACGTGCACCACAACTAATCTCCGGGCTCACTGAACATCCTGCAAGTGGGGTCTTAGCCTAGCGGTTGAAGGGACTTGTTTCTTTCTTCTGTACCATGGTTCAAGTCCCACCATTCACGTTTGTCACCTCCGCGGTGCCTTACATACTCACTGGGCTTTACTTTGTCCGAATCGTTTTTGTAATTGACCCAATATTATTTGTTTTATTTTATAATTATGATATATAACAATGCGATTGGCTTGGTCCATGGTTTTACTTCTTATATTTCTGTAATAATTTCTTGTTATTACAAATTAAAACGAATCGTCTCTTTCTATTTTTTTTGGGGGATGATGGGCAAAAGCTTGATCGTTTCACATGCTTTGTGTTCCTCCTGTGGAAAAAGAAGGGCTTTCTTGTCATGTATAAATGATTTATCATCCCACCACCATAGCTTTCTACATCAGCTGCCATTCCAAGTAGATGTTGGTGCGACGTCCTCTCATGTCAATTTGGTTCCACATTTGTATGGTGTCAAATTATTAACCATTGAAATTTGCAAAATTCCAATTTAAAAAAAAAATATACGAAGTGAAATGCCTTGTACAAGAGTATATGTTTTTGTGTTTTATAATTTTTAAATTTAAATATATTCAATATATATATATATATATATATATATATATATATATATTCGAATATTTTGATATATGCTTCTTTTCACCGAGAAGCTAGGGGAGGGTTTGATGCTGATTTCATGCCGTCTCCGTTCATTGTTTTAGTTTCTTGGAAACTCAAAGATGAGGAAGAGCAGACAAGACAGGCAGAAGTGCTAGCCTCGGAAGCAGAGAGAATATTAAGTTTAGTTAGGGGGGTATCCACTTCGAATTTTATATATTTCAATGGTAAATATATTTTTTATTTAAAAAATAAATAAATTATTTTTTTAAGATTTATTCTTTATATTATTATAGTATTTCAAAATACTGAGATTAAATTAATTTGACAAAAAAAACTTGGTTTATTTTTTTATATATAGATTTTAAGGTGTTAATATTGAAAAAATATCAATATATATATATATATAATTATTTTTAAAAGAAAAAATCTTAAAAATAATTGTTATCATTATTTTCAACGTAGTATCCATAACAAAATGAATATATAAAAAAAATATTATTTAGAATTGTACAATTTAATCTTAAAAAGACATAATAAAATGATTTTTTTAGACAAAATTATGAACATGTATAATATTACGAGAATACCATCATTAATCTTGAAGGTCATTATATTTTTTGATTGTTCTGAAATTTTAACATAATATATATAAATATGTCAAGAGACTCTTTGTAAAATTTCATCTAAATCTAACTGTTAAGAGATAAGAATAATATTGTAAAATTATTCATTATTTTAATAGACAACTATTTGGCCGGGACGACACGACGAAATGATACATGTACGGTTTAACTGGTATTTGACCGAAAATTCAGAATGCACCAAAATTTAAACCGAAATAAAAACGACATCATTTTGTCTCATTTTCTTAACTAGTACAAAATGTTTGTTCATTTCAGTAGAAACAAAATAAAATTGACAAGCCTATATATATGGATGTTCCATTTCCATATATAAACAGAGAGAAAATATAGTTTCTGAAATTTTCTATCCAGTCTTGATCAACTGCTCCAATCAATGAGTGTTCGTGGTCCGATTAAGCTGAAATTGTACAAGGATGTTCATGACATGTGACTCCTTATTATGAATGGTGGAGATTGGATTCTGATCACTATGTATATATTTTTATGGCATGAACAATAATCTCTATTTTGGTGAGATCTTTTTTAAATTCTTGTAGAAGTTGATTTGTACGTGCTAAAGATAGTTATTGATTGTATGCCTCTAGTTGAGACTAGAGAAGACTCATGTATTAGTAGATTACGATCTCGAGGTTTTTTCTTCTCATATTAGAAAGGTTTTCCATGTAAAATTATGTGTTTTGTGCTTGTTATGTTTGGATATAATTTTTGCATTTATTTTGCTCTATTATAATTTCCTAGAGAGTTTTGTGTTTTGTTGTTTCTCCCAGTATAGAGATGGATAGATATATAATAATAAATATATATACACCCTCTTCTTAATTAATTAGCAGACTTCCGATGGACAACGAGTAATGGCTGCCTGTATTTCTTCCAATGTCCGTCCTTTAGTCTCCGGCACCCACTTCCAAATGAACAAGGCTGTCACGCCGCATACGGCGGCGAAGAAGAAGAAAGTCCCTGCAAAAATCACAGCCACCATAATCAATTACTTGAGCTCCACAGTCTATGCATGCTGCAGAGACGCAGCAAAGCGAGTGTAATTCACCTGTCGAGCTCCAATCCAACATGAAACTGAATGAGTATGTCACGATCCAAGAGCCGGACCAGTTGATGAAAGTCACTAAACTCCCAGCTGAGGCTTTCACATCTAGAGGAAATATCTGCGATAAAATCTCATTAATTTATTTACGTTATATACATTAACTAAGAAAATATATATAGAACGTTATATACGTACCTCTGACATTATAACCCATGGTATTCCTGACATGCCTACTGCAAAAGTAACCCCATAACCCTGTTTGCAACATTCAAAAGCAAAATAGATGCTAGTAAACGAAGAAGGGAGTAAAATATGATCAAGGATGGAAAACCTGGTTTTATTCTGGATTGAATTACGTACCAATAAGCCAATAAATGTCAAAATCGGAGTTATCTCTTCAAAATAGTGTAGTTCCTGCTCATTAAAAGCAGAAAAAAAGAGAAAATTTGTAGTAAAATTAAGGGATTTTGGTTAAAGAATCAGCAAGATCCTAAATTAATTCACCAGAAAAAAACAAAAAAAAAAACAGGGTTGGATAATTAAGTAAATAATTTCGAAAGACATGCCAAGAGTTTGAGTGAAATGCAAGAATTTGATTAAACCTGGAAGAGGAAAGACAACCCGACAAGGACTAAGCTTAAACACGTTCCAATGGAAGAAACCTGCAAATTTTCGTTAACTTTCATTACAGATGATCATATGATCATTTCAAACTTTTTAAAACGAAGTGATTATTTTTGATGTAAATTACTAACCAGAAGAAGTCGTCTTCTTCCAGATATATCCAACAAGAGTACACCAGCAATGGACGCTGGGATCTGCAACAGAGATCATCTACATTCTAAGATCTACTCACTCGAAGCCATAAAACTTGCTCCACACATAAAATTTAACAAAAAAAACAAAGACCAGGAAAATACCTGCATAATGCCTGCCGTTGTAGTGCCAATGATAGTTGAGAAATCTAGGCAAAACCAAGCAAAATCATCAGCTAGCCATCTTCATATCTCAATTTCTATATCAGAAATGCTAAACTGAGGCACTTAACAATGAGCAGATGAGATTAAATTAACAGGAAATAAATAAACTGTCTCATGTCATCTCTTATATATGCATCAAGCATGGCACACATCAAGCTGTGATCTCTGGTATATATTATCATTTGCAGGAGACAACTTACTAGCTTTGACATATATGGAGCTAGAATAATATGCCACAGCACTGGTGCCTCCAAATTGTTGCAATAACATTAGTCCCACTCCAACCTCATCAATTTAAGTAATCGGAATTAAGAAAGCTGATTAGTTATAGAAGTGAAAGAAAATAAATTATGAAAATAAAACAAAATGTAAGGAATTGGTCTACACTTACAAAAATTGGATAAGCATATTTCCTCTGAAATAGGTTTAGAAATTTAGCTTTAGAGTTGTGTTGAGAGAACTCTAAAGTATCCTATAAAACAATGGAATTATTTGTCAAATGATTTTTAAAAAATATATATATAATTCAATAATTCATAAATGGTAGAGAAATGAAGTTGAAATAGTACTCTGATATCAATTGCTTCCTGAGAAATATCAGCATTCATTCCTCTAAGCCATTGCAAGGTTGTCTCGAACTCTTTCTCACGATCAAGTTTTGCCTGTTGGACAATTTACTCTTCATTTTATGTTTCAAATGTACCCCTAAACAAAATTTGCACTATTATTAAATTCAGCTTGGCTTGACACCGAACCGATCTTTTTCCTTGTTAGAGAATAATATAAATCATATTATGAGGTCCCACTTACAAGTTTAAGTTTTTAGGTGAGATAGTTTCTTAACATAACCAATTAGATGCCAAAAAAATAATAATTTGTGGTTGACCTGGTTAACTTGCTGGGCAACTCACAACTCGATCATATTCACCATAACTCTAAGGTTTTGATTTTTTTTTTTAAGAAAAAACTTATTTATTGAAGTTAATGTGCTAAACTCGTAACTCGAGTATTGCACGCATCCGGATCAATCCCATAACAAGTTTAGCAACTATGAAAAGATGATACAAAGCAGTAACAAATTGGACTCACCAGCCATCTAGGTGACTCTGGAATGAAGAATAAACCCACAAGTTGCAGTATACATGGAATAAGAACTGAAAAAGGGATCGGGTTAATATATCAAATAATACTAATCTAAACTACTTTGTAGAATGAATTCATAATTAAGAAGATTAATTAAGGAATTTACCTATCAGAGATAAAGCTCGCCAGTAAACAATATTTCCAATGAAATATACGAGTGCGAAGCCGAGACTTAGCATCAACTGAAAACATTGAAAAAAGAAAAAAAGAAATAAAAATCAGACTGTTGGACTGGCAATAAGGTATTAGCTCTACCTGCTGAGCTGATGTGAATCCTCCCCTATGATTCTTGGGTGTTATTTCTGCGATATATACTGGGACCTGTCATGAAGAATGACCATAAAATTCCATTTCACTTTAGAATTCTGTCCATAAAATATAAAAATAATATATACATATATATATATAGGTAAATTTCGAAACCTATGTGCAATTACCACATATGTAATAAGCCCAACTCCAACTCCAAGTGATAGTCTTCCAATATACAACCACCAAACATCCTTGGACCAAAAATTTAGATTTATTGATCATATTAAAGAATATAAACATGAAATGATTGATCATTTCTCAAGAACAAATTAAAGATCGGTATTGCATCATGCTGGGAAAAAAACCTTAGCGAACGCTATTACGAGCCATCCTGAGATGCAAAATATTTCGGATAGCCACATTGTCTGCTTGAGAAGAACACCAGATTAATATAAGTGGATTGAAGGCTTGTTAATTTAATTTTGTGGAGTTGAGATCGTATGGAACTATGTATATATTACTCGTTTCCGGCCAGTATAATCCGCAACCTTCCCGCTCGAGATCGCACCAACCATTCCTCCGATTGTCATTATTGAACCAAAAACTGAGTACTGCAAAATGTGAAGGGAAAGAAACATCCATGGATTCCATAGAAAATGTAAGAAACTGCATGATTTACTTCATCTTAAGAGATTTTATCGTTGGATTTACTTAGTTTGCTTGATCAAAATAATAGTTTCTTTATTTTTTATCCAAAAAAACACTATAAATTTAGATTAATTTATTGAATCACAGGTTAATTAGATAAATCAACGACTTGGGTTGAGAAAATAGGGATAACCATACTTCATTTTTTTTTAATCAAACTAAAAATGAATAAATTAATATGACAAGCACTAACTTCTGACACCGAAAGGTCCAACTCTTTCCTGATTCCAGATTCAGCAGTTGACGAATAGCCCACCTGGCAAGCAATTTATCTCAATGTCAGCACTACAATATGGTTTTTATTTGAAATTACTTAGTCGTGGAGCTAACTGAGAATGAGTCCTTCATTTATAGTTTTGATAAATACCACTCGAATTTTATCAAAAACATCAATGTTCTATGAAATGAAATTGGGGTACAGAGTTTATGTTACCCCATTCAAATTGATGGAGTAAACATTATGTATTCTTTTTCTCCGGGTGTCAAGGAGTCAAATTTTTAACTATTTATAAACACATAGACTTTTTTCTTTGGATGTGAGAAAACCCTATCCTATATTTTGTGGGCCCAAGTGAATGAGTAAAATCTTGGTTATCCCAGATTCTTACAAGGAGTGCACGCTCTGACTCAAATTCGAAATCTGTTGTGCAGATCGCAAGCTCTCTGTCATCGCGTCACGCTCTTTAGGAACAAGTATAAACACATAGCCATTGGATAAATAATATTGATATGTTTATTTTCAAGAGGAAAATGATTAATATTTTACAGTAAAAATAAAAAATTATCCAGCATACACAACCAAAACGTTTTATTAATAATAAATAATACTTATGGTGTGTGTGTGTTTGTGATTTTATTGATTCTTTGGAAAAATAATTTGAGTTACTATACCGGATATATACTTTTTAAATTTACATCCTTATTTAACAACTTTACATTTCCAAGACTAATATCATACATACATACATACATACATACATACATACATACATACATACATACATACATACATACATACATACATACATACATACATACATACATACATACATACATACATACATACATACATACATACATACATACATACATACATACATACATACATACATATTGATTAAAAAAAGAGATAAGATAATTATAGAATTCTCTGCATAATAAGCGCCATTGCTTGCCTGGAAATCGGAGCTTCCTATCATCAATTGAGTAAAATTTCTCAATTTATTATTTATTTTGCTATTACAATTAAAGAGTGAATATAAGAAAGTTATTTATGATCATCCATGGCAATAATTGTAAGGGCTTTTTCTTAGTAGCCCTTGCGTGCGTTCATGGCTCACCCATTTCGTCAAATCAGTGGACTTCCGTGGATGATTTTTTATATATAAAAAAATCTATTAAATTCAGAAATCTTGACAATTTATTTATAGGGAGATAATTTTCCTGGTAGACATCCATCTAAATCAAAGACTTTACGTGGTAGCTACCACGTAAATGAGACATATTATTAATTAATGGAGTGAATAAAAAATTATGAATTATTAAAAATATAAAAGAGTAAGATTAGATTTTAAAATTACTATAATAATTATTTTTTATTTATATATTAACTAAAATAAACACGTGTTAAACCTTTCAATTTATCACTTGGGCCTTGCCCCCGATGATCAATCCCACTTTAAGTCAAGTCTTGCCTTGGATTGATTTCAAAATAAAATTTAAAACGATAATAATTATTTTTATTATTATACTGACTCGTGTCAACACGACCCATGCCTTGATCATTGATCGAGGTTGTGACCCAGATCGAGTTGTTGGGTTTTATAATATTGGTAATGATTATTTTTATCCTTATATATTTGAGTTATATAATTTTAGAATCGAGAGTTTTTTACAAAGATATATTAGAAATAAAAAATAAAATAAAAAAATCCTTAGAGGCATGTTCTCTTTGTACCTCCTCTTCTGGAAATACAAAAATTTACTTTAAAATTATCTTAATTTCTCTATCATTTCTATCCTTGAACAATAATCAACCACTGCCTAAATATTTGGAAAGTTCGACTCTGAATTTGGAATTTTTTTTTCTGAACGGGACATCAACAATATTCAAAGCAGTGTAAATTCATATTTCAAAAAAAAAAAAACAGAGAGAATATAAAAGTCTTTCGGTGACATATTATATATCATGGAGAATTAATTAAATTGCATGATCACATAAATAAATTTATATTAATGTTATAAAATTGGGTTCGGTTTGATAGATTAACTTGATAACCCGTAAACTCGAAATCTATCAGTCTCTTGTTCGTAAGCTAGCATTAAACACCGCAAGGATTTATTTGCTGGGTTGCAGTAATCTTTCAGAGTTTTCTCAGCTTTATTCTGATCACAATAGCTCTCATGGTAAATAAAAAAACTTAGCAGAATGAATATTTACGTTGAATTAATAAAGAAAAAAAAACCTGTGACTTGTTGCAAGAAACATGCATGGTGATTAGTGTACTTACAGCGAACCCGTAGCAGAAAGAGCCGCAGACGGCAATGAAGGTGCTGGCCACAAGAATGGGAGTGATGGAGGATTGATCATGGCTTCTTTCTTCGTCGCTGTTGCCATTATTATCGCTCACATTAGGGTTTCCATCTTCAAGAAGTAAAGACCTTGTAGATGCTGCCATCGATGCACTCTCTCTACTCTGCTTTTTCTGTAGTTTTTTAGAGAGTGAATGGATACAGACAGAGAAAATTCGTGTTGGAAACGATGATCATATACTGAAGAGGGTCAAACGTTTTAGGTCACTGTTGAGAGTTTAAAATTAATATTAATATAATTTTACAAGTAGTATTCCATTATGTAATCCGTTCTGGTTAATGTTTTAACTCTTAAGACCGAAATGAAATACACAATAAGAATATATCGAAAAATATTTGTTTTGAAAAAATATAAAATAAATAATTTTTTAATATAATTTTGAAGTGAACATATAGGTTGAAATTATTTTTGAAAATATTTTTCATTCAGAAATATTTCAAAATAATATTTTATTTTATTTTTAAAAATTAATTTTGAAATCAGCACATGAAAATAATCTTAAAATACTAAAAAAAAATAATTTAAATAAGAGATAAAAAAAAACTTTTTAAAAAAATATTTTTTGAATACAGAGTCATATAATAGTTCTCCCACTATCTCTTAAATCTCAACTAATCAATCCCTTTCCATGATTTTGAAGTTGAAACTTGTTGATGGAAAGTCCAAGTTCACGTGAAATAAATAAAGAAATTTATGGTGAATGATTTGATTCAAAAGTGAATTCTCTTTAAAAAAAAAGGTTGGAATAAAATATTATATTTTCTATTAAGTTTCAATTCTTAGTTGATGTCACATTTTGATTATTATTATTATTATTATTTAATAATAATAATCACATGACTTTAGGTGAAGAAGGGTGGTGTTGCTTATACGGCAACATCCTAAAAATATAAAAAATTAAAATACCAAATCTATTTCGTTGATTTGGAATGTAATCACTCCCTCGATCATCTTCTTCTTGCTAATCCATATAATTACTCTTTTATTTATTTTTACTATAATTACAAATTCGTAATCGTGATTCCATTCACTTCCTAATCATAGTTTATAATTTATTTTGTAAGAGATTCATTCCAATCTCTTAATTAAGCTGCATGGCTATTGACACCAACACTTGACGAGCCACTTACTTAACCATGGAAATGTCGATACCTAATCCATACAAACCAAGATAACCAAGTCTAGAAAATTTAATCTTCTAAAATCACCTAAAAATCAAGTGAAAGGGACGGCACCAGTGTTTCTTCCACGGCAAAATCTTTCTCGTTCTATCGAAAGAAAACAAACTCGCCTCTCTATTTTATATTTTCCTGGAAAATGTCTTGCAAGAGGAAGAGAACAGGAACATCATCCGGTGATCTCTCCTTCTTGTTAGATATATATTAGTGAAAATCATATTATTTAACACTTTTAAAATGAATACATTGATTCTTGTATTTATGAGAAGATTACAAGTTTAAACCATCATGATCCCTTAACTAGTTCAATAAGAGTTCGAGGTCCCTACTTAGGATACAATTTGAACTAATATTTAATCGTATTTTTCTTTGAAATTTCTATTTATCAATTAATATAGTAATAAGATTAATATAATCATAATGTGAATAGAACCTTTCTGATCATTCTATCATAATTATAGTAAGAAATATAAAGTTAAAATTACAGGAAAAAATTGGTTTAATTTGTTATAAAATTTAATAATTAGTAAAATTACTCTAAAAATTACTTCCGACTAATAATAGCAGGTATCTTGAGATGCCGAGTAAAATCTAAATCTGATATGAATGACAGGTATAAGAAAATATTATTATTATTTCAGAAAATATGTTTGGTCCTTGTATCTTTTTAGATTTGGAATTGTTGATATGTGTTCACATCAAATTCAGCCAACGATTTCCTTGGATGCATAAAAGTAAAACAGAAGGTCCGATTGATTAGACGTATAACTAACAATCCCAAACCCACAAAAAACAAGGAGAATAAATAATAAATAAATAAAATAATCTCTTCATGCTTCTCACAGTTGCTCTCGTAATCAAAATTAATTTCATGATAGTTTAGGGGCACCGGTCCTAATTAAAATAACAGTAATTTCTAAGGGACTGTTTAGAGTGTTATGCAGCTTCTACTTCTAGATGTTTTTTTTTAATATAATTATTTTAAAAAAAATCAATTTTATAAGATAGAATACCTTAATTTCAAGAGGTCTGTCCAGTCACCTTGGCCTTAACCTTCTTCTAAAACCTAGTCATTTTTTTTATTAATGTATCGATAAGAGATCCTTTTTTATTAACTCTTTTTTATTGGAGAAAACTTCATTCTATTTTAAGTACTCTTTACGACCCGAGTTAAGCGAGTAAAACCTAAGTTATCCGAACCTAAGACTTGCAATACATATCTCATGTCCTTTGTCTTTATGGCAGAATTTTCTAATAATTTTCATTAAACAAACGAATTCTTAGCATTTCTTTAACGCAACACACTGGTCACTGAAGCTTGTATTTCTTCTAGTGACCTTCCTTTAGTCTCCGGCACCAGCATTACAGTGAACAAAAAACCGAGTGCAGAAACGGCTGCAAACATGATGAATGTTCCTGGAAAAGAAAAAAAAACAACCCATTTGCAGTCATTGAACTTGACGCTGACATAAAGATGCTGGAGGAGGAGACAGGGAGGAGGCTGTATCACCTGTAGAGCTCCATTCCAATAGAAAGTTGAAGGTGTAAGAAACAGCCCAACTAGAGATCCAGTATATTAAAACGCAAAGGCTTCCAGCTGATCCCTTCACATTTATTGGGAATATCTGAAATAGATACAATTATTTCATCCAATATGATCCACACAGCTTTTCATCTGGTAAACTTTTTATCTTTCGAGTGAATGGATGATATGGCTAGAGAAAAGGTTTGTCTACCTCGGACATTATAATCCACGGTATTCCTGAAATGCCTAGATTGAAGGATACGAAATAAACCTGATAACAAGATGAAACAACAGATGTAAACAGTCGAATTATAGTGCGAAAACATGAATTTTTAACGAAAGTTTGCCGATGCATTACCGATACTCCTGTGAGTGCTAATACAGATATCCAATAGTGATGGTCCTGCTAGCATGGTCAATGTATGATGCTATGTCAGGAGAAAAGGAAGAACAGGAAATGAAGCCAAGAAAATTGAATATGAGCAGTTCTATTAGACAGTGTTGCCGTGGAACCTGCAACAAGAATGAGAATCCTGTGAGCAAAGAACCCAAGCAAGTCCCAGCTGCAGAAACCTGCAACAAGGCTCATCATTTAGTTTTCTCCAGAGTTAACTATAATTCTATTTTCAATGCTCTTGTCGTGGACCAAACCATCAAAAGCGTCCGCCTTCCGGATTTGTCAATCAAGAATATAGCCAAAGTGGTTGACAGAATCTGCAAGAGAAAAAAGGTTGATTTTCAAGACTGGAGCATTCACCAATCTTGCATAAACAATGCAGGTTTTCGTGGAAAGAACCTTTACAACTGCCAATGTTACATATCCGGCTTCAGATGAAATACCTGTAATGAAGAAAAGATAAGAAAACAAATCACTCTATCAATGGTCAATTACTGTATATGTTTATGTACTTTTCTGTTGTGTTTCTTTTTTCTTTTTCTTTTTTTAAAAAAAAGGTTGGAATGATCACTTACCAGCCAGAACAAAAATATTTGTCATGTAAAATGTATAGCCAGTTAACCCTGAAAATTGTGTGAGTAGCATCAGCGCAACTGCAACCTGT
Organism: Salix exigua; assembly: GCA_032356905.1. NCBI lineage: Eukaryota > Viridiplantae > Streptophyta > Magnoliopsida > Malpighiales > Salicaceae > Salix > Salix exigua. Next base: position 1,750,020 of record CM063592.1, read on the forward strand.
ACCATCAATTAATAACTCATTACGGATCGATGAATCATGTAGAAGCTGAAATTCACTAGAAAAGTTTCTAGCATGCAGCTCACAGTTATTGGTCGAGCATACTTCTTCTGAAACAAGTCCAGAAATTTATTTTCTGAGAGAAGTTGAATAAATTCTGCATATTCCTGTAAAATTGCAAAGATCGCATATTATTTACAGTAACTGATCTGGAAATGGTTACGAAAAGCAAAGGAGTTGAGGTAAGAAGGCATGTTCCTGAAAAAATAATTCGTAGAAGGCAAAAAATATGATGCAAACCAATGGATGTCAAAAAGAACTATAATTCAGTTTCTATTGGGAAGAAAATGTCTTGATTATAATTCATGCATTAGAATTCGAATTCAGAAATTACTTTGATCTCAGCTGCTTCTGGAGAAATGTCAGCTTTCTTTCCTCTAAGACGCTGCAAAACACCTTCAAACTCCTTTTCACGACCATTCTTTACCTGCATATATAGCTTAGCTCATTGTTGAAATCTCTTTGTTGTACACAGTAATTGACAGTACAGAAATTATTAAACTTACTAGCCACCTGGGGGACTCTGGGATGAAGAATAGACAAAGAATCTGTAGGAGACATGGAATGCTTCCTGATAAATTCAAAATCATAATAAGATTGTCATGGAATTGGCTATGATCATCAGATTATACTCTCCGTGTTAAACCAGGCTAAAACAATCATTTTTCTATTAAGTTAGGAAAATAATGCTACCTACTAGAGCCAGTCCTCGCCATTTTACAACCGAACCAATAAGATATACAATTGCTACTCCAGAACCAGTCATCCACTATAGAAAAAACAGTAGCAATGAAAATACGTGAACAAGCACAAATAGCTGTATTGGTCCAAGATTTGGAAATGCGAAACGTACCGCATTTAATGACATAAGTCCTCCTCTAAGATTCTTGGGTGTTATTTCTGCAATAAAAATATTTCCCTGTAGACAATGGAACTTAGACTACCAAATCCTTTGCGTTGTAAATTAAATCCAGAATCTAAAAAGCATTTACCACGTAAGAAGTAAGAGCAATTCCAATTCCTTGCAGCAGTCTTCCAAGGTCAAGCAACCAAGAAACCTATCAGCATACAATAAACATTTAACCCTACAAATCTAGGGCTTAACTCTAAAACATCCTAATGATTTATTCAGCGTTCTTTTTTGATAGAGGTCGCTGAAAACAGCAATTAAACTCCCATGTATAGCTTCATTTTAGGAGTACAAAAATATATTTGCATGCATATGGTACTAGAGAGCATGGGTATAATTAAACAAAAGCTGTAAGGAAAAGAAAGTATGGGAGAGACAGGACCTTGGTGAATGCTATTGCAAGCCATCCTAAGATGAAGAAGAAATTGATGATCCACATTGTCTATTTCACAAGATTCATAAACATTATCAACTCGGGAGCTGATTAGGATTCAACAAACCAGACCCTAAAATGGTTTATGTTGTTCAAATGTTGATAAAATCTCACAGTTCTGTGGCCAAAGTAATCAGCTGTCTTCCCGCTCATCAATGCGCCAATCATTCCTCCAACAGCCAGCATTGAACCAAAAACTGAGTACTGCATGTTTTAAATGAAAAGGGAAATGATAAAAATAATATGGTCTACCTTAATTGAGGAAAATCATTCAAAATGGTAGGCTATTTGAGTGCAGATATCTTACCTCTGCCATAGAGAGGCTCAAATCAGCTAAGACTCCATATTCAGCAGGGGACGAATATCCAATCTGGGAAAGAATTATTAAAAACAGAATTAGCTAGTGTTAAATTTAAAACTCCATCGTACAGCCTTAGTCTTAACAAGTGTCTCGATGAACAAAAGAAAGTGGCGACAAAATGACTGCCGAGAAAGTGACAACATATGCACCAAGGTATTTGGTGTTACGGAAATAATTAAGGTGAATATTCTTAAATATTTTCTAATTAATGAAAAAAATCAAGAAATTGAACAACTCAAGGTAATTATGAAATCATTCCATCATCTAATTAAACGAGATGATAAGTATTTTCTATAATTTATTTTGTTATAGTTTATTATATGTCTTGTTGTATAGCTACTATATAAACTCTACCTGAGTTAAATGTAAAGCATATAATCAAATAACACCATTCTTCTCTATTCAAAATTCCATTGCTTAAAATATTAGCTTCTGTTTTTTCGACAGACAACTTTATAATTTCCTTTAAAGCACCATTTTTTTTTTTTTACGAATCCTCTTCATTGTCTATCAATTTAAGGAGAAGTCTTGAGATTACATGGATGACTTGTAAATGATATCCAGAGAAAGAAAAACAGAGGTGCAAGATGACAAAGCCTAACAACATACTTAGATCTGTATTAAGTTTATACTAACACTAAAAATGAAATTATTGTGTGTGTGTGTGTGTGTGTGTGTGTGTGAGTGAGAGAGAGAGAGAGAGAGAGAGAGAGGGAGGGAGGGAGGGAGGGAGGGGGGGAGAAGGAGTGTACTTACACAGTAGCCTGAAGTGAAAGAACAAGTTGCTGCAACAATGGCGGTAAAAAGAAGAAAACCCGTGGCACTGGAGTTACAATCAACACCACCGTCGCTGCTTCGATGATAGTTAGGATGTTCTTGATCAGAAACCAGCAGAAGCCTTCTTTCTTGTTCAGATCTCCCCATAAATATCTTCTTGTTCGCAGAATGGGAGGAGCGCAAGAACAATATGAGCCAGGGCTTTCAGCTGTAGTTATGAGAAATTTAATAAGTAAAAAACAGAAGTTATGATGTCTTCGATCTGTGAGGTTGAGATTTTCGGTAGTTTTTTCGGTGGTCCGAGCTCCATTACAATAATCGTTTCAGTTTTAAAGTGGTTTTGAGATTCTACTGCTGCTGATATATAATTAATTATATATATATATATATATATATAAAAAAAAACAAAATATAATTTTTATTTTTTTTATAAAATAAGTAACTGTTTTTTGATATATATTTTTTATTTAATATATATATAAAGCTTACGATTACAAAAAAAAAAATTATTTTTATTTTATTTTAAATTTAAATTATTATTTTTGATGTATTTAGATTGTTGGTAAATGTGATTTAAAAAATAAATTATTAAAAAATGAAAATAAATCCAGGGGGTTTTGTGAAAATATGAAGAGTGGAGGGTTGTTTTACTTGTTTTGAGGTTTCGTTATCGGGGGGGTCCATTGTCTTGTTCTTTAATGGAGGGAGATGGGGATGGAGAAAGAAACTTCGAATTAGTGGAAATGGTGGGTCAAAAGAAAGGAGAGGGGACTTTTTTTTAAAAAAAAAAAACAAGTTATTGTTTGTAATTTAAGTCATGATTATTTTTAAAATATTATTTACCTTGGAAATTCATAAATATTATTTTTGAAAACAACAACTTAAAATAAAAAATATCTAATATAAAATTAAATATCATAAAATACAATTTCAATCACGTGTACAAACAACCGTCGCAGGCCAGAAACGCTAGGTCATGGGCTGGGCAAATAAATAGCCCGTTATCTTTTATTTGTGGGCTTAACATAAATCCAATCTTAGAAAAATACTAACACAAAAAAAAAAAAACATAACCCATCAAAATTAATAAAAAAATATTTTTATTTGGAATTTATTTTATTTACATATATTTTAAAAAATAGATACATAAAATAACTAAGATATCATTAATTAATCTATGAGTACTATGATTTTTCTTCATTGTTTAGACTAGATGCATTTTTTATTAAAAAAATGATATTATTCTATTTTAAAAAAAAAATATAATTTGATTTTTGTCAAGGTATACTCGAATATTTGACTGAAAAAGATTAATTGAGTTTCACTAAATTAATATTTGATTTTTATTAAGTTTCTAATTAGTTTAGATTTTAAATTATAGATTTTCCAAACAATCTATGAGAATGGATCGAGTTTAACAGCCGAGAATTCTATCCATGCTTATAATAAAATACTTTCATATAAAATACTTTCATAAAAACAATTCTTTGGAGTCAACGAAGTGATATTCCATCTCAAAGTCAAAATGATGTTGCATTATCGAAAACTTTATAGGTTTTTATGATATAATAAAAAATATATATGCTATCATAACTAACACAAAAATAAATAAACCAGTTCAATAAACCTAATAAAACTTAAATCAAATCCAATTTGCATGACTTTCTTCACACTCTACAGTTACTTCTGTGAGAGATTGCGCATCTTCTAAGTTGAAGTGTTCATGACTGATTTTTAAAGTATTGAAACTTTGAATGCCAGAACCAATTAAGACGTATCAGCTCTCAAAAATGTTGAGATGGGCTTTTGTTGTCAGCCGATGTTAGAATCTCTTGCGGTTTAACATGCTTTTATAGCACATTCCTCTACGTACGTAACTGTTACTTAATTATCAATTTTCAGAATCAATGGCGTAAAAAGATGTACCCGAGAAGTCAAAAACACTAAATCAAGGCTTTAATGATGCTTTCAGTTTTTGTTCTTTCCTTAACAATATGTCGTGGTGAATTAAAATTACTTATTGTCACCGAAACAGTTGTCTGGGAAGTCTGGCTTGGCTTCACCTTGCTGCTATTCTGTGTACATTTGATGAAGGTTTCGAAGATGATCGATAGAAAAGCATCAGCTTGCCCTTCATGAACCCTTTATCATTGCGTGTTGATAATACATGCATTGAAATCTATAGAGCATGCTCTGTTAATCTTTGTTAAAGAGTAATATAAATCTATAGCTTAAGCTTTTAGATGAGATGATTTATTGATATCATATCAAAACCTTCTTAAAACGCAACGGTCACGAGTTCGAATCTCACTATTCTCATTTTATTTGATAAAATCAAGCATAAGTTAATATCAGGTGTGCAAGTTTCAAGCCTAAAAGGTTTTCATTTAAAAAGGTGTGTTAAAGAGTAATATAAATCATATTCTAGAGACCTCACCTAATAGCTCAAGTTTTTAGGTGAAATGATTCATTGATAATCTTACTCTGGACCACCTTGATGAATGAATTATAAGTTAACAGGTAAGAAAGAGTAGCGTAATCCTCAGAAGAACTGGAAATAATTAAAGATGAAAGTAAACTACCGGTGTACTGCTTCTTCAGTTGAGTTTGAAAATGCTGGCCAATTTGACAGGCCACGTTTAACCTAACTTGTGTTTTTGAGGAAAGCTACTAAAAAAAATGCCAGGTTTTTTGTTTTTCCTTACTGTGCAAACTTTTATATCCATTGTCTTCTTTTTGGAGAATAACAATAATTAATGGAGCAATGGCTCGCAACATCATAATTATATTTTTTACAGCTTTAGAAAGAATTCGTTGGATTTTATGATATATATGATCATGTGAAATAACACTATTCCAGCAACTTGTTCTTGATAGTAATTATATGAGGCTGTAATGATAAAAATCTGCTCCTCGCTTCTTTTCTAATCCATACAAAATCATCGTAACAATTACATATCCAAATTGAGAGAGTATAAGTTCAAAAATTATACTTTAGCTGTAAACACCCAAGAAAAAAATATATATATATAAAACATTTTCAAAACAGTAACGGATCCCAAAACAGTAACGGATCCTGTTTTGGAAATGGTTAAAAAAATCGGGTGGTTACAGTAGCAGTTTAGAAGTCAAATATTAAAACAGTAACAGAGCAGAATTACGACAGTAACAGAGCAGAAGTCATTATTGGAATTGAGTTAACAAAGAAGATACTCGCACATAAAATTAAGACAATTACAGGTCACAATTAAGATCAAAGTAACAGTTCAAAGTCGGTTATGATAGACACTAATGATCAAAATTGTGTTAAGACACTAACATTTATACACTAACCTTTCAAAAGTTGGATATTATAGACAATATCAGTTCAAAATTGAGTTAAGATGGTAGCATGTCACATTTAAGAGTTAACGGTTTAAAATTGATACAGTAACAGATTAAAATTAAGAGTACAATTTACAATTAAGAAAGTAACAATTGAGATTTGCTACCCTTTGTTGTGCTTGTCCGGTTGAATCTTTTCAATCAAAATCATTTCATTTCTGTTCAAAAGTTTACCTGGATGACGATCTTTATTCAGCAGTGGTATATTACTTTGAACGAAGTCTTCATCCTTTTTCTTTTCTTTTCTTTTTTTCCTTCCTTCCTCTTCAACCTTTTCTATTTGTTTCCTCTTTATTGCTCTGGTTTCAAGGAGTTCAAGGGACAGCTCCTTATCAGTTTTCTCTCCTTTTTCTGCCATTTTAAATTTTACTTTTATGAGCTGATTTTCCAAGTCCTTCACCCTTTGTTCTAATTGAGCATTCTGCTTGTTTAATGCTCCTATGATTCCCATATATTCTACTTGCTGCTTTTCAATTTCTTCTTCTGCCTTTTGGAGTTGATCTTTCAATTTTTGTTTTTCAGATTCCAACTCGCTTATCGCTTTTTCATTGTCATCCCCATTTTCAACAGAAAAAGCGGCCTCCTCCACATTTGTTTCTTCTTCTTCATCCTTCTCCTCCTCCTCCGCCAACAGCTTCATAGTTCTTTGATCACCTAACAGCTCCACATCTCTTTTATCACCCAACAACTCGATCTCTTTTTCTGTTTGCTCCAAGTATACAGCTGAAAACTGCATGAATGTGTAGATGTTAACGTTATTAATGATACGCTAACAGATGAAATGGAAAAGGTAAATGATCAGATTGAGATATTAATACATATTGACATTTACAAAATCAGAAAGTAACAATTTAGAAATCAGAAATTCTTACTTACACTTGTGTCTATGAATGGTTTTTTCCTTAATTCTGCTTCCAGAAGCTGTAAATTCCATTTTGCACACCTAGGCATTGTTCCTTCTTCAATTGGTTCAATGATTTTTGTGTGCTCACAAAACCAATACTGCTCATTTGGATTTTCATTGTTACTGAAAAATATAATTTACGTTTGAACAAAAGAAATTGAGTAGTTGAATTTTTGTTTTTCTTACCGGAATTGTCATCACGCAACCAATTACTTCCGATGCCTCTTTTTCATCCAATGATTTTTTAAAAAAATCAAATATGTGAGCTGCCCAGTTGTATTCAGCAATGCTCTCTAGGTCTTCAACATACTCCAAGTATGCAAAAGGGAGATTGCTGCCGTTGTTTGGCAAGAAGAGGGACACAAGAAGTTTCAAGACCAAAACTCTGCACATGTCTTGGACATTTATATCGGAGAGATTTTTACTTTCTATGTTGTTCAGCCTTTTGAAAGCATTATTTATTTCTCTCTTTGTCAGCCTTTCTACTTTTGGAAAGCATCTTGTTTCAAAAGCTGTCTTGTTTCTCATCCTTGCAGCCTTATACTTATTGACATCTATTTGAATGTTTCCATCTCTGATTCCAAATATTAATCCGATGTCTTCTGCATATATTTTGATGTCTTTACCTTTAATCCTGAAAACCTCTTCATCTTTTTTGTATGTTTGCAAAATATTACATATAGACAAGTCACTTTTTCTGCATATATGCTTGTCAATCTTACCTTCCAATATACTTTCCATGAGAGTCCAAAATGGTGTCTTCATAAGCTCCATTTTGAGACTTTCCGTGATGAGTGCAGTCTCAAACTCCTTGACAATACCAAAAAGGTTTGATTTGTATTGTAAGCCTTTGACAGCCATCTGCAAACCACAATTTTATTTTAAATGATTTTAGTTTATGAAAAACAAATACATGAAGACAGTGACAGTTGAAGCAACATACAGTAACAACTGAAACATCATACTCTAACAGTTGAAACATCATACAGTAACAGTTGAATTAGTGATATATTGATAAACATTGATTTATATTATTTCAAATAAACTTGGCCTGGACTTCCCGACAAGATCATTATAAAATTCTGATGGGTGATTAAATGGGCATTAACAATAGGGTTAGTGATGAAGTGAAATTACTCTAAACGCAGGCTGGTAATCTGCTGGAGCTCCTCCCTTCTCGCCACCTTCACCCCCTCGAGGGCCCCCACGATAACCATCACGGTCACCAAATCTCGGGTGGTCTCCTTCAAAGCGAGGTGGGCCACTGGAAACCCAATTAAACACCATGAGTTAATTAGAGAATTCTATCAATGAAAAGATAGGAAAACACTCAAAATCAGCAAATGGCCAGCATAATGTAAATTACCGGGGACGGTCACCAGGTGGGCCACCAAATGGCCGACCACCAGCAGGCTTTGATTGTTTTAACAAAGTGGCAGGAACAATTTCAGAGGGAAGATTCAGGTATGTCCTCAAAAACTCAATCCCATCAATGGTAAGGTACCAGTAGTAGTACATCCATGCAAATGTCTCACGGACATATTCCTTGGATTTGAAGCTCTGCATGAGCTTGATAACCTGGAGATTGGGAACATCAATCTCCGGGTGCTTTCCAAGGTTGGAATCCTTCTTTGCATAGCAAACTCCCTCTACAGATTAAAGAAGAAATTAAAATAATGAATGCAGATAAGGTATATGATAAGACTAATCTTTCTAAAACCACAAGCAGTGATGAAACTAACTCATGAAATAATCGTAAGCCAAATTCTTCAAAACTCATAGCCAAAAAGGAAAATTCTAAAAAAACTTAGAAAGACAAAGTATTGCTTGGTGGGTAACGTAACAGAAAGTGGGATCAGAGGTGGAAAAACAGACAACAAAATATGAAGAGCAACAATAATGTCAATGACCATAGCATACCTTGAAAGAGGTACTTCGAGATTTCTCTTCTGTTTTTTTCTGGAATAGTCCGAAGACATTATCACAGATAGAACAAGAAAACAGTAAGCAGCTAACTCACATTCGTAAGCATCTGCTGATATGTTGAGAGGGCGAAAGAGAGAGGTTACCATGGTTGCGAGATGTAAGCCCCTTTCGTTTTTTGCTTCTGCGTAGATGAGAAAGCTCTTCCCTTCGGTAATCGGTACGGTGGAAAGCAGGGGACTTCGAAACCCTAGATAAACGCTAGCTCATGGGCTGGGCTAATAATTTGATAAAAAAATAATAATAACATTTCGAGTTAAAAATTAACCGAAGAGAATACAAAACGATATAAAAAAAATAGCGAGAAATCAAAATTAAATAGAAAAATAATTTGAGTGGCTTCTTGTCTTCTGTTTCAATCATAGCTATTCAAATTAATTATGAAGTTATAGCTGGTTTTGTTGGACTAAATGTTCGATGTCTTCGAAATTCTAGCTTATTTGTGTGATATATAACACATTCTTCCACGTAATTGTTACTTAATTATCAGTTTTCACCTCCCAAAAAAGAAATAAAATATACCAAAGTTAACCCAGCCCTGAAAAATAATTGTCTGTAATCAATTATTTATCTGGTCCAAGTACTCTGAAGAACGTTGATAAACCCGTTTCAAAAATATTTTAAAAAAATTAGAATACTTTTATTTAAAATTATTTTGTTATTTTTAAATATTTTTATCTTTTAACATCAAAAATAATTTTAAAAAATATATAATTTTAATATATTTCTAAATCAAAATTATTTTATTAAAATTATGTATCTCAAACGGACCGTAACATAATGCAAGACTAGCCCAAATCTTTTTTATTTGGGAAAAGAAAAGGCAGACAATGATTGTTTATTTATCAGTTTCCTTTCGAGTCAAGAATTCAAGATAAATTTGGTCTGCCTTAATATATTTTTTGTCTTAATATATTTTTGAGACTTGAAATTTTTTGTCTGCCTTTTCTTTCCCAACTTTACTGATATGGAGTTTGAATTAATCCAAAATAAAAAGATAAAAGTTTAATTTTGTCTCGAGTTGAATTTTATAACTATAATTATATAATTAGCTTCTAGTTAATTATTGTCATAATAAAATCATCAAAAGGTTATTAATCACAACATAAATCAAAATATACTAAATTATATTTATTATCAAACAAAAAACCACAAGATTAATCCTAAACCAGTACGAGGTCAAAAGAAAAAACTATCTATAAAAAAAACATATCATGGTAGCATCTTACGAAAAAATTGTTCAAAATACTATGTAAAATTTCCGAGAAGAGGATATTAATTAACAAACATAAAGAAGATATGCTAGTAATAAGTAAAATTCAAATAAAAGTATTTTGGAAGATGCTTTTTCTCCTGTGATATCTGCCCACATCACTTGCATAGATGCCCAGTAATGCAGCTGCGTACTACGTTTGCAGGAGGAACCAACGCATCCATCGCAAGTCTTTGTTGTTTTTTTATATTTTGGGTCTCGCTAAGGGCTTAAATTTTTAGGTTGAATGATTCTGTAATATAGTATTAGAACCTTGTTAACCTAACAATCATGAATATGAATCTCATCATCTCATTCTATTTGATAAAAATCAAGCATGAAGTAATATGGTTTTGTGCAAGTTTCAAACTCAAAATATTTTCACTTGAAGGAATGTGTTAGAGAATAATATAAATGAGTACTCACTTAAAAACTTAAGTTTTTAGATAAGATGGTTCCGTAACATGTATGGTTGATTATTTGGTGATTAATTGAACCTTTCGATACATTCGTTGTTTATACCTCACCGCCAGCTTGAGGTGCTAGATGACTCAAGGGATTTCCATCTAAGAACTAATTTTACTTTTTTAATGGCAATCCACTCAGATTGTCTACGTTCTAAAACAGAAAGTATATATATACGCTCGCTCGAGATGTTGGAATTTTATGGCATTTGTATGCAATGATTTCAGTTATGATCTGTCTTTTATGACTGTCAACTGGTATCATAACATCTATTTTGTTTTAAAATTTCTGTTTATGGATTCACCATCTAGTTTTCATCTAGATTTATGATTTTGGGCTAGCAAAGTGGCTAAAGAAGATGTTCTCTTATCAGACGTGGTTGCAAGGTTCGAGTCTTTCATTTCGTGGGAATAGCAACAGAACTTTTGCTGTGTACATTTAGCCTCTATTTAGTAAAAGACTGATGTGAATGTTTATGGTGTTGCCCTGCTGGTTGTGCTGAAAAGGGAAGGCGATCAGGCCATTGAATGGAAATGGCTATTAGTTTAACTCAAGAAGACTGATTACAGTGTTAGATCCCTTCATGGCAGGACCCGGCCTGTCTTTCATTGATATAGTTTAAGCAAACTTGCCATTTTTGTGTCTTGTGTGCCTGGCATGCCTTCCATTCTGTAGTTTCTTACGGAATCAAGTTATTGAATTACATTAATTTCCTATATGATTTATCTGTCATTGAAGTATAGCAAGTTCCTCGAGCGTGATGTATAAAATTAGGAGGTTTTTCACTGCTCCATGAAAGCAATGAATACCATCTTCAAAAGTAACAATGGTAGGATTAAAACTTAATTCGTATAGAAATTAACCAGCGCCGTAGGTGTAATGATAGGTTCTGATCGACTTCTACAATTTCAGAAGGTGTTCATACATATGCTGCAATGGAGATAAACGATTTGCTATCTGTTTTTCATGGAATTCGAACGCTCCCTCTGGTTGAGATTTCAAATCCCACATGTAAAACACCTCTAAATGAGATTGTTTCAGGCCAGAAGTTCTTAAACATCCTTTCGTTATTCCATTTCCATGTACGCAGACGCAGGCTGATAAATTGCTAGAAACAGAATTACTGAATGCATTTTCAGCAATATATTTCTGTATATATACCAGTGTGCCTCTGTCTTTTCCTCGATCGAGCTTATTTCCAGGTCACGAGACTTCACAGCAACACCTGCAATTTGAGATGGCAAGTTATCATGTTGAGCTTACATAAATGTTCAAGATTCATCATCTAATTTGGTTTTCGATTCCTAGCCAGTATCTAGTTGTGGTGTACAAGGCATGTTGCGTCTTCCATGGAACGAGAGAGGAGTGCATGAAAAGCCATAGAATTTTCTCTCACCCTAGCTAGCTAGCTAGTTTCACCAATAAAACAAGAAAAGTGTGAAATATTTCATTGCCCATATCTATATGCCTTTAGAGCTAAGCCGACATGGCTTTTGTTTCAAACAATGCGGCCGGAATTTATGTCTTCCAAATTCCCAATGGATAACGGTGAAGAGGTGGTTAAGAATACCTTATCCATTTCTCTTACCCCAGTTCAAGACTTATCAAGCACGCTTATCATTCTCGCAGTTTTCTTTATATATTCATTGGATTTGTAGGATATTCAATGGATCTAGAGATTTAGTTGTAGTGCACACAAGCTAACCCGGACACTCCAATTATAAAAAAAAAAAGATATGACTTCATAACCATCATCTAGTTGGGTAATAACTTGAAATTAAAACGTATATTCCTTCAATAATCTTAATTTTAAATTTTATAGTTATTAATATGATAATCACTTGAAGTTTTTAAGATTGTTAACTTCAATGCTCAAGAGATTAGCCGAGATATATGTAAACATCTATATTAAAAAAAAATCATGATTCCTATTCAATGTCCAATGAAAGAAGAAGATTGTGAAAACCACCGGAAAATAATGCTTTTTATTTTTTGTCTTCCTTGCCATGCCTTTTCTTTCTTTTGAATAGGGTTTCAAAGATGTCAACATAGTTATCCACAAAAATATTGAATGGTCAATTGCATTTATTTTGGAAAAGTATAATTAATCTTTCACGACGACAATTACAACATGATATAGAAGAAATCGTATGAAATCAATTTTTATATTTGCCATAATAATAAATAAATAAAACTATTTACCAGGAATATATATTAAAAAAAAGTGCCAATCCCATAATCTATGAAATTACTTTATTACCCCCAGGTAATCTAAAAAACAAGGCAAGATAAAATTAGCATGTGTATAACAATAGCCACTTCAATCTTATTTTAAGCAATTAGATCCTTAATGGGATCCCATAGACACCCCCTCAATTCCCCTTCCCAATTTTAGTGACGCCATGGAGCACTAGCAATCATTGAATTACATCTAATCTAATCCATGTTATTAAACTATACACTATACACTTTATTTATTAATTATAGCGTAAGAGGGTGGTTTGAGAAAGTGGAAACACATGTGTTTCTTTATTTATTACCATTATTATTAAACTTTTATAGATCTAATGAGTCAATTTAAAATTCAACTAACATGGTAGCCATGTGTCCCATAAAATCATAATAGAGTAATTAATTTGGTTTGTCCTGGTTGACTGTATATATTTTTTAAAAAATATTTCTTAAGATTATATGTTTCAATTTTTTAAAATTCAAATTTAGCATGGTTAGGATTTCAGGTTCAATAAATATATTCGATAATTATTAATTAATTTCCTTCATATTTTTTTTTATTTTTAATTAATTCTTATTTAATTGCAGATATTACAGTGAACAAATCCGGGTTAGTAATCTAATTTATCAAATTGTAAAATCAGAATAAATCTTTATTTATTTATTTTAACAAAAACAATAATAATAAATACAACAACAGTAATAATTTTATTATTATTATTATTATTATTATCTTCTTTAACTGCTGGTTGTTTTTAAGATATGCTTTCATGCTATTGTTGTAACGTAATCAAATGTCTACAAGCCTCCTCGGTCCTTACATTCATTATATTATCATAAGCCTCCCCTAACTTTTTATTATTCCTTTTTAGCCAATGTTACCACCATGGTGCCACTATGTCGTGTGCATGAATTTGAAAAATTGGATTTCTCATAATGTCAAATACCATTAGGGACACAGATTTTTTTGTAATATAATTACATCCCTATCAATTAAAACAAACTTGAAGATGGGGTGAGGTAATGAATTTAAGTTTGTGAATTCAATTAGAGCCCATTAAATTGAGACAATGCAATTACATTGAACTAATCTTTTTTTTTTTTAAATGAAGGAAAATAATAGATTGAATATATCTAGTGGAAATTAGGAATTTCCTAAACAAACATGGCTACTAATTTAGATTACCAATTCAATATCCATGATGTTATCCATTTTCAAAGTTCTCAAGAGAAATAGTGTGATGACAAAGAGTTTATGATTTGCAGATTAAGTCTCTAGTTCGAGTTCGAGTTCGAGCTCGAGCGTTAATCATCGGTAAGAACCTAGAACTACCATGTTTTTACTCGTTCACAAGGACCTACAAAGTATGTTTCATGAGAGGTGGAGTTTTCTCGTATCCAAAAAAAATACCAATTCAATCTCTAGATATATTAATCTTTAAGCATTTCAATTTTTCTATATAAAAAAATAAAATTAGTAAACCCAGAACAAGTTCAAATATTAGTTTCATTCAATTAACATAACCCACCCCAAATATCCAGCATTGAAATATATAATTTTTCATACTTCACTCATAAAAAAATTGATGAAAGAAACTTTATATTTTTAATATACAACTTGGGAAACAATTATTTAACCCAGAATGTAGTAAGAAAAAAACTTTAAGAGATCAAATTTGTCATTTAATTGAACTCCAAGGACCCCGTTGAAATTCCCCAAAATCCTAGCTTCCACTTCAAATTAACTCCAAAAAAACAAAAAGGAAAGGAAAAACAAAACATAACAAATCCACACGCGCTATCAAATAGAGCGTTCACAACACGCGCATACACAGATTTCCATTTCCATCAACCAGAAGGAAACACGAAATCAAAGCAAAGAACTCCAAAAACCGTCTCGCTCTCTAAAGTCAATTCTCAAACAATAATCCACCTAACCAAGCACAGCCTCTCTCTCTCTCTTTCTATTTCTCATCACCGGGAAAACTAAACACAACTTTTCACCGGAACTTGCTACTACTATCCAATTTATATGATCGATCGCCGGTAGCAGGTGACCGTCTGATTTACTCTTTTTTCATCTCTTGATTATTATGAAGAATAATAGCAACAAAGGAGAAAGTAATAGCAGCAGCAGCAACAGTAAAAACAACCGGTTTATTCCAAATTCCTTAAAATTTATTTCTTCTTGTATTAAAACCGCTTCTTCCGGTGTCCGGTCAGCCAGCTCTTCTGTTGCTGCTTCCATCTCCGGTGACGTCCACGACCGCAAAGACCAGGTTCAGTTCTTTCCTTGATTTTTTTGGTAATTTTTATGTTTTTTATTTGATTTTGTAGTTTGTTTTACTTTATTTCAGTTGTTGAATTTAATAACTTGATCTTTAATATGTTTTTTTTTAATTTAATTATTTTTCAATGCTGTTATTTGTTTGGTTGCTATAAAAGATGTATGAAATTAAAGAAACGGAAATGATGATTGCAGCGTAGTTTAGTTTAGGATTTTAGTTGTTAACCAAACAGAGCACTAAAATATAATTTTGAAAAGACGTGGTTTATTTATTCTATTCTATTTATTTTTATTTTCATAAACGTAGTTTAGTTTAGATTTTTTTGTGTGTGTGAAACTAATAGATTTAAGTTACTTGACATTACTGTAATTGTTGAGGTTTATAGAAAAGTCGATAGGATTGCGTGTATTTGCGGGTGTTGCTTGTGAGCATTGTTGGTGAAGTCTATTATCATGGATTAAATTAGTTGAGATCGAATGGGAGGGGTGAAATGACTGGGTTTCCTATAGAATATAGATGCTTAAAATTTTGAGGAGAGTTAGAGAAAGAGCTACAATATGAGGTTCTGATAATGGAAATGCTTTTTTGACAGGCAATGGTGCCAATCTGTTGTTATAAGGGCTTGCAATTTTTGCTTAGAGATGTTTGTTTTCTTTTATTTCTGCTGCATTTCAATTCGTACCTTACATGCAGTGGTTTGGTATTTATTGTTTTATGAAACAGGTGCTCTGGGCTTCATTTGACAAGCTAGAACTTGGTCCTGGTTCCTTTAAGAACGTTCTCTTACTTGGGTACTCCAGTGGCTTTCAAGTCATTGATGCTGAAGATGCCTCTAACGTCACTGAACTAGTGTCTAGACATGATGATCCAGTTACGTTTTTACAGATGCAGCCCCTCCCTGCAAAGTCTGAGGGTTGCAAAGGAGAGGGATATAGGGCATCACATCCTTTGCTCCTGGTTGTTGCATGTGATGAATCAAAGAGCTCAGGTCTAATTCTCAGTGGGAGAGATGGATTTAATGAGCCTCATATGGGAAATGTTGCCATCACTCCGACTATTGTTCGGTTTTACTCGTTGAGGTCTCATAATTATGTTCATGTTCTGCGATTCCGTTCGACTGTCTATATGGTTAGAAGCAGTCGGCGGATTGTTGCTGTGGGTCTTGCAACACAAGTAAGCATAAGCTTTACCTAAGATGCTTTTCACAGTAACTTCTAGTGTATTCATATATGCTGCTAGTTTTTGTGGAGTTTTTTCTGGTTCCTTTGAAAACCCAGAACAATCAGATGGGATGATTGCTGTGCTACTACTAGTTAATGAAGACATCTCTTGGTTGAAGTTTTATCATCTACTAATGGAAGATTTTGTAAATTAATTATGGTTTGGTTAATTAGTGAAGCTAAGCGATTGGAACACTCTTAATTTTTTTTTCTCTCTCATTGTGCTGGCAGATATACTGCTTTGATGCCCTCACTTTTGAGAACAAATTCAGTGTTCTCACTTATCCTGTCCCTCAATTGGGAGGTCAAGGAATGGGTGGGGTTAATATCGGCTATGGTCCTATGGCTGTGGGTCCTAGGTGGTTAGCTTATGCTTCTGACAACCCACTGGTGTTAAATACAGGCCGCTTGAGTCCACAAAGTCTTACTCCTCTGGGCGTAAGTCCGTCAAGTTCACCTGGCAGCGGGAGTCTGGTAGCTCGGTATGCCATGGAATCTAGTAAGCAATTAGCCACTGGTTTAATAAATTTGGGAGACATGGGCTACAAAACACTGTCTAGATATTGCCATGATCTTATGCCTGATGGTTCTAGCTCTCCTGTATCTTCAAACTCAAGCTGGAAAGTTGGTCGTGGTGCAGCAAATTCAGCAGATACAGATACTGCTGGAATGGTTAGTTTTCAACTAGCTGAGAACTGGATCTTTATTTGGAGTATGCAATGATGTGACTGAAAATTAAAAACTAGTTTTCATGTCCTGGCTTATATGTTTCATTCTTCCAATGAAATTATGCACTTAAGTTGTATTTTGAATTTTCTTCCAATATAGAGGTATGTCTTTGTCTTTTCTAGACATTCAAGTACCAGAAGCACATGGCAGAAAGCATCTGCTGTTAGCATTCCAGTGTAAGCCCAATAGTTTCTCTCTTAATTAAATGTTCTATTGCAGGTAGTTGTGAAAGATTTTGTTTCTAGAGCTGTGATATCTCAATTTAGAGCTCATACTAGTCCAGTTTCTGCTCTGTGTTTTGATCCAAGCGGTACACTCTTGGTCACTGCCTCTATTCATGGGAACAATATAAATATTTTTCGGATTATGCCATCCTGCTCTCAGAGTGGGCAAGGCACTAAGAATTATGATTGGAGCTCTTCTCATGTTCACCTTTACAAGCTCCATCGTGGCATTACCCCCGCTGTAAGTTCCTTTTTTCTCTGGCTCCCAATATCTTTGTTGCTTGTATTTTTATAGAGCGTATTCCTTCGTGATTGTCATACAGATTATACAAGACATTAGCTTTAGTCATTACAGTCAGTGGATTGCCATTGTTTCATCCAGGGGAACTTGCCATATTTTTGTGCTTTCCCCTTTTGGCGGTGAGAATGTTCTTCAAATAAATAATTCCCATGTTGATGGGCCTGCTCTTTCTCCTGTTGTATCCTTACCATGGTGGTCCACTCCATCTTTCCTGGTAAACCAGCATTCTTTCTCTTCATCGCCGCCATCACCTGTTACCCTTTCTGTGGTGAGCAGAATCAAAAATAATAATTCTGGATGGCTAAACACAGTTAGCAATGCTACGTCTGCAGCAGGAAAGACTTCAATTCCATCTGGTGCTATAGCTGCTGTTTTTCATAGTTGTGTGCCCCAAGATTCACAACCTGCTCACTTGAGAAAAGTTAACTCCTTGGAGCACCTAATGGTTTACACTCCTTGTGGTCATGTAGTTCAATATAAACTGTTGTCATCAGTGGGTGGAGAGCCAGGTGAAATTGCTTCAAGAAATGGGCCAGCCTCTTCAGTGCACATGCAAGATGAGGAATTAAGAGTGAATGTTGAATCCATCCAATGGTGGGATGTTTGCCGAAGATCAGATTGGCCTGAAAGGGAGGAATGCATTTCTGGAATCACTCGCCAAGGACAAGAAACTAAAGAGACAATCATGGTCATGTCTGATGGTGAAGATGATGGTATTGCGCATTCACAATTGTCCCACGAGCCGTCTCATTGGTATCTGTCCAATGCAGAGGTGCAGATGAGCTTTTGGAGAATACCACTTTGGCAGAAATCTAAGGTATTTTTCAGAAGATCATTATGCAGTGTTTCAACTTATCATGATTCAACTTTGCTTATATTCAATCCCCTCCATGCTTTAGATGTATTTCTATGCAATGAGTCATCTGGGTCCTAAAGAAGAGAACATCGGTGAAGATCAAACTGGTCAAGAGATTGAAATAGAGAAGGTTCCTGTTCATGAGGTTGAGATTAGGCGGAAGGACCTGCTACCTGTTTTTGACCATTTTCACAGGTCTCCTGAATGGAGAGAACGGTAATTCACAAGTTTTTTCTGCATTGTAGTTATGGTAACTGTGAATAATTGCTAAATGAGGTTACCTCAATCATTCTTCTTCTGTATTCATGTGTTTTGGTTGTTCTATTTTAAGAGTGCATCACACACACACACTTGTGCTTACAGCTGTTTCTTTTTAGCAATGGTAAGTTGGAGACAGTTCACAAAATTCTCATATTGAGCTTGCTAATTGTGCAAGAATGAAACAAAGATGCAAGGCTTTGTTCCCGCTGAATAATGGTATTGTAGAGTGAAAAATAAATTTGCTCACACCTGAGACCCTTATAGGACTTCTCTTTTGCACATATTTCTTGTTGGAAACTCTCAGTTCCATTTCGCATTTCTTCATTTTTTTTCTTTGGCAATGACAACATAGCTTATTGACGTCAAATTTTCTGTGATCTTCAGAAGAATGGAAGCTTTAAATGAAGAGGGGCTAGAATAAAAAAAATAATTTGAGAAACAACTATTTAAAAAATTTGTTAGGAATGTGACAAATGATTTATGCTTCCCAATAACATGGGAAATTTAGCAAAATATTTTCATCCATGTTGTTCTGAGTTTGTCATACTAATCTAAGGTTTCACACTCTTTACTTTAAAGCTTCAATGCATCTCTTATCTTGTCTTCTTGCATGGAATTTGAAAGTTTATTCGGTTTGTTTTGCCACTGAGTAATTCTTAACATGTCATCTGAAGAAAAAAATGTTGATTGTGGTTGCTTGACGGGGTAGGGGTAGGAAGTGGGAAAATAGTGTGAAATATCTATCTAAACAATGTCTCCAAAAATCTCCTGTGAAGCATGTCCGTTTAGATGTGAACTCAACCTTTTGTTTTGTGCAGGGCTCCTGATGGTGTAAGATACTCATCTTCATCTTCTAGACCTAATGGAATCAAAGAGTCTGAAGATGCTGTTATTTCTCACTCAAAGTTGGTCTCGCCTGGTTCAGCTTCGAGTTCAGATGGTGGTATGGCATTTTTTTCAGTGTTGATGTTGTATGGATTTTAGATATGATGTGACTTGTTTTAATCGTTACATGTTCACCAGGATCATCAACAAAATTTTATCCCTCAATGCGGCAAGCTGCTAATTCTAATGCTGGTAAAGAAGGGATTTCTATGCTGGCATCACCCATCCTGTATGAAAGCTCCATTAACAACGATAGTTGTTCAGTTTCATTCAAACAAACTCAAATGGGTGTTTCTCCTTCTGAGAATAGTAATTTTGTCAATAGTAATGTAACATCTTTAACAAAAGGTCCACATACTGCTGGAAGAATGATTGCAAAACAAGTTCAGTCATCAGAAAGTGGTGTCACCAGTGAAGCGTCAAACATAAGCTCCACTCGATCAGATTTGAGCATGAACAGTATAGACGAGGGACCGGCAAATGATTCCTTAGATATTGAGCTGTTTTTTCAAGAGGGTTACTGTAAAGTGTCAGAATTGAATGGATGTCAAGAATCAACTGAAGTTCTTGCTTTTGTGGACAACAGCAGCAGTCCTTGTGATGTAGATAAATCTGAGGAAGATGGTGACGATGACGACATGCTTGGAGGTGTTTTTTCTTTCTCCGAAGAAGGTATGAATGCGAATGTTTTTCTTTTATGTCATGAATATTGAACATGAATACTAAATATTTAAGATGTGGTTGCTGAATTTTGAGTATATAGTTTCTTGCTCCTCAATTTTGTACCTAAAACTCGTGTTGATGTTATTACCTCTTCATTAGATTGCTTACGTTTGCTTGGATTCTCAAACTCTTTGCATGTAACTGTATCAAGAATAGCTCCAAAAAAATGAATAGGAGTATGTTTTGCACACTTCAATTACAGTCAGCACGCATTGTGCTATAATTTGTTCATACCCCATCCTGATGAGTTGGTCTTTTTATTTTGTTGGCAGGTTGATGTCCGTTTTCCTGTTTTCAAGCTCTGCTTAGTTCAAGCTTTCTTTCCTTACAATTCAATTTCTTCTGCAAAAGTCGGCCTAATGGGGTGGTTTGATACTAACTGATAAATATGGGCAGTAATTGCCTTTGAACAATGGAATGCTACTGACAGATTGATACAAGAAGCGAGATAATTGTGGTGGATATATTACTGCCAGTGTAAATGTCAGGCTTCTGCCCTTCTAATTCTCATGTACATGCTGTAAATTGATATTCAAATACCAATGATTTGTGGGGAAAGATTCTTTATGTGCTGTGTTACATTATTTGTTCTTCAAAGAAAAAGAAAAAAATTGAATAAAGAAAAAAAATTGAAATCATAGCATTGTTGGCATGCCTTTTCTTTTCTTAACAACTGCTGCTATCCGTGTACAATGACAGATTCAGCAATATCAGCTTATCAGGTGGATTTGCTTTTATTCTCATGCAATGCTAATTCAGGTTCGTTGTTTCTTGAATGTTGGAATTTTTTAATGTTATGCTATTTTAGAATCCTCTTTAGTCAAAAGAAGGCACTTACAACCTGCACAGCTCAATTTAGTATTTGTGCTTGCTGAAATTTCCGCAGGTCATGTTATTTTCAGATAAACTTTTGGATTTTTCCTGTAGTCCAGTTCTTATCTGTCAGCATGGAGTGAATGTACATGTGTGTGATAGAGTGCTAGAGAGGGAGGAATCAGCGGAAACTATGCTGCAAATTGCGACGTGTCACTCAAGTCTCTAATGTGGATACCCTGCATCTTTGTATGCTATGCCTGCACTAGCAGCTATATCATGTTACAAAACAGTGGTGGCTCCACTCGGATGTCATGACATGGCATCGTGACCAGTTTTGTTCATGGTTATAAACTCGATCTAGTCTAGTGATGAGTCGATCTGGAGCCTGGCCCAAGTTGGGTTTTTTTTTTCCAAACTATTTTTAACATTAATCCGATAAAACAAAAACTAAGTGACCATACATGTCCAAACAATATCATTTTAGGATTGACTTAGCAACCAAATAACTCAAGCCCTTGGATTTGACAGCTATGATTTTGCTAGCGAATGGATAAAGTATCGATGAAGAGTATTCTCTCCGTAGTAAACTAGGGATATAACCAAGGGTTGGTCCAGGTGGTGGGGTTCTGGGCCGTTTGATGTCATGTTCAGGGGTTCCCGAATATTCTCTTGTATGGCTGGGATGGCTTGTCCTGTCTGGAGGTGGCCTGGTCCCGTGAACAGCCTTGTGCCGGGATTCACCTCCTGCCACATGTGGAGGTAATCCAGGTTCATGGCCTTAGGTAAGTATTTTAGGTCTTCAACCTGATAGGCGAGGAGCATTTGAGCACTGGTCACAGTCACATGGTTCGATTTACAGTATTGGTGGTTTGGTTGGATAGGAAGCCATGATGGTCCGAGTTTTTAATTCATCGTCATTTTCAATGGAGGGTCAAGACAAAAGACATGTTGTTCACGAGATAGCCTACCACTCCAACCAGTTCATGAGCACAGGTTGGATATTAGAATCGGTTTATCCGATTAATTTACTTCAATTAAAATAATATTATTTAAAATAAAAATAAAAATAAAATTAAATTTACGGGTAATGATGTGTAGTTGATAGATTTTGATGTTGGGTCGAGTTAGTAGATGAATTTGCTTCTTATCTTATCTTATCATTTCATATTTGCTACAGATAATCTATCCAATATCAACTCTCAAAATTCATCCAAAAATAGTCACGCTCTTATAACATACTCGGACCTGTTTTCAAACACAAAAACAGTCTGGAGTTGATATGATGGAATATTTGAATGGAAGTTGCTAAACAAGGACTTGAATTATTGCAGCTTCATGACAAAATTATGGCTCATTTGAATCATATATAGAGATGCTAGTTACTCTGTCCAATCAATTTCTAACGCATGCAGTCTCCAATATTATTGCACCAGGTAGAAAGTAATGTATGCATGCTTGTCTCCCCCCACAAACTGCACTCAAATTCAAGACATGTTATCCTGTTCTTCGTACAAAATTCACGCCTGTCGTCCTAGAAAAATGAAAGGTCCTAACAATTACAGAACAAGAAAGGTTTAAGATTTAAGACAATGGCTTCTGTAAATCAAATTACAAATCTACATGCCTCATCTAGGACCAGATAACTACTAGCAATTTGGAAAGTTTCTTGCAAGCTTCCTAGAATAGTGTTCAATGCTACTATCTCAAGGGGATACATGTATATACTTCATGTTTTTAAAAGATAAAAATTCATTTTAAAACTTTTCCAGAAAAAAAATTATTCTATATCTTTGTATTTATCCCTCTAATTGGGTTTTTTTTATATTTGTTTTTTTGGTTTTTCTATCATGGGACATTAACAAAACAGGATCTTGAAAATGATTCTTGAACATGAGAATAATATACTATCTCCCTCTAATTTTTCTTGAGTTTTAACGGTTTGGTTTCTTGTTTTGTATCTAAATTATATCAAAATTAAAGTATTTAATCTTAAACTAATAATCCATACTCAATATCTATTAAAAATCAACCTCTGAACAATGTTAGCTTGAAAAGAAAAAGGAGGATAAAGAGGGGGGGAAGACGAAGGGAGGAGGTAAGACAAAAGTAAATATATTCTTTGAACAAGTCCAATATTCTATCAATAGCAACTTGATCATTGAAGAGAGAGATGGAGAGGACAGAGAGAGAGAGAGGAGTTACTCATGGTGGGTGACTCTCCACCATTTCAATTAGAACAGACAAATTTCTCCTTAAAAAAATCTCGAGGACATAAATGCAACAAGATTTCACGTCACTTTCACTTGTTCCTATCATTTGCTCAACGTTAAGAAAAAACTAATTAATAATATGGGGTTTAGCTCTCCTTAATTTTGTATCTTTACACTGCGAGTAGATTGATCTCTATCGATATCCTCATCAAATCTACTTTTATTTGGCATCCCAACATCCAGATAATAATATGGCTCTTGGTCTTTGTGTTTTTTGGTTAGAGAGGAGCTGTCGAGTCTCGGAAACCATGGATAACGTCAAAAGCAAGAGTTAATCATAAATTAATCCTTGTGATTAATTAACTATTTTATAGTATTAAATAGTTGAGTTCAGGGTAAAAATTAATCCTTGTGATTAATTAACTATTTTATAGTATTAAATAGTTGAGTTCAGGGTAAATCAGGCCTGGTTTTCTAGCTCCGGTTATCTGTTAATGAAAGGTGACAGGGAGATGGATTGAAATCAAGTTGTGGATCTTGTCAAGTTTTTCGAGATTTAATTTGAGTTCGACACGGTGGTGTAAGATGTCTTTTGAATTTATTTATTTTAATATTAAATTATCAAAAAATATATAGAAATGAATAAAAAAATCAGCTCTAAATAAAAGGGAAAATGCATTGAGTTGGGAGAGTGCAGAGAAAACAAAAAACACACAAACCCAGAGAAGGGAGGGAAAGTGAGAGGCCAATAATATAAAGAAGAGTGACTCTCTACTATAAAACCAAGAAAGACTCGTTAGGACCATAAAAGCCATCAAACCCTTTTCCTGCTTCTAAGCTTTTTCAAAGAAATTAATGCACTTCATCTAGTTCTATACACTAGAAGATCTGACAAGCAACTTAGCTAGCAAAGAGCTTGAGAAAAGTTAACAATGGATAGTGTGGCTCTGTTGCAAAGGCAGCTAGTTGACTACACGGCCCAGCTGTTTAATGAGGTCAGTGTATAACTTGCAATATGTTTGGCATTACTGTAGATATATCTTGAAGAAAAGCTGAAGATTTGGTTTATGTTTTATTTTGTTTTTGTTTCGACGTTTTCTGGTCTATCTCGGGCTGGTTGATGATGAGTTCTTTGTGTGCGTGTGAAGGGATTTTTGGATGACCAGTTTAACCAGCTCCAGCAACTTCAGGATGAGAGCAACCCAGATTTTGTAGTTGAAGTGGTGACTCTTTTCTTTGAAGACTCTGAAAGGCTTCTCAATGAGCTAGCCAAAGCTTTGTGAGCATTTTAATTCTCTAGATCTCCTATGACATTTTCTTCTTCTTCTTCTTCTTCTTTATTCCGTGCTAAATATCTTGGTAGATTCCACTGTCCTGATGTAATTATTTTTGGTATTGGATAGAGAGCAGCAAAGTATAGATTACAGAAAAATCGATGCTCATGTTCACCAGTTGAAGGGCAGCAGCTCCAGGTGATCTCCAATCACCCTGTTTAACTAGAAGCTGAATCTACTATTAGGCCTGGGTGTTCTTGGTGAAAGGGTTTTTTTTTTCCCTTCGGTGGATGAAATTTGTTTCCACTTTCTCCAACAATTGCAACCAGCACATATAAACTGACCTTGACTGTTACTGTTATGGTTTCGTAGCTTAAAGTCAGATATGTAGCACAAAACTTGTCACTTGCATGAAACAAATGTCTCACCGTTGGCAGTACTTCTTCCTAAATAATTTCACTCAAATTTCAAATCAGTGCAGTTGTCTATGCAATTTTCAATTTCACTTCCCAACTTTATGTTTTTCATGGTTAATTGATCCTAAAAATCGGGGTGATGGCTGTGTAACATTTTTGCTGCGCACCATTTTTTGCTATATATCATGGGAATTGTTTATTTCTTTTATATCTCTTCCATCCCTTATACACCATTGAAAGAGGTCTTGAAATAACAGCATCGGGGCTCAAAGAGTTCAGAAAGTCTGCATTGTCTTCCGCAACTACTGCGAGGAGCGAAATATTGAAGGGTAAGTTTCTTTTCGACTCATATTTCCGATTGCTTCGGTGCAGCTAGTAGCATTACCGTACAAATTGCTAGTTTCAATCTTAAAAAAGTATTGTTATCCATTGTTTCATGTTTCTGGTGTCAAATTGGGTGTGGTGTAGGTGTCAAAAATGTCTCCAGCAAGTGAAGAATGAGTATTCCCTGGTGAAAACTAAGCTTGAAACCCTGTTCAAGGTAAGACGAAACAATGAGAAGAATTAAGAATGGACATTTTTTTTCACAGGCAACTGATTGCTCCTTGTATGATTGCAGCTTGAGCAACAGGTTTTGGCAGCAGGAGGCTCAATTCCTTGGCCAATGTAATGATGTGAAAATCTTTGCAGAAGATCATAGCTAGAGACAGCTAGTAAAGTGGGATTTTGGATGTGTAGAGAAAGCTTTTGCTCTCTTTCTTCATTGCACCTCTTTTTTTCCACATCTCCTGTTTGAGTGATTTAGCTCTAAACAGTTCAGACTATTTCAGATTAAGTTTTTCTTGTACTCAACGCCTGAGCAATGATGAAGAATGTGAATAAACCAGTACTTCGTTGATTATCGCTCTTCTTTCTGTTTAAAGAATGGTATGGTTTTACTAATGGCCATCAATTCTAGCGGTACTCTTCCCACCATGACGATCAGTACTCAAAATTTAAATCATCTTTGTTAGGGAAAGGAAATGACTTTAAGATGGCATCTAGAGAAGAACATTTTCTTCAACAGTATAGAAGAACCTCGATGCTCCTCAGTTTGTCTCTCTCTTCCATAGAACTTCGAAACCCCATGGACGAGCTGCAGATTAAAGGTGGAGGTAAATAGAGATGCGTTGTTGCAAAACTGAGTTGTCATTTGTACAGATAATGAATGTAAATGAAATGTTATCGGTTTAAGTTTTCAAATCAGATAAT
Source organism: Salix exigua (assembly GCA_032356905.1). NCBI lineage: Eukaryota > Viridiplantae > Streptophyta > Magnoliopsida > Malpighiales > Salicaceae > Salix > Salix exigua. The sequence continues at coordinate 1,776,232 of CM063592.1, forward strand.
TGTTTAATACGGTATCTATTAGAAAAATTTTAAATGGTTTATGTTAAAAAATAATATAAATTATTTTATAAGATTTTATTTAATAGATTAAATTTTTAAATAAATTTGTTTTTTAATGACTGTAAAATAGTTGGAAATTTCATTTATTTATTTTTTAATTTCTTGATGGGGTTAGAACTTTGACATAGACAAGGAAGGTGTGGAGTTTTTGTCACTACAGTAATGACATCCTCACTTAACCCAACCTCAAAAACACTCCAAATTTAAGTTTTTATAGTCTGTTTAGCATTGCGATTCATTTCGTTGAAATTTAATTTTTTTTAATTTTAAATATGTTTTAGCATTTTTAGATTATTCTAATATGCAGGTATTAAAAATAATTTTTTAAAAAAATATTTGATATATTTTGATACGAAAAATATTTTAAAAAATTACTACCATCACATTTCCAAACAGACACCACCCGGAGTCGGTGTGGTAGTGCGGTGGTTAAAATTATGTTTTATTCAATTTATAATTTTAAAAATATTTGATTAATTAACACGTTATAATTTTACATATATTTCATTAAAGAAAAGCTATTATTTATATTTTCTGAAAAGCTTCATTTTCAAACCCCAAAACCCTCGAAGGGAGACACGCACTCGCTGCTAAATAATCCTCTGGACTGATATAATAATGACTACACTGATTTGATGGCTATGCTTCCATCTGGATTTATAAGATTGGCTGCCACGTTACATCAAGGACAGGCACGATAAAAATGGTAGCCACCGACCAGTTGCCCTTATCAAGAAGATGCATACTATTTTTCTTGTGAAGACAGACAGATGGCTGTTGATGTACTTTGATATCAATTATCAAAAATAAAGAGAAAATCCCATCTTGATGGGGTGATTCGTTTATCTCCTGCCATATATTTTAATCAGCCATTCCGTAATCCCTGTACTGCGTTCAGTGAATGGATGTGCTTTGTTTATAAGGTCAACTGTTTTCATATGAGCTCTGTTGAAGCAAAAGCCAAGATACATGCTGTAATGGCAGAGTTCTGTATTTATTAGCATGGTTCTTAATTAAAATCCTCGAGTAGCGTGCGTGATGATAAAATATTTAATATCTATATAAGATTAGATTTGAGTTCAAGTTATAGAATATATTTATTATAAAAATTTGAAACAACCGAGATTTTACTTATTTATCCAGATTTAAAATGTGTTTTCTAGATACTGGTTTCTCTAATAAAAAAACAAAAATGGTTCTTGTTAAAGCATTTCTGATGTAGAACAGGTTGCGGAATTATATATACTGAAGAGGGATCACCCGAAATTCAAAGGCAACTGAATTTCGGCAACCGGGTCGCCGACGACGGAATAACGCGAAACTCATCCAGTCAATGTGTTTTGTAGTTTGCAGAAGAAAGCAGGAGCTTCGCTGCTGACCTCGACCCAATTTTGGCCAAATTCCATCGTTTCGACCCCGAAATCGGCGTTTTTGCTATTTTAGGAAAGTTGCGCTTTTTCAATAACTTTTGAATTAAGAGTCTGAATTGACTTTGGTCAATTGGTACTCTCTCAGAATTCTTAGCTCTTTCATATTCTGCATTTATCTCAAATTTGCCATTTAATGTTTTATGTCTTTTCCTATTCTGTATTGAGTTAGGCTAGGGTTTTATCTTTAAGTACCCCCTTGTAAACCCTGCAACCGCCTCATCTTTCATTCTATTGAATAAACCTTGAGTTTGATTGAGATTTAATCTCGTTTTCTTTGATTTTACGAAATATTGACGTTGGTCGTATTTCCGTGTGGTTTTCTGCTGCGTCAATTTCTAACCAACCATTTGACTTCAATTTTTCTCTTCCAGTTCACACAAATCATAGTTGTGAATTGGTTTGATATGTTTCATGGATTTTAGGCTGAGAAAAAAGCTCACAGGGCATGTGTGTATACGACTTTCTTGAAGTTTAGAGGATGAGTAGGACTTGCATCTGAATCTTATCAATTTCCACACTCTACAAGGAAGACTGTCAATGGACTAAACTCCCATTGCTGACCAATAAGGAGCCCATGGAAAGGCTAGTTTTGCTCAAAAAAAGGGAGTGGATCTGATTTAAAAACCCTAAGCAGATTTGGCAGAGTGAGTTTCCAGATGACCAGAGTCTAACACGTGATTCGATATAATATTTTGTACTGGATGAATAACGCATGTCTTGTATTCTTCTAGTGTTGTCTCAATCTTGGTCATATTATATGATCCTGATTTTGTCAGCAGGCAAGCAGGTGCATGCGTGTAGAACTATAAGCTTTAACTCCATTGTTTAACAGAAAGCTACAGCCAAAATGTTTTCAGGAACGGGTACTGTGCCAACTTGGAACAATCTGTTGCACAAGTAATTTTGTGGTGAGACAAGACCATGTGCTTCCACTGACGAGCAATTCCAGGCTTCCCAGCTGATAATACTTCCTGTGGTTAAAGTTTATCCAGGTAGGTTCCATCTTATCAGGAGGGGTACCAAACTTTCAAGGCCATTATTGACAGCAGGGATTCATAGCATGATCAGATTAGAGAATACCAGGATTTAAAGACATCCATGAGCATTTTTCATCACTGGTAACCGATTTCGCAATTTTATTTTAAGGCATTAATTATTCTGGGATTAGAGAGCACCAGGATTCAATGAAGAAGGGTTTAGAAAATTGAAGGCATATTGTTAAGCATTGCTAGAGAGTAATATGTAACTATTCTTGGAACCTAATCCAAGAACTTAAACTTTTGAGTTGAGATAGTTATTTGATATGGTATAAAACCATCTTAATGACCAAATTTGTCTCATCACCCCCATTTTATCTAATTAAATTATAAAAACTAAGAAGAAAAGTTTGGAGGGGACAAGCAGGGGCTAAAGGATTAGGAGAGGAGTTTCAACCTTGCAGGAGATAGTATAGGTTCGCAGAGTAGCGGCGAGCCACTTTTCTTCGTAGCTCGACAAAGAAGGAGAGGAAAGCTTCTGAAAATATAAAATAAAAGGTGGTGGTTGGGTTGAGATTGTTCTTTGACAAATATTTAATGGGAAAATCTAACTCTCCTTCGTGTTAGAGCATCCAACTCAGTCAAACATTGGTTGAAAGAATCAAGGAGTACAAATAAAGGATTACAGCTAAGTTTATATCTCAACAGAATGAGCAAAATCTGGAGGCTGATCTGATCTCTTCACTTTCTCCCTTGATTCTTTCAACCAATGTTTGACTGAGATGGATGCTCGAACACTTCGCATGTTCTGGAATAAGTTTGATTGCCTAGTTTGAACTTCGTGTTCTTCACAGCGAAAGGATTAAGATACATGTTTGATTAAACATATATTCATTTGAAAGAATGGTAAGAAGACTTCCCCTCACAATGGCATTGCCTGAGTTTCCTCCAACGGAATACACTTCTGCTGTTAAGGAACCACTTAAACATGTAAATAAGGTTCCATAATATGATTTATTTTATTCTCAACATACACCTCAGTAAAGCCTTTGAAACTGCACTGCCTCACATCACTGCTTAATTTTATCATATAAAATGAGGTGAGATTCAACTCGATACTGGCAAAAGACTCGATATCATGTTAGAATCATTCATCTATGTTAGATAATATAAATCATATTATGGTACTACTTAAGAGATAATATAAATCATATTATGGACATCACTACAAGTAGCTTGCATGAGGTCCCATGATATGATTATATTAGCTATAAATGAGTCCCATAATATAATTTATATTATTCTAACACTGCATCAGAAATCTGTCTGTGAACAGATTGGCTTACGAGTGAAAAGCCTTCTTTAAAATCTGAATCTTTGAGCTTGTGTTGTCTAAATGAATTCTATGTTTTAAGTTAGTCGATGGTTCATTAGCAATATGGTTATGCTAGATCCTCTTCTATAATTGGTTTCCGGATATCTAGAGTTGATGGTAGCCTACTCTCAGGCTGATCGGCATCTTGGGGACCTCCAAACTTTACAAATTTCTCAGCTGAGTAACTGGAAAAAAAACATGGAGTTGAACGTTTAGATTCAGCATGGGATGTACAGATAACATCAATGCAATGTAAAGATTGATTTTGGTTGCTAGCTGTTTATGTCCAACATAAGAAAGAGGATAGAAACCATTGATTGAACACGTATCTTACACCTCAACAGAACTAATCTTAACATTTCTCCATCTTAAATTGCCATTTACCCCGGAAATATTCAATCATGAATCTCGTACCAAAGAACCCTAAAATGAAAAGATTGGAGATTGAGGGTCACATCTTAGGACTATGTAGCAAATCACTAGCAAGTGCATGTAGTGTATCGGGGTCTAGGAAGCCAACAATGTCTTGAGGCTGGCGCATACTTGGAGTCCCCAAGAGCAAGGAAGCTGACTCTTCTGGGCTTTAGAGCAAACATCTGAAAGACTAACTGAAGTATATCTATCATATGAAGTCCATCATAAAGAACGTCTAGTGTTGCAGAAGTTGCTCAGCCAGTGAGACTGGCTAGCTTCCCCTGGTTAATCACAGAAAAACTAAGCACAAAAGATTTTAATTCATATAATGTGTAAGCTACGCGACGCAGAATTCATCTCACAAACAGCTGCAATAATATATATATTGCCTTGACTGGTTCAACAGGCAACAATGGAAGATAGAGGAGGGCAAAAAAAAAATCCATGACATTCATATCCATGTGTTTCTAAATTGAACTTCCAGGTTTGTCAGGTTGGTAAACGGTTTCCATTGCCAGCACTCATCAGTTCCTAGCAACAAAGACTATAGCACGTCTGATGAATGCATTTGATGTAGTCTGGTTTGTAGACAAGGGCAGTTCCAAGCATTCGGGAAATGAAGAAATCTATCTATTAAGATTTAAGATGGGAGGAAATCGAAAACAAAAATCTAATTATGATAAGTTAATGAAGTTTAGTTGGATAAATTGTGAACTTGTAATTAATAATTATCTTATCTTATGCCTATAAAATTAAATTTCTAATTATGATTTTGTAAGGATTGATGAATTGTAGTTAGGTAAATTCTGAAATAAATAATTGTGCATCGTATTTTCAATTGCATTTCCCTCTCTTTTTGGTGCATGCATCATTTGCATAATAAATGTGCAAAGATTTTGTTATTTTTATATTTTTCTGTAATTTCTTTGATCTTCATGCCCTCCTGAACGAAACAAAAATCTGTTTGTTGTGTAAAAATATGAATACACCAGACATAGCTTATTTTTCGCATTGATTTCTCTTTATAATTATGAATATCTTCTAGAACGTGGGCCTCATTTTTTGAACCTTCGACATCTCTTCAGCTCCCCTCTCCTCCATCCATTTATCTGCCTCGTCTCTTGATCACCCCTGCTTTATCTCATTTCTCCACCATAAAAACCCCAGCAAAACCCTAACCCTAAAATCCTTCACCACTACCAAAAAGAACCAAGAAATGGCCAGAAAGAAAGTGGCCCATCAAACTCAAGACCCCAAACAACAAAACCCACAGGATCAAAATCAAAACTTGACCACCCAAAGCCAACACCAACAACACTCCATGGAAGACCCTGATGACAGGTTTCAATCTTTGAAAACTGTCAATGAGTTGCTTGTCAAGGAGGCAAAACAACGCAGACAACAGGTTGAATCTCTGGTGAAAGCTAAGGAGGCTTTGGAGTTTGAGCTGGCTCTGGACTGTAAGGAAAAGAGTAGGTTGGAGAATGAGTTGGGTGAAATCAGTGATGGGAGACTGAGTTTGGGTATAGAAAGGGAGTTATTTTGTGTTTTTATTGAGACCCTGATGGTTGAAATGGGTAGTTTTGCTGATGTTTTGGTGAGAGAGAAGATAGAGAAGGAGAATGAAATTGGGGCCTTGAAGAATGAGGTTAAGGGGTTAGTGATGAATTTTGAGACTGAGAGAGATAGGTTGAGTCGGGTTTGTCGCGAGAGGGATTTGTTGAAGAGTGATGTTGATAATTGGATGAAGAGGGCTGATGGCTTGAAAGATAGAGTGGTTGAATTGGAGAAAAGGGAGGGGGAGAGTGAGGAAGAGATTAAGAGGCTTAAGAAACAATATGCATTGTTGGTTAAGGAAATGAAGGGTAGAGAGAAACAAATTGAGGAGCTTCAAGGGCTGAGAGGTTTCGCTGAAAATAATTTGATGGAGAAAGTGAAGGAAATTGAGGATTTGAAAAGAGAAATTGGGGGGATTGTTAAGGAAAGGAATGAAATTGCTGGTGAAAAAAGTGAGCAGAAGGTTAGGATTAGTGAGTTGGAGAGAGAGGCAGGGGAACTTAATGGGATTGTATCAAGTTTGCGAAAGGAGGAGGGAGTTTTGCGCAGAAAATCTATGGAATTGGAGAAGAGTTTGGTGCTGGCATTGGAGAAGGAGAAGGCAATAGCAAGGGAAATTGATGGTTTGTTGGAAGAGAAGAAGGAAAAAGAAAGAACTATCGTGCGGTTAATGGAGGAAAAGGATGATGACTGTAAATATAAGATCATGGTTAATGCTGAAATTGAGAATAAGAAAGGATTAATTGAGAAATTGTTGAGAGAAAAGAATGAGATTGAAGAAGTGAAACTTGTCAAGGAGGGTGAAATTGCCAAGCTGCACGAGGAGGTGGGTCGGCTAAGGAGTGATATCTGTATATTGCAAGAATCGATCAAGGATCAAGAAGATAAGAACAAACAAGTTGTTTCTGAAGCTAGCCATTATAAAGATGCTTTTGAGAAAGTAAGGCTTGAGAGGGACACTGCTCAAAAATGGTTAGATGAGGAGGGAAAGAACGCCATGAACTTGAGATCTAAAGTCTTGGAAATGGAGAAGAGAGTTGAAGAAACTGTGAAGGAGCGTGCAATGATGAAAAGGGAGCATGGGATTCTAGTCTCCCAAAAGAAGGAAATGGAAAGCCAGGTTGCTTCGTTGGAGAAGGAAAAAGATTTGTTACAGAAACATCTCACAGAAGCAGAAGGGAAAATAGATTGGTTGAGGACCAAACTGGAATCAGCTGACACTAAATCTGATAGAGCACTGACCATGTTAAGGGATACTGTTTCACTGTTATGTGAATCGAACAATGTTAAAGAAGATATGATTGTCACTGAAAAGATGCTTGATGGTGAAATCGAACCGTATGCAAGTAAGCTGGAAGTTATCAAGACCGCATTTAGTAATAAGGAGACAGTGGTGAAGGAGATGAAGCAACAATTAGAATTTCTGCAGAATTCTGTGGAAATGGCGGAGAAGAAGAATAGCCTTTTAAGTCTGTTGTCTTCAGCAGCTACAGTTATTGCTGCAGCAGTGTCTTTTGCATATGTTGCTAGATTACGCACGTTGCCTAAGTTCAAGAATTAATTCGTAATTAATCAGGCTCTACCTGACAGCAGAGCTTGCCAGTCTGTTACTCTGAACTTTGACATGGCAACAACTGGAGGTTTTAAACCGCCGTTTCAAGTATGATGATGAATATATTATCTATTTCTGCACCTTGTTAATATGCTTTGCTTGATTTTCTTTAGTATGTGGGATCTGTTCAATCAAGCACTAGCGTAACAAGCAGGGCATGTTTCTGGGACATCATTGCGCTCTACTGCAACTATAGCGGTTGGATTTCATGGTGTGATTCAGATATCAAGTTGGCACAATATTGTATCATGAGAAATACAGTGATTGTACTCCATATAAGCGCAGGATCCCAAATTGTATCCCTGGTTCTTTTTCGCAAAAAACATGGGATGGGAGGATGCAACTGCGCTATCAAATGCTCAGATAGACTGTTATGTTTTCTGTCGGTTCTGGTGGATCAGCGTGTTTGATAGATAAACACATTAAACAAGCATTCTTCTATCCATGATTTGCAAACATAATAAACCAAAGGGTCTGTTTGCTAACGAGATGTGTCTGCATTAAAAACAGCTCACTAAGTGCCCGATAATGCGGTGAAATCTGCGGTTGCATTACAATGCCAAACATAACCTAGCTTGTGTTTCCTTCTTGCCCAATGATATCAACGAAAAAAGTAGCACTGTGATTGGCTTAACTCTGAGCATCCAAAGACATTCATGTCTTCGTCAGGAGCTAGCTGGAAGTGACGTGACTGCCTTCCTACGCTTGGGGCAAATAGCAAAGGTAAGACAAGACCATTGTGCAAACAAGTACTAGCGATCCTTTTCGTGATGGCAAGTGGTTTTAATATGGTCCCTTCGGAGATGCCCGAATTCCAACCACCAATATATCGGCTTATATCATTCAAAACAAGCCAGTTTTTGTATTTTCTCGGCCATTCAAGCCCTCAAATAATGCATCTAGAACAGGCTGTCAAGAAATGCCGAGAAGGAATTAAATCAATCTTTCTTTTTATTATTATTATTAGGGATATCCATGCTAGCTTGCGTGCAATCTCGACTAATCTTTTGGATCCTAAAATTAATAATCATATAGAATATAACAACTATCATATTAGCAATCCAAGGTTAAAACCTGTAATTATAGAAGAAATTTAGTCTCCGGATTGTTATGTAGGGATAGATTTCAGGCCAGAATAACAGAATTAGTGGACTAAAAGGCAGCACGTTTTGATGTTTTTTTCCACTTGGTTCGCAATTATCTCAAGACAGGCTTTTTTTTATTTTATAACCGAGATGTCATGGGTTCAACATTATTACGTACACTCACAATTAATTCATTTGAATTCATGCTGTGATAGCATGCATATGAGCTAATCTCAAGTAATTGCATTCGTCAACAGCTCTAATCCAGTGAGCATGAGTGATAGGCGTGTATAATGGGGCTTGAACCCCGGTGTAGAGGAATGAAACAAGTCCTTTCAATCTCTAGGCCAAGACCCACTTGCAAGACAAGTTTTTCTTATGTTTAAGAGTGGAAGTAGTGGTTGTGTTTTAAAACTTAAAAGTGTTTTTGTTTTGAAATATATTAAGATTATTATTTTTAACTTTTTTAAAAAAATAATATAAACATTAAAAATTACTATGATCGCTGCCTGATCATTGCCTGACTTTGGGTCTATAACGAGACAACTCCTAAAATATGTCTTGGTAAAGGGCGTCGGGCACCTTTTGTATCTCGTATATTGACTCTAGCATCTTGTATAGATTCAATACTCAAGGTAGTAGAACTCAGTTCTGACCCGTGTTGATCCCATAAATCCTTACACAACGAGCCATCACGGTGAACTCAGTTACTTCATCCTCGAAGATGGCTAGTATCAACAGCACACCACGGCCAAGCTCCAGCTTTGACGACGTCGTTGATGATCCAGAAGCACATTTCAGTGCGCTGTGTCGTCGAGAAATACAGCAGAAGGATCTCCATGTCTTCAATGAGTCATCTGATCAGGTACATTTTCAAGGTAGTTATTCATGGGACAACAATTCTGAAACTAGTCTCAATCCTTCACAAAAACCCCGTGCTTCTCACAACAAAACAATGTAAGATTTAGTATGTGTTTTGCATTATAATAGTTTTTGCTATTACAAGTTAGAAATAAAAGGCACAAATTGTAGTCTTTCTTGAAACCAGGTTTCTAGCATAGTTTGAGATGAAAAAGAGGATTTAAACAACGAAAATCAAGCTACTTTTGAAGCTGCGGTCAAGCTCAAAAGCATCCCCACCTGCACCAACCACAATAACAAACAGCGCTTCTGTCTTCAGTCCAAGAGATGGTCACTCTCCGACAAGAAAAGACGGGAAGGAAAAGATATGCTCCTCAAAACAGTTATCGTACCTAAAATTCAGAGTCCATACTAATCGCTAGATATCATCAGATTCAGATACAGGTTCAGCAATGCCAGGACAAAAATTTAACTTCGTTATAATATCATACCAAAAAAGCAGGAAGAGGAATTTGAAGACATATATAGGACTGCTTGAGATTTTCTGAATTTGCAATAACATAGTAACATTTACAGTTGCAGCAGAGTGTGAGCAGGAAGTAATCGAAGAGAACAAGATGTTGAAAGGAAAAAGGGAAAATTAAGCGAGAAACAGAAGTTACGCAAACACCTTTATATATATATATATATATTTATACACACACACTAAAGCATATCTAGAAACATTCCGGATCACCGTACCATACGGACTTTTTCATATCCATGTTCTGAAATTAGCCTTATAACATCAGTGAGGCTTCGACACATCCACCGCAATGGATCAGCCACTGAATATAAACCCAGTGTAGTATCATCTTCCTCTCCTTTGCGGCTGGAAGTCAGAAAGGGTGGCCTTAAATGTGGCAGGTCTGCGAAATTGAGTGTAACAGTCCCCCCTGCAGCGACTAAACTTCAAAAAACTACACTCGAATTCCGGAAAATGGATAAATAACAGATCACGTTCCAAACCAGCTAGAGCTCTGCACCCAATAACATAGCCGGGTTGTTTCTGGAAACTTTAAGGACCGAACCCCGGAGCAGCAGTACCCAACAACGTATGATTAATAAAACAGTAAGTGGTAACACTACAAAATCATATAAACAGCAAACAACACGTAATTAACCAGAGAGGAATGTCAAGCTTCGGTCAAGTATGGCTGCAAATCGTAAAGGTAACCCTATTAACAGTTTGGACTCACGAATTCACTTATCTCGTCCATTACTGCATGGAAGTGATTGTTATTGGGCAGCAGGTAGAACCCTATTGTTGCTTGCTCCAAATATAGAAGTTTCACATCTTGACCAGCCTTTTTGAGACCTTCAGCATATGCCAATTGCCAGTCGTGAACAAGGTCTAAACCAGCCACCACAACAAGACTCTTAGGAAATTTAATTCCTTCAAGGCTTTTACCTTTTGGACCAAATGGATTACATGCTGGATGGTCCCTATCCTCTCTTTCAGGAAGAAATGCTCTCCAGTACCAGTCTCGGTCTTGGAGAGTAACAAAATATTTGCCATCTAATCGCTTCTCCGATTCTGTTCTCTCTTGCCCACCAAACATTGGGTTCAGCAGTATGTTTCCCAAAACATCAATTCCCGATTCAACTGCTCTTGAAGCAACATGATGAACAATGTTACCACCAGAACTATCCCCAGCCAAGTATATATTGACCTTAGAATCTTTCTTACTCTTGAGCCATGTCCTTGAACTAACCCAATTCAAAGCAGTCCATCCATCATCATAAGCACATGGGTATCGATTCTCAGGTGCACGCCTATAGTTCACAGACACTACCACAGCCTTGCAAAGGCCGACCAGGCGGCGACAGAGTGTATCGTATATAGCACTGTTTGAAGAAGAGTGGGCAAAGCTTCCACCATGAAAGAAGATTATGACAGGGACAAACTCCGAGCTGACAGGCTTCTCAAGGTCAACAATATTTGGTTGTGATTCTTGCGCGTCAGCTAGTCTATAGATTCGGGTAAGAAGGCCAGTCCCACGGTCAATGATAACATCAAATGAGAAAACCCCATCCACTGGATTCGCGTTGGCAGGAACTTTACGGTCAAGGAACTCTGCCAAGTGGCGGTTGAAAGTCCCATCAGGACGACGAAGAAGATTGTAAGCCAGCTTGAAATTTGATATGAGGACCCATGTATTTAGGGGTACCACCCTCTGCGCAAAAAATGAAGGATCGAACTCTTCAGTTTTTTTATTCCGGGTAGCAAAATAGCAGGTCATAAACCATTAATGGTGATAATATTTCACAAAGGAGCAAGCAAGTAGAGAGCCATGAAAAACACACTGACATGTAACGCATTTAAACCAAATCATATCCCCCAGACTAAATTAATGCAGAATTGAAACGAGAAGGAGCCAAGTTCGACATTTTGATGACCAAAATAAGACTTCAAAACCAGCAATCATGCGTACAACAAGCAAGAGCAACTTATCAACAAACTACTGTTAAATGATCTCAAAATCCAAAACAACTTCAAAACACAGTAGCCCGAGAACCCAATTTTATTCAACAAGCTTCCATCTTGCCACAAAATATATATATATATATATATATATATATATATATAAAACCGTAATCTCAAACAACGCAACCTACAGAATCCAAACTGCTTAATCATAGTCCCCAGACCCAACTTCCCTCGCCAACAAAACCAAAAACCCCACCAAAAAAAATCCAATTTCCGCTCCAAACCCAGCTGATTTCCAACTCCAGGTCACCAAAACATAAACAGCACAAAAAAAAACATCAAAAGACACCAACTTAGTTCACCATGAGAGTACAAAAAAGTCTAAAAAAAAGAGGAAATAAAATAAATAAAAAGTACCTTGCTTTCATTGAGATTAACTCCATTACTTCCAGCCATGAAGCTAAGACTGTTTTTACAACACAGTATCGAAAAACAAAATCTCAAACTTCAATTTAGATCCTTTAGATGAGCAACCGAAATGAAAACTCATTTCAGATAATGAAACCAATCACACAAAAATTGATCTTCTTAGCTCCAATCATCATAGCTTTCACTTATTATCAAAGCTTTCAAAAGGCCACAATATCAATTGGGTATTCTTCAAAATTGCGAAAATAACAAATCTTGAACAAGGAGAGAGAAATGATGGTGGCAATAAATGGTAAAAATTCAACATGGAGGAGTAGAAATGTGTGTGGGCGGAGGATGCGGGTTAGGGCGCATGATAGCAGGTGAGTTGTATAGTGCGCATAGGGTGTGAGATGGGAATAGAGAGACGACAGAGTAAGCGACCGAAAGATAACTGTTGTTTGGGACCCAGTGATGTAAAAAAATTATTTTGTTTATTGGGAAATAATTTTGAGCATTTATGACGCAATAAAAAGAAAAAAAAACTAAAGAACAGAAGGAATAATTAAAAAAAAAGGAAGAAATTAGTAAAATGGGAGAGAAGGAAACAAAACAAAAGCTTATGTGCGTGCGGCCGGCGCCAAGTCACGTGAGGACAAACGGGGTCCGTCTAGAACGCTGTTGCGGCCATTCTCGATTTGTTTGGTACTGTTGTTGGGTTTTGCTTGGCTGCGGTCATGTAATTAGTTTCCAGACTCGTGTTATTAAGTCAAGACTTTTTTGTTTTTTGTTTTGCACGCAGAAATACTGTTTTTTAAAAAATAGTTTTTTTGGAATTTTATTTTTTAAATATAAAAATATATCATAGTTTAATATATTTTTAAATATATAAACAATAAAGCTCCATACAAATTTTAAAGCTTTTTAATACATTATGGTGCACGATGAAAATTTGACTATTTTTTTAAATAATCAAGGTATCTGGGATAGTTTACACGCATCATAAACTAATCTCTGAATCCACTTAACATTTTGCAAGTCTGACAAATAGATAAGACACTGCATAAATAATAGACATGTATAGTAAAGCTTGAACCTTGATGCAGAGAAACAACATGGAAACAACTCAGGGGCAAGCCCCTCCTGCTAAAATTTCGATTATTAGATGTCGTCTGGCAACGTGGTGCAAATTGCATTTTAAGAAAAACATAATTTGTACCCGTATGGTAATTAGAAAACCGTATTTTTAATTGTGGTGGTACCCATCAAAAACATGATCGAGCCACCATTTACGAGAAGTAAAAAAATGATGTTTTTGCCTGCGTTTTGTTTCGGGTATTGCCTGCGTTTCTTGCATTTAACAAATATAAACTTTTCATTTATTAAACCAGAGCAACACGAGTTGCGTAGAGAATTATATTGCGTTCATAAGCTGCCATGTTTGTCACGTAAGGAGTACTTGTTGTCTTCCTCTCATTGCTGACGGTCTTTCTCTTTTTCCACAATCACGCCCCTATCTCTCTCTCCACTGCCTCCCTCTCTCTCACCCCACAGTCACGACAGCTCCCACTCTCTCTCCCACATTCACGGCAACTCCCTCCTTTTCTCTCCTCCGCAATCATAGTAGCTCCCTCCCTTTCTTTCTACAGTCACGGCAGCCCCCGTGTAAGCAGAACAAGCGACATCAGCATCAACTGCAAACTTTAGGCCCTCCTCTTAGCCACTATAGGACGCAAAATCCGACGCCGCCACCACAAGAAGAAAAGCACCTTGGTCTCATCTATCCACTGGTATCAACTAGTGACCCTCTCGTCACAGTCGTTTGTGTTATTGTTCAAGTGTTATGTGAACAGTAATTTCGTGAATTAATTCACGAAGAACGAAGCACACTATTTTGTGTATTGTGTTTTTTTTACACTCTTAACTCTTGGGCTGGGCTGGGCTACTCACGGTCGAGCCTAAGGTCGGCAGGGTTAGGCCTTTTGGCCCATTTGATTGTCCCGACCCATTTATTTTGGTCGTAGCCTTTGATTTTTAAAATACATAGATAGATAGACATTAGTCCTCTCACCAAAATTTGCTTATTTATTATTATTATTATTGAGAGAGAAGCGAAATTCGTGTGCTCTTATCCATAACCCAATTTTGAAATTTCTCACGCGCAGACTTGGTTTTCAGATCCATCGCGGGAATGGATCAGGAAAAGAGTACGGTCACTGGATTATCTAGTCAACACGTGTCTCCTCATTTCCTGATCAATTATCTTAGCCAAAGCGGTGCCGTTTTGTCATTGATAAAACAAATCAACGAAGTTATTATAAAAACTATATCAGTTCAACAGTGTTCTGTCTTAAAATCTAAACCCGTCCACGCTCTAAACCTTAGGCTTCTGTTGATCTATCTATGAGATTAATACCAATTATTATATTTTAATTTTTATGTTTTTATATTGTTGTGATTTATTGATAATAAAAATAACAATTTAATACATCTAAAAAATAAAAAAGAACCGTTAGCACCCCAGCATATATGAAATTTTAATAGCGTCCATGATGGGTCAAACCTCGTAATCATTAGAAAAGGTATTGGTATCTACACGTGGTCCCATTCTAGTGGCGAAACCTACAGTGACCCGAACGACCAGATGCATATGAAAATAGCCTCTCCCTGGCTTCTAGCACCAGGAGAGTGGATTTTGGGACCCACAGATGGATATATTTTTTATAAAATATATGAAGTTTGGTAGTCCGTTCTCTTCTCTTTTCAATTAATTTTTGTTTAATTTCTTACGTTTTGAAATAAAAAATAAAAAAAACTTTAACACTATCCACACAACAAATTAATTGATGGGTTAATCACTCAATAATAAGAGTAATTAACCCATTCCACGGTGTTATATGTCAGGGATTTTTATGTTAAATGTTGCTCTATTTTAGCTGGGTCGTGGATGTTAATTGATAAATATGTATTAAGATATAAGTTGATATTAAGATATAAGTTGGGGTAAAAATATATATTCTCTTGTTATTAAAATAAATTTATTTTATTTTTCTATTTTTGACATAACATAACAAAATTATTAAAAAATACTAAAAAAACATCACTTTTAAAATTTCAAAAATATCTTCAAACACAAACTATATGAATATTCATATTGGAATATGTGCTACCCAGACCAATAAACGGAGCCCCAGGCTAAAATCGACAGCTATGGATGAACGCTGGAATTTTTCATGGACAATTATTATTGGAATCTGAAAGGAAAAGGGGGATACAGTACACTGTATTTTTCACCCCTTTCTTTTTCGTTGTATCCACTTCTTCTTGCAGTGAACGGTAAACAATGGAAGGACAGAAAGTTGCAGAGCCAGGCTACAAATCTAGAAGTCACCATCCATGAACTTCACTGTCAGTGGGGCCACATTGACCATTATTATACAGCCCACAGTGCACGATGAGTTTTGGAAGCATTAGGGTTTGGGTCAACAACCAGGAGCAGTCTCTGTATGGCAGTTCTGGGCTCCTCCTCTCTCCTGTCAAGACGTCCAAAATCTATCTCTCCCTTCCATGTTTTGCATGGACCAGAGCTCGGCACCTCAGCTTTTCTCTCTCTGCTTTTCTCTCTCTTGTCTTGTTACTGTGTGTTTTTTTGTCTCTCTCTCCACCAAGCCACCGACCTTCCCCGTCGCATCTTTATGACCCTCCCCTGCCACTACACGAACAGTGTCATCCAAAATGGGAAGCTTGAGCCGAGGAAATCCAAACTGGGGCTGCTACAGGCTGGACCTCGCATGGTTTTTCTGAACATCGCCAGCCTGGAGATCGACCTGTTTTCAGCCCAGGCATGGCTGGTTTTTGTAGAAATGTAATAAGTTGTTAATCATAAAATCAACTAAGTGTTACAGTGCATGATTTATACATGAATGAGTTTAACGGTATTGTTACCGTTTGGTATTTAAATAAAATACAGAGCATGGGGTATGGGCTGGTATTAATAAAATACAGATGTGGAATAATGTGCTGAGAGTAGTATGGGCAATGTATGGGTTATATGCTAAAGTATCTTCAACACTCCCTCAGCTCGGATCAAGGGGTTGATGGATCCAAGCTTGCGAGAAGCCGATTAAACCGTGAATTGCCTAAAAAGGCATTGCTCGCAGCGTTCTCGACCGAGCTCCATTCTTCCCCATTTCTGCCACCAAGACTCTGTTTTTCTTGGAGAAAACTTGCGAACTCACTCAGAAGATTCATGGGGCTAGAGAGGCTCGGGTCATGGCCAGCAATATTAGCCCTAGATCGCAGGTATTTCTTCGAGTTTTCCTTGGGAAATTGCTGTCGATTTCCCAAGTACTTAGGTTTTAATTCTGGGTGAAGAACCCAGCATCGATCGATTGAATGACCCATAGAGTTACAATAGGTGCATTTTAGGTTAGAACGAGTACCTTTGAGGAATTTTTCTGATAATTTTGGTGTGCCCTGTTCTGCCATTTTTTGGGCAACACAAGCTCGATTTTCTGCCATGGTTGATGGGTTTTCTCGGGTCATCACTTTCCTCCTTATTTCTTCTCTTTGAATGGCAGCACATACACTCTTTAATGAGGGAAGTGTTTCATTCATCAAAATATGACTCCTAAAATCTTCGTAGTCCGATCCTAGGCTTGCCAACAATTGAAAAATTTGATCCTCTTCCTTGCGTGATTGAAGAGTAATTGGGTCTGTTGAGGGTGGTCTGTAGATGTCCAATTCATTTCATAGTCCTTTGAATTTGCTTAGTAAATTCACGAACGGCTGCCCACTTCGATGAAGACCTGCAAGTTCCTGTTGAAGTTGAAATACCCGGGCTGAGTTATTCTGAGTTCCATACATTTCCCGCACTGCCTCCCACAGTTCCAGAGAAGAAGGGTAGTAGCTGAATATCTCAGCAATTTGGCGTTCCATGGAGTTCAAAATCCAAGACATGACCATTTGATCTTTGGCCAACCATGTATCAAAGTCTGGGGAGCTGCAATCGGGAGCCTTGTCTTTCCCAGTAATAAATCCCAGCCGAGATCTTCCTCCAAGAGCAATGGTCACAGCCCTTGACCAAGGTAAGTAATTGAATTCATTGAGCAATATTGTGGTTATTCTTTGTGATGAAAGTGCATCACTGTCGATGCTTGATTGAGAAGAAAATTTTTGAGAGTTATGTCCAGAATTAGGCTGACAGTCCATGACTGTCAATGATTTCGGGAGAGAAAGGAAAAAGAAGAAAAAGAGCTTAAAGGGTGAATCACTGCTCTGATACCATGTAGAAATGTAATAAGTTGTTAATCATGAAATCAACTAAGTGTTACAGTGCATGATTTATACATGAATGAGTTTAACGGTATTGTTACCGTTTGGTATTTAAATAAAATACAGAGCATGGGGTATGGGCTGGTATTAATAAAATACAGATGTGGAATAATGAGCTGAGAGTAGTATGGGCAATGTATGGGTTATATGCTAAAGTATCTTCAACAGTTTTAAAGGGGAAAGCTGGGATAGATGGTAAAGGAAAATTAATGAATCTAAAATGGCGAGAAGAAGATAGAGCAACAATTGGTTTTTAGAGTTTCTTTCTCAGGCAAGTTCTCATCGTACTCCGGAGAGTCTTCCCTTTTCACGGTCCCGGGGTCTACGTACACACTCCAGGAACTCAAGACAGGACCTGTATATATAGGAGGACATTGGTCCATAGCGCTATAGTGGTGGCTATATATGAAACTCGTCTTCGGATGAAGCTCGAACGAGTCATGTGACTCGATCGATGCTTTAATGAGCCTGAAATTATCAATTTACGGACTTGAAATACCAGCATCAACAGAGCAAAGCAAAAACATATTCTGGTGGGATTTCTTTGTGTCTCCTATTCAAGTTTTAAGTTTTAAATGGTCAATCTAATGATAATTAAAAGTTTATATGGTGGTGATTAATGGGCAGACAAGAATGTTATTAAAAAAATGACCATATTCTCGGGCAGAAGGCTCGCTAAGACATTATTTTTATTTTATTTTATGAAACAATACTCTAATCACTGATGAGTCATATTCATGCGAGTAGAGAAGTGTTGACGTGAGTGTATCTCGAGAAACTACTCCTGTTTAAGAATATGATTTGCGCATCTTGCAAATGATATTTAGAATGAATTGATATTAGAAATTACTCATGTTTTCTTCTCGATCCTCGCCTTCTTGACCACGAAAACTACCCTCTGGAGCCGAGAAAAACCTCAATAGTGATCTCTCGGCGGTGCTTCTTCCACATCAGATGCTTCTCGGATCGATCTGTATTCAAGCTGTCGCCAAAACAACATCCACAGAGATACTCGTTAGCAGGGACTTCGAGGTATCGTTCGTACGAGATGTGCATTTGAACTGGAACAAGTAACTGTTAAGAAAGTTCAAGAATGGTGGCATGCCATCATTCAAGTTTCTCCATGCACATTGCAACCATAGTTGGTGGGGCATGCTTTATTATTGCTATCGGTGCATGTAAAACAAATCGATCCTATCCCCACATAAATGCAAATAATGACCACATTCGTTAGTTAAGAGTAATTATTAAAATGTTTTTTTTGGTTGATAAATATATTAAAATAATATATATTTTTTATTAAAAATATTTTTGATATTATAACATTAAAATAATCTAAAAATACTAAAAAATTTAATTTTAAAAAAAAGTTTTTTAATATTTTTTTAAAAATATTTTTCAAACGCAACGCAAAACATGTGCTGAATCCCGAATTTAATTGAGGGCTGAGTTAGATATTAATTAAATCATTGTTTTTTCACTATAGGTGATTTTTTTAATATTTAAATACAATTAAATCAATAATAAAAAACAAAATAAAGCCTGTTTAATAAATATAGATGATACTAATTGTTTTCACATTGGTTTAAAAAAAACATGAGCTCAAAGAAAAAATTCAAACTTTTCAAGCACATAAGTACATAACAAAAAAACATCCATTTCCCGCCGGAAAATCAAAATACCACAGCCATGTCATCGATCCTCGTAAACCGAAATCCACCAATCAAATCACACTTCCGCTTCCTATATATAAAACATAACTAAAACCCCAAAGGTATCCAAATCCATCTCCCTGTATCAGAGAAAACCAGCAATTCGTGAAAATTTTCCTTGTTTCCTGAGTGAAAATGAGTTCAAACGAAGGAGGAGCGTTGACGAAGGGAGGGAGAGGAAGATCCAAGGCCTCCAAGGCGGTGTCAAGGTCCCAGAAGGCAGGGTTACAGTTCCCAGTGGGCAGGGTAGCAAGGTTCTTGAAATCTGGAAAGTACGCTGAACGTCTTGGTGCTGGGTCTCCTGTCTATCTCTCTGCTGTCCTTGAATACCTCGCTGCCGAGGTTTGAATCCTTCAATTTCTTCAACTAAGTGTCACATGTTGTTTTCTATGGGTTTTGATCCCTGGCCTTTTTCTTTCAGGTTCTCGAGCTAGCTGGGAATGCAGCGAGAGATAACAAGAAGAACCGGATCGTGCCGAGGCACATCCAGCTTGCAGTGAGGAACGATGAGGAGTTAGGGAAGCTGCTGGGGTCAGTTACAATTGCAAATGGAGGAGTTTTGCCTAAAATTCACCAGACTCTGCTTCCTAAGAAGGTTGGCAAAGGGAAGGGTGATATCGGATCAATTTCGCAGGAATTCTAGGGTTTTGATTTGGGATTGGCCATGTAAACCATTCTTGCTAGACCTTGTTGAAAGACTGACTTCAAAAACAGTTCTTCGCAATTAGATTACTGGGTTAACTTGCGAGGTTGAGTAGAATTTAATGTTCATATATGTTTAGATTTTTTACTAGATTGGATGGTACGAGGACAGAGTTGCTGAATCTTTCTAGTCCAATGATAATTGAAACTATTGGTGTTTATCATTACATCTAGTTCTTGCTTCCAATTTAATCTGCCTTAATCTTGATTTATGGAAGGCCTTCGTCATCATCTTCGCTAAATTATGTATTTTTCCCAGGAAGAAAATACAGAGAGCCAGAGAGGATATAGCAAAGGTTAAATCAATGGACATGGAAAATTGACGGAAAGGGATGAAGTGAAACTATCAAACACCATCTGGGAATTGATATTCCTTGATTTTCTTATATCATTGATCATGATTGGAAAATTACAAAATTATCAATGGAGGCGAGAACAATTTATTACACTACAACCGTATAAAAATATATAAATTTAAATAAAAACATTTTTTTTGTCTACAATTATATTTGAGATATTTTAATATTTAAATTAATTTAAAAATCAAAATTTTCTAAATGAAAATAGGATATTAATAATTAGAAAGTTAAAGAAACATATCATGATATTTTTGTAATGAAATAAAATAAATAAAAAAACAATTTAATTAAGGAACGAAGGATATGAACCCTAGGAATTATGATTTTGAGAATAAAATAACGAATAACATCAACATCTAAATACATTGTATTTTTCATTTTTTCCCTACTAGATAATTTTTTTCTCTAAATGATTTAATTTGGATGCAATAAATAAATAAAATAAAGTGAATAAATCTAGTGCCTCAGTTTTTCTTACATTTGTTAAAAATAATAATTTTGATTATTAAGCTTTTAATTGGGCTATTTGGTTTTATAAAATCCGTTTTAATGAGATTTTTATTTTAGAAAATGATTTATTTTTGATTTGGAGTATTGCTTTGCTTAGTTTCTAAAGTCCAAAACCAAAACTAAAATGATTCAACAAGCTTTATAAGTTAATCAATTTATTTAATACTAATTTATTTATTTTTATAAATTTTCAAGATAAAACAGATAATTTATGGCCTTCCTATCAAGCAAAGCCCATGGGCTTCCGTTTCGATTATCTCCAAAAATCAATTCAAAACCTCGAAAAACCGAGCAAAAATTTCCATTTCGCGCCGCGAAAATAAGAACCTGAGCCACGTCATCAATCCCAGCAAACCGAAATCCACCAATCAGAATACACCTCTTCTCCCTATATATTCGATCCCCCACTAACCATGAGGAAATCAATCACCTCCCGCACTTTCCTTCTCATCTCCCTCTGAAGCCAAGATTAGGGTTAGGGTTTTATAGCTCTTTGTGTAAAATGAGTTCTAAAGAAGGAGGCGCTTCTACCAAGGGAGGGAGAGGGAAGCCAAAGGCATCCAAGTCGGTGTCAAGATCGCATAAAGCAGGGTTGCAATTTCCAGTTGGGAGAATTGCAAGGTTCCTGAAGGCCGGTAAATATGCTGAACGTGTTGGTGCTGGGGCTCCCGTCTACCTTTCTGCTGTCCTTGAGTATCTCGCTGCTGAGGTTCGATTTCTTTACCACTTGGCCTTCTTTGGAGTCCTGTTTTCTGGGCACTAGTCACTTTTTTTTTTTGCCGCCATCGGATTAAAATTTTTAGAAGCAAAGTTATTCAGACCTGGAAAGCATATCCCTCCTACAAGTGTGTGGTTGATCTATTTTCGCTTGAAAATATTGATGTTTTGCGGCTTTTATTTATTTTTTCTCACTTGCAATTGATTTGTGTTAATTGGCAATCAACTACTTGTTTTGCTAATAGTTTGAGTTTTTCCCTTCATTTTAATAATTTTCGGTGTTGGTTTTACCTTTAAAGAATGCCAGCATTTTGTTTACTTTGATTACTAATCCGGTTTCTTAATTCAAGTCCGATGAACATAGTGTCAGCTGGTGTTCATTGTAAGGATGATTTGATTTCTTGTATAAAATGAATTTACTTACATGTGTTTGATTTTGCTCAGGTGCTTGAGCTAGCAGGGAACGCAGCAAGAGATAACAAGAAGAATCGGATAGTGCCAAGGCACATCCAGCTTGCTGTGAGAAACGATGAGGAGCTAAGCAAGCTACTGGGCTCAGTTACAATTGCGAATGGAGGTGTCTTGCCTAACATTCACCAGACACTACTTCCTAAGAAGATTGGCAAAGGAAAAGGCGACATTGGATCTGCTTCTCAAGAGTTCTAGTTCTAGGCTTAGAGATTTGTGTTAGGGTTTCTACAGCGTGTAATATGTAATATAATCATTTTGATTTCTTGTTTTTCGGAACTGGCTACATGGAGTTTCACTGTATGTTTTTGATAAAAGCTTAGCGTTTTTTGGAATCTCTATCTAATGGAAGTTTTTATCAATCTCAGTTTCGTTGTTTTGTTCTGTTTTCCCCTAAACGCTGTTGTTCTGCGTTGATTGATTCTCTTAGCGGTTGTTGCTATCAAGCTGCCTGTGACAATATTTGCTCTGGTAATAAGATTATGTAGATGGATGTTTTTATGCTTCTCGAAGAAATTGCAGGAGTAGCTGTTGCCGAAAGAAATGGGAAGAAATGATTCTGCTTGGATTTTGGTCCATGATGTGCTGCCTGCTTTAATGGTCGATTGAGAGTATCTGTTGTTTCAGAATTGATGATGGTGGGTTCCTGTCATTGAGGAAAAATGTTTCTTGATGACGCAGGTTTGCTAAGGTGACGTTATGTCCTTCTTGATTGGTTGACAAGTGGTTTTGATCAACAGATGAACTTGAGCACATCCCATCAGAAAAGGGGTATGTAGATGCTCTGAATCAGGAATGTTGGAACTGGTTACTGTAAATTTAATGAAAATATCGTACAATAGCTAGGGTGTCTTACTCTTTCGTCAGCCCCATCATTCCGTAATACAATCACATCGACGGAAATGGAGTTGGACTGAGACTTGTAGTTTATAGATGTAGTTGGCATTTCTGAAGCAAAGTTTGTTTCTTGCCGTCTCGGATTTTCTCTGAAAGGATTGCACATTGCTGCCATACAATAACCAGTTTTTAGCACACCGAAGTCTGCACCTCAATGAATCATGTCTGTGAAAGCTGTTCAGTGGGAGCCTTTTTTGCACAGAATCTGGAATTCGAAGACCTTGCCAAGTCGAAAATCTTCCATGATTTTGAAGTATTGTACTACATTTCAGTATCCTGCTGAATTCCTTTGCCGAATGATCACCCCAAATTAACGTAGAATCCTCGGCCATGACCCATGGCATGTGTAATTCAGTTCCTTGAAACCATTAGAACAGTGAGAAAGCATTATGACCCGGGGATCCTTACAACATGGCTAGGCTGTTCCTTTTGATGGCAAGCTAGGGTTCAATTCGTCCACCCCACCAGCTAGTGATCAGAACCAGAAGATTATACTTTACAATGATACCAGTTCCATCACATTTCCTGCCACTATAATCAAGCAAGATCAAAGCTAACTATGCGATACCCTTCTCTTCGAAAGGGAATTGCATCCTAGAAGGTGGAAGACATATTCTGATAAAATGCAAATGCATGGTTAATGGAGTCGAGGCATCTTACCTGAATTTCCTTTTCATCTCTGACTTTCTCTGTCGCAATCAATATAGAAGCCAACTGATTGCTCCTGTGCCGTAGCTCTTACAAGCCTTGATCTAGCTAGCTAGCTAGTTTCAAGATGACTACTGTTTATTGGATTTGGCCTAATTCGACCATGAGAGATAAATTTCATCTATTTATCTAGAGAAGTTATTACAAGATAACCACTTCTCTACTTATATGTATGACCATGCAAGAAAAAAAGGCTAAAGTGTTCAGTGTAGACCATCCCACCTCACAATCTGCTACACAGCCCAACCATTTCAGTAATTCGCAAGTATTCACTTTACCTGTCGAGCCATTGCTTTTGCTTTTTGAACAGCTGGATTTGTTGCTGAAAGGGTCAGGCTTCACTCAAAAAAAGAGGATTCCCAGATCCGACGGCGTGTACTGACTACTGAGTGAACACCATCCTAGCTCTGCGTCGTCATGAAGGATCCAGACCAAAACTCGCCCAGGCCATGACGACAATGGGTAGGATCTTGCATCGGCATGCAGCCACTGTTGGTTCCTGGAAATTCAATCCCTTCTCATCTCATGTAACTTGCATAATGCTGGATTTCATAGAGAGGACTTTGACTCCTTATGCTGTGGTTGACTCCGGGTCAAAATTAAACATTCTTTTTTATAATGATTTTTATTTAAAAGTATATTTTTTTAGCCTGCATACATCAAAATAATTTAAAAATATTAAAATAAATAGTAGCCTAAACTAATAATTCTATATTTTATAATGACGTGATATTACGGGTTCCCAGGAAGTTTAAGCCTGTTAAAAAGGGCCACGGCTGCAACTTGAAGATTTCAGTGTAATCCTATCGTTAGTTACTTCTTTAATTATTTAGGGTTAACCTTTTCTTTTGCTTAAAACTCTGCGTTTTCACCATCCGCTCTGCTCTCTAAAACTTAGAAAAAGTCAACATTCAAGAAACTTGAAAATCCTCTGAGAAAATCTCTCCACTCTCTCAACAATGGCGGTGAATTGGCTGCTAGCATGTCACGGATTAGTAACTTTAATAGTCATAATCTCCTTCCTCTGCGGTCAATGGCCAATCTTCCAAGACACCCCAATTGAACGCCTTCATCACTTCATCACCTTCGGCGCTTACGATTACTTCCTGTACACCCTACCTCGCGCAAACACACTCTCTCTCTGTTTGATTTTGATTTGATGTGTTTTTTATTTCTGGGTTTTGATTTTGCTTCAGGAGGTTTGTTGGGTTTGTGTTTGGTGATAAAGCGAGGAGGTTGGTGCTCTCCATTGAACGTTGTTGTTGTGACCGGCCTAATCCTTTTTTGCAGGTATTTCTGTCAAAGCAATTTTGTTTCTCTAAATTGTTTTTTTGCCAACTTAAGTCATGTGTTTTTATTTGCGGCCTAATCCATGCTTTGAAGCGAATAAATTCCTTGTTTTAGCACAGTAGTTTGGTAGGTGTTTTGAGTGCTGAATTAATAACAAAAATGTACTAAGCATTAAAGAATGATCAGGTTGAGTGTAGATTTAAGAGTGCTAGATATGTATGATGAATGTTTGTAGATGAGAATTGAGATGAAACAAAAGTAGGTGAAAAACAGGGGAATATGGAAGTGAGAGAAGAAAAAACGATGTCAAATTTGAAGTTTCCATGAGAAAGACCAGGAAGGTTTTTATTCGAGCAATAGTTTGAAGTGTCTTAAACTTGGCCTCGAGAAAGAGAAGTGATGAGGAATGATATAAACCGAATCTTTTCATGAATGGCTTACGGTTTATACACTGTTAAATTTTTTAAAAGATTAGTGATTTTCTGTCTATTTTTCGTTTTTTATGCTATTGAAGAAAACTGTACCTTATCGTGCTAATTTATGTATGTAAAGATTGCTTGTACTGAAAGAGTTTAGATTACACTTGGATTTTTATGTTTTTTTATTTATTGCAGGTTATATACTTGGCAATAATTGGGGCAACTTATTATTATATTGTGAAGTCATCCTTTCGCTATATTCCTGGATATTACTTAGGTGAAGTTCACAAGTATGTGCCAAGTCATGGTTGTTACTGTTATGCTGCAGAACAATCCCTTTAGCATGATTGCTTTCTAAATTTGATTGAATATTCTATGTTCTTGCAGATACACAAGCTTGTTGGCTGTTGGTATTGGAATTGTACTCTTTTTATTGACCAGCTTTTCTGATCCTGGAACTGTCAAGGCTGGGAATGTTTCAGAATATCTCTTGGCATATCCCTATGACAATATCATATATACAGAGAAAGAATGTTCTACTTGTAAAATCCCAAAGTTAGTTCTTTGATTTTTCTTAGAACTCCTGTAAGTTTTTCCTTTTTATTTATTAAGAATCTTAAGAACCGGAATTTCGCTCTTGATGCAGACCAGCTAGGTCCAAGCACTGCAGCATATGTAATCGATGTGTTGCTCGTTTTGACCATCATTGTGGTTGGATGGTTTGTACTTTATTACTTTATTATTTGACTTTGTTATTGCTATTTGACACTTTATAACTGGCCATTCTCTATATACACTATATGACTAAAGTTGCTTGTTATTGCAGAATAATTGTATAGGGGAGAAAAATACCCGATACTTCCTGGCTTTTCTTTTGTGGTGAGTTCCTTAGGATTACTGGCATACATTATTCATAATCCATATGTGGGTGGTGATGCTTTCTTGGAGGATAGACCAAGATAGACCACAATCTGATTCTTACAGTTGTTATGTAATACATGTCCATAAGTTAAATGTTTTGATCTTTGAATCTGGCTTAGACTTTGACCTCGCATTCTCCATTGGTGGAAAAGAGGACTCTTCAAGGTCTGTTATTTGGAAAATACAAATATTGTTTGCAACACTGACTTTTTTGTAGCTGATATGAAGGGGTTGTTTGGTATCACCACCAAAAGTTTGTAATAAAGTATCAGAAATGAGAAATTTTTAATATATTAGCTTGGTTGTGTTCCTGAAACTGATTTTTTTTTAGAAAAATAAAACCTTTCATTGGTGATCTGAAGCTGTGGCTTATAGGCGGAGAATCTATAATCTGTTAGTTGTGGTATCTGTTTGTGACAATTGAGCTTGGTCTTAATTTTTTTTAACAACTCAAATCGTCAAACCTAAGTTTTAGTAGTTTCTTTGCTATAATCTGTAACAGAAATAGGTGTACTTCCAGGTTCTGCTGCCAGCATACCTGTAGAAATATGTATTGCTTTAGTTTTTGTGATCTTTTAGTAATGAGTTTCATGAAATGATGTTGAAACTTCAAACTCTTGTTTAAATTTTTTTATGTTTAAAACCTAATTTGATCACTGCTTGAGCAGTGTCAGTGTTATCTGGCACTCATTACATGGGGCTATCTGATCTGCTTCTTGGTTTTATCTTTATTCCTTGTTGTTATTTGTCTTTCTTCTGTTGAATGCTTTTCTGTGGTGTTGCAGGCATTGCCTTCTATGTGTATATGGAGCAATTGCACTTGCATTGATTATTGCTGGACGATTCAAAGAATTAAGAATTGCATATATTCTAACAGGTATGGTCACTTGCAGTTACTGACAATCAGAAAAAAAATATCTAGTTGCATTGAGGTCTAATTTATGGCTCATTTCTTATGAGTGTAACTGTGGCATTTGTTTTTGCTTTTAACAGTTTATTATGGCGTCGAAAATTCATTCCGTAGTTTAACTCCACATGTTGCACAGGTTTTGTCACGAATTCCTTATTTTGTTTGCTGCTATACATTTGTGGCTTTCGTTAATAGATTTCTGGTGTTCACAGTGGCTGCTGAACTCATACAACACTCAATTTCTTGTGATGGTGTTTCTTGTCATAGTTTCTCTATTGTTGGCTGGATTTTTTGGGTACCATGCCAACCTTTGTCTCTCAAACACGACAACAAACGAGGTCTAGTTCGTTCGTTTACATGTACTCTTTCATATAGTTTGTGTTTTTGGATTAACGAGTTGGAACCTCGTTTTTTATTTTTATTTTTTGCACAGTATTGGAACCTCATTTACCAGGCTAATTCTGTAATCCTTGAACTTGTGGTCTTTGCTTTTTGCTGGAATTATAGACCTTCAAGTGGGAAGACTACTTAAGCTGGCAAAAGAAGCTAAATGAAGCAAGGGCTAGTGCCGCAGCACTCAAAGCAAGCATCAGTGGGTTGAGCAGTGAAGCAAAGCGTCCAGAAAGCAAATTTAAATCCTTTTTCCGGAGATCACCCCTTGAAGATACCCAGGTGGTTGCCAAGGAAAACAAGTATGACAAGGGGTTCTTTCGCAACGTGTTTGAGGTCATTTTCCCGCTTTCGACAAGATCATCATTTTTGCATACAAAATCGAAGTCGTCCTGAGACATCTCCGATCAGGTGTTAACCCGGCTGTATTGTTTCTCCCACTCGCACATCTCGATCACCACATCACTCTGTTCATTGCTATTGACCAGAGTATTGCAGGACCGCCCCCATTGAGCAGCTGCTTCTGGTGGCCAGTAATGGACAGATTGCTGTAACTATAGATCTACATCTCATTTTGTAAGAACAGCATTTGAAAATTTTACTTGAAAATGAAGAGGGCATAGTTTCTTGCATCCAGCGTGCCAAGGAGTGAAATTATGTCCTATCGGAGCATCTCTATCGTACAAGAACACTCTTTCTTTGTTAGGTGGCCGCACTATCTGCAGGTTACAGATCAAATATTAGAGGATGGGATGAATAAATTGAGTTAAATTAAATAACAAAATTATTTTTAAAGAAGGGAAGTTCAATAAAGACTCTATCTTGTTATTTTAAAAAGAAAGACAAGTCCTATAAAAAGAGTGTAAAAAAGAATGTCAAGGGATGAAATAATAATAAAAAACCAAAAACAGAGTAATCTTGAATGAATCTTTCGTTAAATTCTTGACTTGGGTTTAATCCAAGAGCCAAACATTTTAAAAAGAAAATATTGGAGGATGAAATTGATTAATTTAACTTAATTTCCCTTCAAAAAAGCTAAAAAAACCAAGGCAACCTGAATTATTTTTAAAATGACTAAAAAATATCATAGAAAGTGAATTAAAACATAACAAAAAATTGAAAGATGACAAAAATACTCTAAAAGCCCAAAGAAACACATGTTAACTTCATAAATTGAGGTTAATCTTTTAAGCTAGTAAACTGTTAAATTCTAGACTTGGACTCGATTAAGAAGCTAAACACTAAGCTAATTAAATATTCAAGGATGAAATAATAATAAAAATCAATTTAAATAAATCCTGCAAGGTAAAAAAAATATAAAAAAATCAAAAAAGGGATTAGATTTGATAGGAAAAAAACAAAAGAATGATGATATTGCAATTTTTTTTTTAAACCATTTAAGATAAAATAAAATAAAAAAATAAAATCTGCTAGATGAAAATATCGATTGGAGACGAGTTAAAAACAATTCTTAGTTTAACAAACTATTCTAAATAAAAAATTGCAACAAGGAGAACATGAATGAAATTTAAAAGAATCAATGAATTTCATAAAGTGTTGTAAATTTTAAAAATCAACAAACTATCGTCCATCTTCAACCATACACAAGTGTGTCCTGTGATGCGGGTCTAGTGTCCTCACCAATCTCTCCTTGGAGGTGGCAGAGAGATCTGCAAACAAGGTTAGCGATAGGAGGCAGATGATGACCAGCAAAGGAGTACCGAGATGAAACTGGTGGAGGTGCAGTTTCAGGCCAGGCTCCGTCGTACTGAAGTAACGTAGAAACCCACACAAACCTAACTAACCAATAATATGATCAAGTTTCGTACCCTCCTAGTCCTTTACACTCCTTCAGTTCTTTACCAGGGTGGCTGAGGGCTCCAGACTTCTCTTGTTGTCGATTATTATTATTAATAATATATATATATATATAATGGATGCGAAAGCACACAGCGATGGGCATTTGGTCTAGTGGTATGATTCTCGCTTAGGGTGCGAGAGGTCCCGAGTTCAATTCTCGGAATGCCCCCTTTTTTGGTCCGGTGTTGACCATTTTCTCTTCTTAAATTGCAATTTAGCCCCCAAAGTTCACCACTTTGAAAATTGACCGCCACTCTCTCTACAATTTAGGGACTTTTTTTTAATAAAAAAAACATATTATTATTTCGATCATGTCATTGTTTTTGCAATGATCATTTGGTCTACTAGATTTTTTACTTGCATAGCTCGGGTAATTATTGGGAATTGTTTTCCTTTTACAACTATCATTCAAATTATTTATTTTATACAAGGAAATATTAATTTAATCATCTAGTAGATGACCCAGTGGTAAAAATTTGAGACTAAGAGTTTTCTCTTATGTTGTCTCGGGTTCGAGCCCTATAGTTGCTAATATAATGATCAATGGATATTTACATGATCGTTAACTTCAGGGACCGTAGGATTAATTGAGTTACGCCCAAGCTGACTCGAACACCTACATTACTAAAAAAACAAATGTGGGATAACGAAATCAACTTCATCACATACTAAAAACAATAATCATTTCAATAATCATTATAAATAATTCTCCAAACTTATTACAGTATGGAATTTTATTTATTTTTAGCTCATTAAATATCGAATGATCATTTTCAGTATTGTACTTTAAGAAGAACTTGAATTTACTCCCTCTTTTGCACCACTAAATCATCATGAAAGGGAGCTGTATTATGTATTTTTAATAAACTAATAAGAGATGTTCATCTAATCTAGTACTGACTTAGCTTACAGGCAAGCTTTTTTAGAAAATAAAAAAGACATTCAGGATATAGATAATTATTTAGTATTTTCAGTAAATCCAATCTTAATCTCAATATCTGACTTCCTGTCTAGTTTGTACTTAAATTAAACTATATAAAAGTTTTTCTGATGTGATTCAGTTGACTTGATCGATTTAAATACATCGTGATAGACCGATTAAAAAACTCAATAATATTTTTTTTTAAATAATAAAATTGACTTGAAAAATCTCCCGAGATAACTTATTGTTTAGTCCGATTAAACTACATGAGAATTGATCTAACATGACCTTGATAATTTAACCAATAACAAAATAGCATGATTAATTGGTAAATATAAATAAAATCTAAAGATGAAATAAAAAAACTCTCCAAAGTCACGTTTTTACTTAACGCAAGTTTTAAATTAAATCATATAAAAGTTATCCTGAAATGATCTAGCGAACTTGGTTAATCTAATGACAACCCAAATAATTGTTAAAAAAATTAAGGATCAAATTGAAAAAAATAAATAAATAAAAAAAGTAGAAAATTGAAAAAAACCCCTCATAATTATTTCCATTTTTTTAAAAAATATAGAAGTAGTTTTTTTATTACCTACTAAAAAGCGTTTATTTTAGTATAAGAATTTTAATATAAATTTTCAAAGGAAGAGGGTTATTAAGTGACCCTATGGAAGAGATTTAAAGACACGCGACTACACGGCTGCATGAGGCGGGGGAGAAATGTACGTGCTCAACAGCTATTGGCTACTGCTAGCTCACGTGCCAACGAAAAGGAAAATAGGGAAATCAAAAACTTTTAAAAAGGGGGCATTCCGAGAATCGAACTCGGGACCTCTCGCACCCAAAGCGAGAATCATACCACTAGACCAAATGCCCTGTTTAATACACGTACAGTCATATTAAGTATTATTATATGTAATGTTTTTCTTTTCCTCATTGATGACGGGGTTTCCATGGATATTAATCAAAATTTGATCCATAATTATATCCAATTAAATTTCTGATTATTTACAAAATATAAACTCTTTTTTTGACCCGAATAAGCTGGATATGTTGGGATGAACTAAAGTTTTTCTTATTAATATTACAAATATTTATAAGTTGAGATTACAAACTCTTCTCGGGTTGTACATCAATTTCTTTTCAAGGCCAGCACGTCTGCCAACCAGTGGACCTTTTCCTTTCCATCCACGAGTTGAAAATCTTGCCTTTTGGTGGCAACAGATTCGGAAATTGAACAAGTTGACATCCTCCCATCCCAGATTGATTACACTCGAAAGGAGATAAAACAAGTTACATGGATATGAAGTGGCATGTGAAGGAAACCAATATCTAAGTTCCACTGACAGATCAGTGTGATGCCAACCAATTCCCAACTGAGAACATGATAAAACGAGAGGAGGATGTATAGCAAAAGATTTTGCCAGATTGGTCATAGATTGAAAAGAAAAACCAAGTCAGGATAATTTTGCAGTTGTAAGCAACAGAATCAAATCAAGAGAATAAATTTCAGCAACCAAGTACAAGAGTATGGGCAACGGTGAGTACTATATGCAGTTCTACCGAGTAAACGCTGTCTTTCGTTTCTAATCAAATTCTTCAATGCTTCAAAAGACAGAAAGAATCTATAGGAAACGATTTGTATATAGCCTGAAATGCAACACCAGTACATTAGCATTCATCAGAGAGGCTAGGAGCCTATAACATGTCTGGAAGCAACAAAAGAGAACGGTTGAGATGACTGGTTCCTGACCTAAAGCAGAAAATAGCATTGTTCATCAAGTTTCAACTAGCTTATGTTTCTCACAGGAAACATTTGGGTAGTAATCCTGTACATTATGGATTAAAAGGGATGCTCAAACATGCACTACCTGCCACTTCAATCTACCAAAATTACAGGCTTAGAAATAATTGATGAAGGATCAATCTCCCAATAGCTTCTCGGGCACTTACCTTTCTCTCCAGCATGCTTGAAAGCAGAACACTGATGTGAAAATCTACAAAACTCGGTTCTTGGTATATCCAGAACCCCAGTTTTTGATCTTTGGATTCTAGGAGCCCAGTAAAAATATTTATTTCTACCAGGAGATTCACTTACTCTAGCAGGAATCAAAACTACAACTTTCACACTGCATTCATTATCTTCCAGCACCTCAACAATGTCAGATTCACCAACGCTCTGGTCTGAACATGTAGACTCAGAATTCCAGTTCTTATATAGTGCCCATATCTCGCCTTTTCTGGGGTGAATTTCATACTTGGAGTTCCCAATGGATTGAACTTTCAACAGATGAGAGAATTTAGAAGTAGAGAGCACCCTGGTTTCATCATCGTTAACTTCAAATATTCCACAACAAACTGGCTGCCTTGCATCTTGTGGAGGCGTGCACGCTTCAAGCATTGCCACATGCAATCTGAAATTAGGGGTAGAATCAATCACCTTGATTTGACAATAATTCTTGGGCAGCCCACCATCATTGCTGTAAAGTGCCCATATTTGATCAAGCAGAAATTTATCCTGTGACTTTTCCCTCTCGAAATTATAGCACTCTACTTCTAGCTCTACAACTTTACGACCAGAAGATACAGCACTTATTATGAGACCAACTGAACCACCACCCTTCGCATACATCATATCATCAGGTTGACTCAACAAAGAACTTGGTTTCCCAAGGCTTACATCATTGTTGGCCGCAGTATTCTTTTGAGTATCCCCCTCAGTCATACCCTGACTAGCATTAACTTCACCATTTCTCTTACTTAAATCCCTTGGGGATCTTCCAGGTGCCGATGCATCTGCAGCAAGTTCACTCTTATACTGTTTCTCAGGGGTCTCGATCCTAACTTTAGCTGAAGATGAAATATTAATTCCTCCAGGCTGAGCAATGTTGCCGGGACCTATGTCCTTCCTACCATTCCAGTTTCTTGCACGTAGACCTGCAACAATTACAATTGTGTCTGTTGGAGATTTTCCAGCGATTGAGCTCCCTATTTCTGGTCTACTCTCATATTTATCAGGCATGCAAATCTTCTTGGAGCCCTTTGTGGTTTTCAGTTCACTTTTGGGAGATTGAGAACACAAATTAGTTGATTGATTATGCACATTTTCCTTTTCCAGCTTAGTATCACTGGGATCGCTGAGGTCATCAAGATTGCTAGGCAGAGAAGCAGGATCAAGCTCAAAGGAACCAGCAGGAACACCATCTCCTTCCTTGCCAGACATTCTAAATGAAGGAATCCGGTGTGAAAACTTGTATAGCTCAGTTGGTGGAATGCAAAATTGGATGACCCTATCACAAGCAGCTCGCTGAAAAATGCTGACAAATCCTTTCACTTTTTGTAAATAAGCAACTCCAATGCCAAAGTTTTTATCAAAATCTGATAGGACCTCCACAAATTCAAATCTGTAAGGTGGTCTATGCTTTTCTGGTTCGGAACTCCATTTCATTTCCCAATCCTTGAAGAGTGCCCACGTCTCCCCCTTTTGAGGATATATATAGTAACTGCCTCTGCTATTGCCATTCATATAGCACATCCGATGAGAGAACAAAGCGCGATCTGCAGTTCTTTGAGAGTCCCCACTTTCAAACTTACCACATGCAACAGGCAAATCCTTGTCTGACCAGTCTTTCTCATGTGTTAAATCGGAGCTGGCCTCAAGCCAAGTTATCAGTAGCTTGAAACCAGGTGAGAGAACTTTCTTGATCCGAGCATAGAATCTCGGCATGCCATCTGTATCATCATAAATAGCCCACGTTTGATTAACAGCAAAACAGTTTTCAGCCTTGTCATTCTCAAAATTACTGAAATCTGGATCAGGGATTTCTAATGTCCCTGGTACTACTGCTTCATTTGAAAACACATTTGGCTCGCCATCAACTTTGGGTTTTCCATCTTTATTATCTGATCGTGCATCAGCTTTCTCCACCATGGATGCTTCCTCCCTCTTCGTGAGCACATCAGTTTTGCTTTTCTTATTTGACAAGCTTTCTTCCAGAGACGAACTTGACATTTGCTTGCCCCACTTCTTATTTCTATCCACCGCAGCAGCATCCACACCAGCTGAAGTATGCTCCTTATGTACCCTGCCATCCCTTACTGCTTCTTTAATCTCCTCTTCAATGGCAATGGACAATCCATTCACTCTCTGTCTTTTTGACTGGGGTACAGCAAAATCATCATCATCAATTAAATTTTCCTTGTACGAAACATTCTGCTTTTGCCTTGAAGATCTCCTACGTTGATTGCCTCCACAGGATCCTGAATTCTGTCCAGAAATACTACTATTTTCTTGAACCACATCTTCATCACTGTCACCACCACTTCCTGTCTCAAAACTCTCACTAGATTCCACTCGAGACTGCTTTCCTCTCTTCCTGCTTGCACCTTTCGAAGTTCCCAATTCTTTGGAAGCACTGCCATTTTTTGTGTTATTTCCTGCTTTCACCTCACTCGGTCTAGAACTCCCACCAATGTTGACTGGTCTAAACCTGTCCGAAAAACTAGCACCAGAAGGTTTTCCACTGTTTCTTGGTGGAACAACTTTAGAGGGCCCCTGATTTGGAACTCCATTCTGATTGCGGAATTGACTCCAGGGTGATCCATTAAGCTCTCCATGAATATCCAAATTGATTGCAATGAAAGAATTCTGGCAACTTTGACAGCGCAAAGTTTTATTTTGAAGTTCTCTGTAGTACTGGTACCTCATATTACAAGAGGTGCAGCATGTCCAGAATGTTGGTCGCTGTGGCTGGTATGGATGCGCACTCATGTACTGCGAACTAGGCGCGCTAGAAAATTTGTTAGCCTCATGCTGCTTCTTGGCAATGGAGTTCTGATTAGACTGATGGGATGTCGGCTTTGGTGCAGCAGGTCTCAGTGAACCTCTACACTTCATATCAAACAAAGAACGCTTGGCTGGGTCTGTCAGCACCCTATTTGCTTCACCAATCAGTTTGAAAGCCGCCTCTGCACCAGAAAACTTGTTCTTGTCTGGATGAAGTGAGAGCGCAAACTTTCTGTATTGCTTCTTGATAACTGCCTCATCAGAAAAGCGTTCAACTTGGAGAATTCCATACCAATCCATTTCTGACCCATATAGTTTATTTTGTGCAGAACAATGAACCTCACAGACCGCCAGCAATTGGGAAATATTATCAAGATCAGGGTACAGTTGCAGCGCCTTCATTGCAATTTTCTTTGCTCCTTCAAAGTCACCGTTTTGCATCTTCCTCTCTGCGATATTTTTTGCTCTGATGGCCTCATCTTTGTTACAGTCCATGCTTGGTTGAAATCCAAGACCAACAAATCAGATGCACTTTCTAATGCCACACACAGAAAAACTAGGCAACAACTTTCTCCCTGTCTTCCCAACCTCCAACTATCATCCAAAATCTTCAAGCTGCATTAATACAAACCAGGCATATTCAGTCCAAATTTCCCACAAAATCCATGTCCAGTAACAGCAAATAACATGTTTACTGACAACAAAGAATGAAAAGTGATTTACCATTTGAATAGCCACCAAAATGCTCTTCGAAATAGCAATCACGCTTAAACAGAAAGCACTGGTCTTTCACCACCAAAGCACCAGAACCCCCACACTAGTAAAAGCAGCAATTTAACTGAAGCTTAGACATTAGTAACCTGAAACCCGGTGTCACAAAATAAATCAGGACAATTTGCCAAATCCAAAAAAAGAGGCAGCAGAATCCATTTCAAGGCCTTCTAAACAGTAAATTTAAACACGCGACCACGCACACACAAAGAGAGAAAAACCCATCACCACATTTCAGATATACCAGACATACATTTTCTCTACGGTCTAGATTTAGGAATCTTAAGACTATTGCCCACAAACTAGAAATACAAATTCAAAAGTGTTAAGACTTAATTATCAGCTAAGAAATTTTTTTAATGCAACACAAAAACATAGGCCAACAGGACATACATTTTCTCTACGGTCTAGATTTAGGAATCTTAAGACTATTGCCCACAAACTAGAAATACAAATTCAAAAGTGTTAAGACTTAATTATCAGCTAAGAAATTTTTTTAATGCAACACAAAAACATAGGCCAACAAGCTTATTTCGCCAAACAAACCCTAAATCTATCATTTAAAACCCTAAGAACAGTCATTTCATGAACAAAAATAATAATATAAACAGATTTAACACAAAACCGATAAATATTTAGCTCTCAAACCCATCAAAATCACACCCAAGCAACAAAACTCAGCTTTGTATAAACAAATGATCCACATGTGCACTTACATCACAAACCAAAACCCAGCAACATGCATGCAAAAAAGCCCAAAAAAACCAAAACCCAGATTTCAAAACCAGCCAAAACCCTAGCAAGATAGCTCAAAACACATTTCTGTAAGAATTAAATAGATAGATAGATAGACAGAGAGAGAAAGAGGTGCTAGCAAGAACATGGAAATCCTATAGAAATAATCATTATAAAAAAAACTTACTTAAATGGGTTTGTGTTTTTATTTTTTTTACTACTAGAGGGTGGAAATTTTTGGGGGGAGAAGGGAAGGAAGAGAGGGAGAGAGAGGAATGAGTTAAAGGCCCCTCTCCTTGTGTGAAATTGTTTTTTAATCCCCAATAATGTCCTGTATTTTACAGTCTTAGCACAATTTATTAGGGGCACTCTTGTGCCATTTATTAGGGAATGGAATTATCTAGAAGGTGCTTCTTTTTACACTTATGGAGGAGGTAGGATCTAGGTGATGGTTTGTACCTAAGGTTTGATTTTCCCATTTTTAAATGGATTTTTGCTCAAGGTTTTAAAAATTAGTTTATGACTTCATTTACAAATATTCATCATTCAATAATAATAATAATAATAATAATAATAAGATAAAAAAATCAATTGTAAACACAAGACATGATAGAAGATGAAAATAAAATTATATTCGGTAGGGGTGAGCAAAAAGACTGACCAACCGAAACAAAAATAACGGAAAAAATCGAATCGAAAAAAAATCTAATTAAACCAATTAAAAAATTCCAAAAAATGTTTGGTTTTTTAAGGCAAAAACCAATTAACCTGAACGAATCCATTCAGTTAAAATCCTTAATATAAATATAAACTTTCATTTATCTGCCTTTCATGATTACTTTGTAAAAGAAACCCTAGCCAGCCATCAGCCCCTTTTCGCCCCTCGACCTCTCATTCCCTCTACATTCTGATCTACATTTGAAATGTTGGTAAAAGACACAATAATGCAAGTCATTTGGGGCTTTTGGTAAGCAAATGTTTTTTTTTTTTTTAAGAGATTGTCATATTTACATACCATGCCACTCCTAAATCTTATAAATATTTTCCAATTCCAAAGTCAATAAATTAGAGTCAATCGTCTCATCAACAATTCTAATCAATAAAAGTAAAAAATAGATTAAAAAATTTAATGTTTATGTTTTTCAATTAATGAGAATTAAATAATCAGAATAAATAAAGAAACAAAGTATATTAGATGTGTATTCCTTTTCCATGATATAACCTACAAAAATTATTTGACATTTATTCCTGATTTAAATAAATACAGAAACAAAATAAATTATTAACTATAGATACTAAATCAATCTTTTACTTTAAATTGAACACCCAATTTTCTTAATTTTATTTCCTTTCTCAATCGGACACATATTATATTTTTTTCAATTAAATTAAGAAATATATAGTATCTTACTCTATTGAGAGTCTAAAATAGATACAAGAAGGAAAAAAAACAAAATAAAATTCACGAACTTATCAAAATATTAGAATATCTTTATTTAAAATTTCTTTCCCATAAATACTTTTATATATATATATATACATATTTTTTTTAAAGAAAAAATAGATCTCAGAGAATAAAACATCATAAAATGAGTTATTTTCTAATCCATTTGATGGGACAAATCACAAAACATGGGTGGTCTTACAATATCTATTCACAGGATCAGATCTCACTAAGAACAGGGAATTTAAGAAAAGATCCAAACGCATGCTAAGAGAATTCGTCCAACCTTATTGTTATTACACATGACAGAAACCTTCTGACAAGCTTGTTCTTGCCATTAGCTACCTTCCAAATTCAAGTAATGCCGCAGATTCCATGGACTCGAGTCTTGGGGTATTCATAACGGTTTCCAGTTCAACGAAATCATTCATAGACACAAACTGTGGATCTTGTCAACCTTTAATATTCAACCTTTTCTGTTCTCTTCAGTGGAGTTGAGATGTTCCGCCCGTCACCCCGTGGTGTCTTACCTACTCATTGAGCTTTCAGGATGTTCAGTGGGTCCAGAGATTTAGTTGGGGTGCGTGCAAGCTGACCCGGACACCGGTTATAAAAAAAAAAAAACAAAGAAAAAAAGAAGAGAGAATCATATGTCCCAGCGCACCAACATTTGGTTTCAGCCTTGAAAATGGAAGCCAAGATTCACTGCTGGGCAGAGGATTGATACATTTAATGTCATTGCATAAGAATCAAGTAACCAGCAGGTGAAGATAAAACTAGTTTTAGAAAATCCGTCAGTTTTAGATTGCACATCACAGCATTTTATAGATGGTGCAACATATCAGAATTTGGCTAGAACAATCTTCCGCATGAAGTCCTTCGGAGCTGTAAGCAGAGAGAGACAAAATTGAGGTCATTTCAATCATAGATGAAAGTACAGATACTATATTATTACACACTATAAGGTTTTCTATGCATTGAACGAGCTTGGAGGAAGAACGAAAGTGATAGCAAGGAGAGATAGATGAGATACCTTCTCTCCCGGTGAAGAGGTTGAACTGTCCGATGGCCTGTCTGAGGAACATCTCAACTCCACTCACTGTAATTGCTCCAGCAGCAGCAGCATCTTTTAATAGTCTGGTTTTTCTTGGTGTGTAAACGGCATCGAATACCAGTTGATAGCTCCCCAAGGTTTCCTTAAACAAAACAAACACAAGGTTTTAATAATGAAAACCAACATGAAATTCTGTTTTTGTTCTGAAGTGGAGATCGAATATGAAGGAGGAGAGAACCTCGGCCGCAGGAATTCGCTCTGTACTAGGATGCATTCCTATCGGCGTTGCGTTTGCAAGGATTGCCCCATTCTCAGGCTCGAAATGTGCTAGACTTTCAAAATGTCGAGCTTCACCAGAAACAGCTCGAGCAAGACACTTTGCTCTCTCTTGATGAAAAAACACGACAAAGAGATCATGAACGTTTTAGAGGCTCTTGAGTTTTTTATGTTACCAGTTCATAAGGAATTAATCAGCATACTGCTTCAAGGAAGAAGAAGAAGAAGAAAATAATGGTGGATCTACCGAGATCGATGTCGAAAATAATCAAACGGGCTCCTCTACTTCTAGCACCAACTGCAATTGCTCTTCCAGCTCCTCCAGCACCGACCACCACAAACTGTTTCCCAGCCAGTGGGGAATTCAAGGATCTGCCATTGACGTATTTCTGATCTGAAATATTCACATGAACAAAGTGCTTACAGAGACTTTCAAAACTTATACAACCTTCTAAGGATAGGAAGTAATGTAAAAAAACCAGTACCTCTCAAAGCATCCTCAATTGCAGTTATTGAACCCTCACAGTCTGTATTATAGCCTATCAGTTTCCCATCACCAGGCCTCCTTATGATGGTGTTAACAGCTCCTATAGACTGACAGGCACAAAATGTCGATCAAATAGCAATATATTCAAGTACTGTAACGTGAAGTATAAAAAACTATAACTGATCACTGTTGTCATCAGGATGAAAAATTCATAAGATGGTCATAAACATACAGCACCTTAGCCAGTGGATGGACTTCATCACAGAACTGCACGACAGCTTCCTTGTATGGAAACCCAACACTACAGCTCAAAAAATGAGCGAAATGAGAAACTAAAATCATTATGTCCTCGGATAATAAGATTTGAGATTTGAACTCGTGATTATATAATCATTAAAATTTTAATATCATGTCAAATAATATTAAGATTGTGATTATTAACTTCAAAATGGACTACAAAATTGCATGTGCCATACCTATAACCAGCAAAGTCAGGGCTTGCGTAGACATCGAAGAACTTCTTGAGATCATCGACAAACATGGGGACATAGATCCCATTAAAGTTCGCATGTCTCAAGGTAGGATTATGCAGCAGAGGGCCTTTGCTGTGGCTAACTGGTTTTGAAACAAGACCGAAAACTTTAGTATCTGAGTTAACACAGTCAACCTTGTAGGCTTCTTTAAGGCTGTCTAATGTTGGTAAACCAGGAATTGAATTTCCCTCCATGGATCCATAGACTAAAACACCACCGAATTTGGGGCACAATAACTGGCTTATGAGGCCCCTCTCCCCCACTGAGTATGCAACTGCTGGCACCTGCAGGTTACAGAAAAAGCTGAAATTGTATCACGCAAGAAAGTCTGATTCAAAGAACTTGATCCCAAAGTCACGACCAAAACCTTATTATGTTATGATAGATCTTCAAAGAATCTATCTTTTGGATTCTCTTTGCCAACCCAATTTCAAATTACAACTTGTTCTTTCCCAAGAAATCTGATCTTTTGTCATATCTATACACCTAGAAAGCATAAAAGTTCTTAGCGTGATGTCTCATACCTCGCAATGCGAAAGCAGATAAAAAATCCTTTCCATTTCTGTAATATCATCTGCATTAGAAACAACTTTAATCATATCTGCTCCAGTAGCTTGCATGCTTGCTACAAGATCCCCGAGCTTTTCTTTCGATGGGGTCGCACCATTCAAGTAAGATGATACAATGACTTTCCCGCCATTCCGATGCTTGTTTTCCAGTTCGCCGATCAGCTCCGAGACAACCTGGGTGACGTGAAGGTAAGAATATAAATCTATATGGGTTCATCTAAAATCAGTTTTAGCGGATGTTCAAACGATATCGAGACATAAACAATCAACACACAATCCACAAATTTCTACTTTTCTGATAGAACTTCACACTTTTTGCAGCTTTCTACCCAATTCAATCCCGAAAAAGAACTACCTTGAGCTCAAAATCAATATAATCAGCTCCCAGATCGTGTGCCAAACGAAGTG
This sequence comes from Salix exigua, assembly GCA_032356905.1. NCBI lineage: Eukaryota > Viridiplantae > Streptophyta > Magnoliopsida > Malpighiales > Salicaceae > Salix > Salix exigua. The sequence continues at coordinate 1,817,666 of CM063592.1, forward strand.
CTTCCAGCCTTTTGTGCTCATCCCCTTCGTACTGCCCACCTTCCCACTTTGGCCTGGAACAATTATGCTATAATTAACACAAAAGAAATTGAAAGATTTTTTTTGTCTTTTTATTAAAGCCTGCATCTAGTACTATATACACGTACGTATCATTCATGCACACATATATGGCTTCTAAATTCCATAATTCCAAAGTTCCAAGACTTTTCTATGATCTAACCCTATCGTGAGTTGGGTAGATTAAATATTTTTATCGAACAAGATTAACTATACTCTTACCCCCAGTCGATTCTTTACGCGATGAATCGAATGGATAGCCAATTTCCTTTCATTTTCTTGTGTTAAACTTCCAACTCTGTTTTTTCAAAATGACAAAAAAGAAATAGAGAGTGAAGGAATCTAAGGTTGTCACCAACCCACCTTCAGGCACAAACACCTGCGTACCGGCTCCACTACTTGCGAGCCTTGCATTTAATTTGGGTCCCCATTGTAGACCACAGTACTAATATATATGGGTGGCCACAATGCAATGAAGGATTCGCATGGATTTACAAGGTATATAGTGTTTCTTATTCCAATTACAGTTTTTTTTTCCAAGTATTTCTATCATGAATATATTAAAATAATATTTTATTTTTAATAATAGATAAAAAAATTCATAATTATAAAGCAAGTAGTAAAAAAATTAAAATTTTAGCGAACACATGTCTGGTTGTATTTTCAAGCACGTAAATATGAGCACTCATAAACTATCTTTGTTTTCTCCACTTGTCATGTATTTTCAAGATTTTGATTTAATTTATTATATATATATATATATTTAAATAAAAAAATTCCTAAAATAGAGGAAGACTAGAAAGTTAAAAAAGAGAATTAAATTACATTTCCCCATAATCAAAAAACAAAATTTAAAAATAACATTGGATCTTTTTGAAATACAGAAGGATACAATTAGAAAATGTTAAAATATAAGGATAGAAGTAGAGCATTCATAATCTACAGGATAGAATTGAAGTTCACCCCAAAATATGGGAAGAGGGGAGATCTGTAAAGCAAACTGGGTCCCACGTAGAGGACCTTTCTCCCACTCTCAGGTTTAAAATTGTAGACCTAACCCCATACAAGATCGTTGCTCAGTGCTCCATTTGATGATTTCTTACAAGGATACAGCTTTTTAAGGGAGACGTATTCCATTCAAAGCCTTCTCCTTTCTCTTCTATCACTCTATCAAACTTTCTCTTTGACCTTGATAATTCCAGAACTGAACTGATCATATATATGGGATTGAGAATAATCTCAGAAAAAGAAAGAAAAAAAGAGTTACCTGTAGACAATGATCACCGGCAATGGCTTCTTTCTGATGATGGTTTCCAGGTCTTGTCCGGGTTGGAACTCGTGAATGTAGTCCAGCCTGACCTCCACAACATCAGCACCTTGTGCCTTCGCACTGTGCATGTCGATCACCATTTGCTCAACAGATCGAGCCATTAATGGAGCACAAACCATCGCAGAATTTTTAAAGGCTCCTGCAGTACTCCCCATCAGACCAAAAAGATGAAGAAACCGATATAATATTTGAGACAGAGTTGGGCGAGCAGTGATTCTAAGTTCAAGGAAATCTAAACAAAAAAGGAATAAATATATACGCAAGAACCCAAATAGAAAAGAAGAGTTAATTAAAGAAGATGATCAAAATGAAGAGAACATAATAAAGACGCAGCATTCCAAATAGAACAAGCTAGCTCATATATACATATAGCCAGGAAATCAGGAGATAAGGTTTGGTGAGGTTTGCCACGGCCTCCACTTGAAGCAAGCTCTAAAACATGGCAGCTTGGACAAAATAAAATGAAATAATCGATGACTTTTTTTTTTATTATGATTTTTGGGTGTTTCTTAGATTAGTTACTTCAATTGGTAAGAGCTTGGTTAGGTGTATTTTTTTTTATAACTGGAAAGTTTGGGTCAGCTTGTGCACACCACAATTAAATCTTTGGGCTCACTAAATATCCTGCAAGTCCAATATATATATAAAACATTACAGGAAGACAGACATATAGGATAGAGAAAGACAAGCTCCTTTTAGGCCAATGCCTTGTTGGCTGGTTAGGTGTATTTTGAGGTTACATTGAGTGTGTCAATCAAAATAGACACAAAAGTCCAAGGAAGACGGAAGTTGTATGCCATTTTGCTTCTTGCTAGCCACCAATATTCTGCCTCCTAGTTATTTTTTTTTTGAAATATAGAAAAAACAAAAAAAAGATTAGGTTTGGTATCATTGGGTTTGTGGTAGGTGAGGGAGGGGGTGGTTCGATGCTTCATTTTACAATGCTTTAAAATATTTTTGAAAATAATTAATTTTTTTTATTTTTTATTTTAATTAATTTTTTTGATGATCATTTTTATATGTTGATATCAAAAATATTTTTTTTTAAAATAAAATATTATTTCGATACATTTCTAAATAAAAAATACTTTAAAAAACAGTTTCAATCATACTCCCAGACAAATAATAAATGTTCGTCAAAATTAATAATACACGCACATTATTTAATCTTGAAAGACCAAGTCTTGCCAATTTGTAGTTCTTATTTACTGCGTCTTACTTCCTAAAAAGAAGAAGGAATTTTATGGATTCATATATTGCCATGATAATTTTAAAGTAGCACAACAGGAACATGTTGCAACCGGTGCTAGGGTTTTCATGTGTAAAGATTCTGGTCTTAATTTGGACAAAGCTAAGAAGGTCCCCAATTTATAGAAGTAATCTCAATTACATCACAGACGTTTTTAATTTTATTTTATCAAGTCTTTAGTATATGAATGGATTCTCAATCAAATCTTTCCTGTCAGTTTAAGTTAACAATATAGTAATTAATCAGATAAATAAAAATCAAATAATTTCTTTTTATCACATTAAAAACTCGTGAATCCACTAAAATCTTCCTCATCACATGGTGAAATAAACTGTATAAAAGAACTTAAGGAGTTGGTGTTTCTTTATATAATTTAATTTGCCTCAGGAGTTTCTTCCGATTCAAAATTAAATTAAGAAAGGTTGGGGACATCGATGATTGAGTTACGGGAGTGTAATTGATGATGTTTTCGAAAATGTTTTATTATTTAAAAATATATCAAAATAATTTTTTAATAAATTATATTTGATATAAATATAACAAAATAGTATAAAACACCATAAAAATTAATTTAAAATAAAATATTTTTTTTTATAAAAAAATAGTTATAACACCCCGAAGTTTTCCCTTTCAATTTTATATTCACGAGGGACAAGAAGGAGGTGTATCCACGTCATGCTTAGTTGGGGGTCCATGTGTGAGAATATTTTAGATGAATTTAGCCCACCATCTAATATTATTAAAAGTTATCACTTGATTATGATTTTAATAATTTTACTTTATAATTATCAAAATAAAGTCTCATTCCATAATTGTAATTCTGATATTAAATGTGAAAAATTTAACATAGAACTATAATTTATTAACTTAATGATTTGAATAAATCAAATGATTTTTGAAAAACACATTGGCTGGTCAATAATTTTAAATAATGAATCAATTTAATATAATAAATTCTGTATGTATTTGTGGCGGGATGAACTGTGGAGGTTGGTGGCATAGAGATTGAGGTTGCTGAAATATCAAATCGGCCGGGCTTGTTTTTTTGGCAGTCAGCCAGGTAGTGTACCGGCCATTCTCGTGCTGTGAAATATGATATTTCTCTTGTTAATTCGGTTGCTAATTTTATAATTCCCACAATTTGTTTATTTTATTATCGTTGGTGGCGGCGGTGGCCGCAGCAACGAGGATATATTTATATTATATGTTAAATAAAAAACATTTAAACTTGAAATTTGTATAAAATCACTAAATTGTACTTAATTTTATAGAATAAAAATGATAAGATTTGAAATTATGATTGTTTGGTCAATAAAATATAATATAATATTAAAAAACTATTTCAATAAAAAATTAAATTATTAGATGAGAGTCTAAAACATAATTGATATTATTATGTAACATTTAAGAAAACAACAAAATTTACACCTTTTATTTACTACATGTTAGTGTCAAAAAAACTTATAAAAAAATATTGCGACTAGCCACCCGCCCAAGCTCGAGTCCCTATGCATCAAACCCTCTTTTTTTTTTTGTTGCTCTTCTCATTTTGTTTTTCTCATGTACCTTTATGTCTTTTCTCGTCATTTCAACATATATTTTCTCATATACCTTGTAGACATTCACTATCTCACATGTTCACTCTCCATCTCCCACACAAATCTTCTCCCTCTCCTTTTCTCTCTCTTACTCATCCTTATACTAGACATGTACCTCAACATATTTATTCCCAAAAATATCATCGTCAAATGCTTTTAGAGGCTCAAGATCTTTACTTTCTAGCAGCCCCAAGTGACTTGGTGTTTTCAATGTTCCAAGAAAACAAAAGATGGAAGAATGGTGTGCTCTGCTGCTTTCCGCTGTCGTATTGTCGTTCTCTTTGGGCGTTGACTTAAACAAGAGGACTTTATTGTCTTCTCTCTTTTCTACAGCTACCTTTTTTTCGCCAGTACATGTCGTTTTGTCATGTCTCAGCCCTTTAACAAGGAGGTGGAGAAGCAGGATGGGCTAGAAGCCTAGAGCCCAGAACAGATCTAGGCTTCATCGGGCCCACTAACAATAAATTTAGTGGCAGTGGGCTTGCACTAGCCTGCATGCTTTGAAAGATAAACCGGTAATAGTAGCCATGTATCCAAGATTCCTTAACCATTTCCTCCCTCCTATTGGAAAATTGGATTATTTTATGCGTCATTGAATCAGCTTGATTCAATCATTTATATTCAAACTTTTTTTTTTTTTAAGTTAAACTTTAATCGGTAAACAAAATCACTAAGAACTTGTCCGAATCAAATGAATTTTACTAGTAAATATCATTTATTTCCAACTTAAAAACCATTTCAGATCAAACTCCGAATCAATTTGCCAGACCGAGATGTCAGAAATTACCTTTTGTATCCCTCATGACACACCCATATTCTTGATCATGCAAATCCATGACCATGGAGATAGGTCATGGGGTTTGATCACGGGGATCAATTAATTGATCATGGTTAATTATCTCCTTGATGGAAGGAGAAAATTTGAAAATAAATTAATGAGTGAGGTCCTGATGTATCTATAAATAATAGCTTGTATACTCTATCTAAGGCTACTGGTAGAAATAGATCAGAAGGCTCCTCTCGTAGAACGTTTTATTATTTTGTATTGTTGTTGCTGCTTTGGGAAAAGCTTGGTTGCTGCTGCAATTGAGAATTCATTTAATTTCGATACTTGAGCAACAATACCTGAAGGTATTTATAATCTAAATTTTCGCTGCTATATGTATTTAGCATTCGATTATTTCCAGAATATCTATCATCAAGACACATTGAATAACTCTAGAACAGAATCTCTGGATCGATTTGCCAAACCGAAACATACTGAATAACTATGTATCTAGTTCCTTATCCTCGGAATTTTCCACTCAGCCATAAAAAAATAATGTTTTTTTTTTAATGCAAGTGTTTTTGTTTGTAAAATGAGATTACGAGGTCAAAATTTGGAGGGAGAAGCATCAAAGATGGCACAGGAATAAATTTTGCTCTATTGTTGTATAACACAGTTTCAATTTTAAAGAATAAGCTGCAAAAAGCTGATACATTTAAAGAAACCATTAGAAAACCTCTCGATTGTTGGGTTTTATTTAGTTTTGATATAAACCACGCGGTGTTCTAGACGCTGGCTAATCCACGTTGGCACCGGATGGGCCCCGAATGGATGAAATTGTTTAGTTTTTGTTGATTGCTTAATTAAAATTATAAATGTCGTGGTAGAGATTCGGAGTCCTACCCTACTTGATTTTCCACTCTGAAGCTAGTCAGGAGTTCCATAGCTTTATTAACCAAGGCATAATCGACAGTCAGCTTTGAGAGTTTGCTTCGTCATCAGATTTACAACCAGGGCTGAGTCGGATTCCAGAACTATCCGATGTGAGTTAAGAGATTACTGCCCACAACTCAACTCTGACCGAAGAACACGCAGCCGTGTGATTGCGAAGCCCTTAATCCAGGATCCCGCGAAGTCTCTGATCAGTCCCCCATGCACCTGCAGTCTCAGGATTAATTACCATTAATGCATCCATCCAAGTTCAGCTTCTCGTGTGACTTCACGGCTTGGCAGATTATCATCACGAACTAGTTGGCTCATAGAGCTTCGGCTTCTACATTTATAAAGAGAAATTTCAAATACTTGTAAAACTGGCTTGGACTGATGAGTTAATTTACTATCTTATTAACTGGGAACTTGGCTTAGATTGAATTTTACTCTGAACTGATTTATTTTCTAAAAAACATTTTCCCCCTTAATTAATTACCTCGAACTGATCCCTCGATAGTTAATTACCTTAATCTTGGACTTTCAGAAGAGCATTATGTGCTGCGAATATTACAAAAAGGCTCATGCTCAAATGATATTTGAGCAAAGAAAGTTGGTGTTTCTCATCTCAGGCATGGTTGCTTTCCTGTTGCTGCTGTGGATATTGATTACCAATCCCACAATAGCCCAGAGAAGGCAGAAAATTGGAATGAACACAATAATTCTTAAAGGTCGTGAATCCTTTTCATTTTGCAATGTTGACATTGACTTCATTGCCCACTTGTATATAATAAGCAAATCAACGAATTTGACAATGACTAGGAGATTAAGCAACAACGAATTTGACAATGAATAGGAGATTAAGCAAATTATTTAATGTAAATTATAACTCATGAGTACTTGGAGTTTAATTAAATTAATTGATTGATCGATTCTTATAGTTCTTATAAACTACAAGGGCTAATTAAAATTGATTGACGCGTTCCTTTATTTGTTGGGTAGCCAGTATACAATATCAATGCAAATGGCGACATCATAATCCAAAAAATAAATAAGTAATCTTGGTGACATGGTCAAAATAAATGAAAATGTCAACACTGCATGCATAATCAAAAAGTAAAACATAAGTTGTTAATTGAATGAAAGCTAAATTAATGATTAGATTCATTATTTGTATCACGTATTTGGTGGTGTGATGAGCAAGCATCAATGGATGAAGGTTATTAATTACTTCTCCTTGCAAGCTATAATGTTTCATTTTGAATTAGATTTTTATTTTTATCAAAATAATATTTTTTTTAAAAAACAAATCTGAAAAACTGAACACCGCTATCCATACCAAGTCTAAATGATTAGAACTTCAAGTTGATTTTTGATTTTTATTTTTTAAAAATGCTATATTGAAGAGCACTGCTGGAGACACACTCATATTTTTATTTGTAATACATCACTCACGAAAAATCATTATTCGAGAACACAATAAATGTTCTTCAAGTAATGTCGGCATCATCACCCGATGATGCCCCTACGTACGTTCCTAGTATTTGACCTTTTACCTGGGGAAACTTAGAGGCTACATCGACTGGGGAATACAATTATTTTATGATTATGCTTGCCTTATTTATTTTGGCAAGCAATCAGTCAATTATTATTTTTTACAACAAAAATACCCCACAATCGACAAAATAATTATGAAGGATGGAAATGTGGCTCCCGTTTTTCGGCCTACTGATGGAGTTGATTTAACGATAGAACCGTCTGTACTATTTGGCTGACATGACGTGCCGGAGACACACAAGTTTGGATTGCCTGAGGTCCTGTAATTTTCCAGCACTTATATGTGAGTTAATCATCAAAGTTGAAACTATATCCTAAAAATTAATGAGGCATAAGAGATTAATATAAATATAAACAGCAGTTGCTTGATATTGATGGAGGTACTTACACTAATTTCAACTTCTTATTGCTTGATATTGATGGAGGTATTGATCCACTGAAGGAATTGTTTGCTAAATTCCTAGATTCAGGAAAAAAGAAAGGAAAAAAATGTTGTGTTATTTTGTAGAAAACGTAAAACCCTTCTGAAATTTTCATGTCAGGGCACGCTGTATCCCCAGGACAGAGTATTCTGTAAGCACCTCCGTCTCAGGGAAAGCACGCCAGGAATTCTGATGAGAGCATTTATAAAAACTAAGAGCTTGTGTGGGAAAATCTTACAGATCCTCGAGGTTGGCTAAGGCACCAAGAAAATCCGGAATCGGTCCGGTTAGGCTGTTATTATGCAAATCACTGAAATCCGATGGGAAAATAAAAGGCTAGCAACTTGTTAGAAACCAGGAAAATATCTGAAATTAGTGCAAATCATTTACAGTTTACTTCATGATTGATGTTTCACTCACATCGTCACAAGGGCATCCATGGAACTAAAATCTGGAAGTGGCCAGGAAAGATCCAAGCTACTAAGGTCCCTGAAAGACCAAAAACATTAGAACACAAATAAGTTTCAGCCGAACAAAGAAAATATATATACAAGAAGAAACAAAACATTTTCCTGATGAGAGCAGGAAAAGATGATTTACAAAGCTGTTACTCGAGGGATGACATCGTCGCTACAACTGATCCTGTCCCATGTGTATGCAGAAGGGAGACATGGGTCACCGGACCAAATTTCTTGTAATACACTAAATGAGTTTCGGAGTTCACCTAAACCTTCCACTGGAAAATAAACATTGAAGTTATCTGTCAGCGTCTATTTACAGAAATTCCAGAAATAATTGTATGCTAATTAGAAGGTGAGCTTAGCTATTAGGGATATCGAAAAGAACGTGCATACCGTCTTTACTATCGGTTCCATATGTCAGGCGATCACTAACATAAAAGATTTCCACGGCATTGACAAGTGGAGGAAGTGTAGAATCATTGGTGGAAACCAAATAAATAAAGGTGTATGCAGAGGCAGTGAAGGTGACAAATATTTCCTTCGTATCTCCATAAGGTGGGATTATGGGCTCTGATGCTTGAATGTTATCGATGTAAACGTTGAAGGATCGTTTTTGAGTGCTATTCAGCTTGGTGACTTCAGAGAAATACAAGTTCATGTAGACTAAAACATCTTGATCTGGAAAATTAGGAAATATAGTGATAGAACCGGACGAGGTCGTAATAGCATTCTGCAGGACTTTTCGTGGAGGATTATCCGGTGCAGTAGCAACATCGATGATTTTGGCGTCGCTTGTTACTGGAACTACTCTCCCGCTAAAATATATTGCTGGATCCCAAATGCGATCATAGACATCATCTGGGAACCTGAGAAATATCCACTTGTAAACAGTTGACCAAAAATTAGTAATTGAACTGATAAAGATTGCCAGTGATTGACCGTACCTTACAGTTGAATTAGCACCATAAGCAACCCTTGACCTTAAAAACAGTGCATAATCCGGATCGACATGGCCATACATTTTGGAATCCAAGCTCCTAACCTCAAGCGCTGATATAAACGGGAGCTGATTAGGTTGTGTTTGGTCAAGACAGATGCTTGTTGTATCGCTTTTGACGACATACATTACTTCATAATATACAAGTTCATCAAGTAAGGTCTTGACAGTGGCCCAATTGTTTCCATCAAAAAGCATATTAAAAGATGGAGGAGATGATTTTTTGTCATAATTCCCATAGAAGAAGCTGGCTCGAACAAGAACTAGTCTGCCCTTGTCAGCTTTGATGGAGTAACAGTTCTTCTTCTGAGATGTGAACACCCTTAGAGTGCTCATCACATGCGATACTGTACTGCTAGATCGCACCACTCCAGACTGGGTGTCTTTGAACATTCCATCATCTCCTATCCATACTATAGAATTCTCGTCCGTGTAATTACCGGATGCTCCACAATCAATGCTAACTGGAAAAGCACACATTTTGAAATATAAAGTTTGACATTTTCCCGAAAATTAGAAGAGGGTTTACCTTGAAATAGGAAGACAGAAAAAAGAAAAAGAAAAAAGAATCTTACCATCTGCGTTTCCTGAGATAGAAAGGAAAGCTAGGAAGAGTAACACAAGACAACCAGCCATGATCAGCAGTGAGAGGGGTTAGACACGAGGCAAGAAGAGGCTTAGGTTATGCCAAAATATATATGGACATCACTTGATTTTGAATTTAAACTAGATGGTCCGATTATAATTTCTTTTTAATTAATTTCTACAATATATATATTATTAATATATATACTTTTTAGTTTTGTCCTTTGGGGAATGCCAAGTGGTATGGTCTTCATTCTGGTGGAGGCTGTTTACGGCCTTGTTAATTTAGACTAAAAGTTGTTTACGAAGGTGAGGCTTTTTGATAGAGCATTTACTATTTTTATACAAGGCATGAGTACGTATGTCCATATATTATTATCTATATATCTAAAAAGCATCCGTTAAATGTACAGTAAATTACTGTGGATGGGATGTTTTGCATTTGTACTCCTCCGGAGTACAAATGCCTCTTTTTTTTTTTTTTAAATTTCGTTTTTTTTTAATTCTTTTTTTTTCTAAATTTTGTTTTTTTCTTTTTAAATTCTTTTTCTATAAATTTCGTTTTTTTTTAAATTCTTTTTTTTCTAAATTTTGTTTTTTTTCTTTTTAAATCCTTTTTTTCTTCTAAATTTCGTTTTTTTTCTTTTTTTAAATCCTTTTTTTTCTTATAAATTTCGTTTTTTTCTTTTTAAATTCTTTTTTTTTTTTTTCTAAATTTCGTTTTTTTTCTTTTTAAATTCTTTTTCTTTTCTAAATTTCGTTTTTTTTTTCTTTTTAAATTCTTTTTTTTTCTAAATTTCGTTTTTTTTCTTTTTAAATTCTTTTTCTATAAATTTCGTTTTTTTTCTTTTTAAATTCTTTTTTTTCTAAATTTCGTTTTTTTTTCTTTTTTTTAAATCCTTTTTTTTCTTCTAAATTTTGTTTTTTTTCTTTTTAAATCCTTTTTTTTTTCTAAATTTCGTTTTTTTTAATGCTTATTTTGGAAAGTGTTGCTTTTCGTTTGTTTTTTTTTTTGATTTTTTTAAATCCTAATTTTAGAAAATTACTCTGTAAAAGTTGTTTTCGTTTGTTTGTTTTTTTAACTTGGATATCAATGACAGGTTACACGTATCACGATTAATCTCCGGATCTATTTTTTTCCTTTTTTTGTTTCCACTTCTACATGTTCCCCCTTTTTTCCACTTATATTTTTTCCCCATGACCGGGGTGTCCGAGTTATTTTATGCACAACATGATTTTTTTTTCTCATTACTGTTTAAAAAGGTGTTTTTCCCTTACATTGTTTTTTTTAATAACCATGCTTTTTTTTAATAATAATGTTCACAGCTCAATCTTGTTTGAAGAGGTGTTTCTGTTTTTATTTTAATCGGGCTTTTTTCTTTTAAACACGGGTATCCGATTACTGACTTATGCGCACCGACTAATCTCTGAATCCATTTATTATTATTATTTTTTATTATCACTTACATATTTTTTTTTCATGACCAGGATCTCCGGATTAGTTAACGAGCCTCATGATATTTATATGTTTTATTTATTTATTTTTGTTAAAGTTTCTAGAATATTTTTAATCTTTCATTAATTATATGTTCTGATATTTATTGGATATTATCTCATACGAATATATATAGGGATACAAAAACATGACCTTGGATTTTTTGAATAAAAAAAATTAATATCAGTATTCTTAAATACATTTACTATAATCATATAATGAATAAATCGAATAACATAAAAAAAAATTGTCTTCGAATTTTAATTTTTTACTTAACACAATAACAATAACAATAATAATTTAATTTTTTTCTTGCTTACTCTTTTGTTATTGTTTTTTTCTCTCCATATAATCTAATAATTTTTATTGTTTTGACAGTGATGACAATGATTTTTTTTAAATTTTCCTAAATTTTCCAGGATAATTTTAGTCTTTAATTAATTATATGTTCTAATATTTATTGGATGGTATCTCATATGAATATATATATATATATATATATATATATATACATGACCTAGGTTTTTTGGAATAAAAAAATTAATATCATTTGAAAATTAATATTGAAATTTGGTACTCTTTTGTTTAGATTTATTTCTTAAAAACAAATTTATAATATTTTTATTTTTAATATTTTAAATATAATATTGCTGGGGAAAAGATAAACTAAAAAAAAATAAAGATTTACGTAGGTTATCTACAATTACAAAATATACGCGTCACTTTCCATTTTGATTACATAAATTTTATCAATTATAACTATACTAAATAAATATTAAACTAATAAAATACAATACATATAAAAACAATAAATTTTCTACATAGATAAAAAAACAGCACGCATCGCGGGTATACCGCTTCGTTTATTCCCAAAATATCATCATCAAGCGCTCATTTTTTTATTTTTTATTTTTATGTAGAGCATTTACTATTTTTTCTAACCAAATGTTATTTTTGGCTCACACTTCTCCTTTACACCATTTTCAGTACATCGAGATATCAGCAACATGCAGTACTGCTCCTTACACTTCATGAGCCGAACGATCGCGATCAAGGTTTGCAAATATTTTGATTATCAAGTGAACATTCAGGTGATTTCAAGTTAATTAAATCTTTTCAATGTATAAATAGAAGCTCGTCCAAGAACTTCATTGAAGTTCATACATAGAATATGCAGTTTCTCCTATACTCTCTTGCTATTTTCTCTTTCCAATACATTTTTTAGTCATACAACTATTGGCTTAAACATAAAAGGATTCCAAGAATTTCTTTTATTCTCTCTGCATAATTATTGACTTTATTATCCAAGAATTTTCATATTCATCAAATGGAATTTCTTGCAGGTACTAGCCACGAGTCACTATATTCTACGTACCAGCTACCAATCTCCTAAGTTTTTCATCAGACAATCTCCATATTCATCAAAAACCTTGTTTTTTTTTTTTAAGAAAAAAGAAAAGTGTTTGGTTTAGTTGATCCATGCATGCATGGTAAACCTTGAATCTTGGACTTTCAGAAGAGCATTATATATGTGCTGCGAATATTACAAAAACAAAAAGCAAATTGACATTGACATTACTTCCCGAACCAAGGGTTTTGTTCACACGTAATGGAGAGTATCAAAATATTCATGGGCATCCCAGCGACTTAAGAGAGCATGAACCGTTGGTCTCGGTTCTGCTGCAGAACACAGATCTTATTCAACGTACGTCCCTTCATAAAGGTTACGGGATATGGCCGCTCCATCCACAAAAGCACAGTTAACTAAGCTGCAATTTTCAGAACCAACTAATTGCTGCGTACAAATCATGTCAATGACGACGACCATTCCTCAACATATATATGGACAACGACTTTGTGAGACTTGAATACAATATTTGCAAGAGGAAATAATATGTATGATATTTGAGCAAAGAAAGTTAGGTGTTTCTCATCTCAGGCATGGTTGCTTTCCTGCTGCTGCTGTGGATATCCCTCAGTGTGTTTACTGGCAACTCCAGCTTGTCCTTAACGATCCAATAAAATTAAACTAGTTGTAACTCAAATGATTCAAACTTTTCTTATAAAAAAACAAATACTTGTAATACCGTCAAAGTTAATCATATTATAGATTATATATATTCTGCCTGCTAACCTGTAGTTATTGCAGCCATGGCTGCTGTTTTTCTCCTGTGAAATAATATGAATCCCACAATAGCCCAGAAAAGGAAGAAAATTGGAATCACGGTCCCAAGTATAACGGGAAGCTTGTTGCTCTTCTTTTTTTCCCTAACTGGGTGACAGGGTAGGTTGTTGTCATAGATCCATTGTAAGACAATATCATCCACGTAAAATATGGATCCTTCACAATCAACTTTAGCTGGAAAATTTAAGCATAGAGATTGAAATAATTAGACATAAATTTGAAGCGAGGATCTGTAGAAACATAAAAGAAAGAACAAGGTGAAATGTTGGTGGTCAAAGCCTACTAATTTTGCTGCTAGTTGAAGGAGTTGTGGTGCCAGCTGCAATTGGCGTACAGTATATGCCGTTGTCATCCATCCATTGCATCAATGCTTTATTGGCGTAATCGGATGGCTCACAATAGACGGTAACTACAAATTTCAAGCATAGAATTAGTTTGAAATATATAGTTAGATGTATATTTTTGAAAGTAGGAGCAGGAAAAAATGAAATAAATAAATAAATAACATATCACCTTGTGCGTCTACAATTGCCGAGAAAACAAATAAAGCTAGGACGAGTAGCACAAGGGAAGCACTGGCCATGATCAAAACTAATTAATAGAGGGAACACGAAGAAATGGCTCAGCCTGTTCTCTATTATATACTGCTTGCAGGCAGTGCTTGTGGGACTTGAGGATTAATATTTTTATGCATTCTTAACTATTTCCGAATTTGATAAATTATTACTTGAAAACCTTTTGGGTCGTTTTGATTAATATATATATATATATATATATATATATAAGATTTAGGGTGGTTTTGAAAATGTTTTTAGTTCAGCATCAAAATAATATATTTTTTAAAATCAATTTTAATATTAATACATGAAAATAATATAAAAACATCATTATTTTTAAAACACATTTTCAAACATATCAAATACAAAGCTAGCTAATAACTTGATTATCAAATTGGAACGAATACATTAATTCTCAAAGGCCGTGAATTTATGAGAAAGCTTTTCATCTTGCAATTAATGTTGACATTGACTTCACTGCCACTTGATATTTGTTAATTTCCTTGAATCTTTCCAATTAAAAGTGGTGAATGAAGTGCTAGACATGTACTTTATAAAACAAAGAAGCCAGAGAGTTGACAATGAATAGGGGATTAGACAAATTATTTAATGTAAATTATAACTCAGTGCTTGTAGTTTAATTATATTAATTGATTGACCGACTCTTATAGTTTTTTTTATAAACTACAAGTGCTAATTAAAAATGATTGATACATTCCTTTATTTGCCAGTATACAATAAATAAATAAATAAATCATCTTGGTGACAAAGTCAAAATAAATAAAAAAATTCAACACTGCATCCATAATTAAAAAGTAAAACACAGGCTGTTAATTGAATGAAGGCTAAATGATTAGATTTATCATTTGTATCACGTATTTTCATTATTAGAATAATAATAATAAAAAAACTATCCACAATAATCTAAAGAATGGTTTGCGAAGAAAAATAACTATACAAACTCAGTAGATGTTCATTCTTGTTCACCAACAGTTGGTGAGAAATATATAGTTGTTAATACCGTTACTGTTGTCGTTTTGGTTTTTCGATGAACATTCCAGTTTTAAAATGTTACAGCGTACCATTTCGATTGTCATACTATTCATATATAATTAATTTTATATATATATATATATATGAGAAAAAATAAAATATTAATATAACAAACATAATTAAAATTTGAATTCTTTTTTATTTAAAATATTTTGGTGTTTTTAAATTATTTTGATGTATATATGTAAAAAATATTTTTTACAAAAATAAAAAAAATAGATTTTGAACCCGGAACGGAACCGAGGCGTTCCGGCCGGAATTTTCGGAACGGACCGAAATTAAACCGAGATGAAAACAACGCCGTTTTGTCTTAATTTTTTTGAACGGAATGGAACAGAATTAATAAATATGGTTAGAATCAATAAAAAACAATTTATTTTAATATAAAACAAGTTAAAACTCAACACTAAACACCCAGCTAAGCCTATCCTGTATTTGCATGAACTTTTAAATTACATAGTTATCTCACTGCTCAAGTACATTGTATCATCAAGTTATCATATATAAATTACTAGATTAATATAATTTATTTATTTTTAACAAAATATCACCATTTTGTTTATTTTTTAAAACAATTTCCCTGCACTTAACCCAGCCATCAATATCAAAATGATCAAATCAATTAAATTATTAAGAAGTCACCAAATCAAGATAATTTTCTTAAACTTATCGAAACTCGGTCAAGCATAAGAACTTTGCTGCATCGAATTTAATAATTTTTTTCTTGTCATCATTTCGTTTTTTAAAGTAGACATTGACGTAGCTGCCCACTGTTACCTAATTTAATAGCTTTTTATTGCTTTTTGGATATTCAAGAAACTTGTTTTCTTCCTCTTCTCTTTTGCCTCCCGTCGTTTCGTTTTCTAAGTTGAAGTTGACGTTGACATTGACGCCCACTTGTACCTAAGTTCTACGAATTTTACAGAGCAAACGTTGGGAGAGAGTGAGTTTTCTCCTTGCTTGCTGCCTTGTTATGGCGAGGTTAAAACCATAGTTCCTTGTGGTTCATTTGCTTACCTTAGTTTCGAGTTAAGTGAATTTGGTATTTTGATAGATGTGTGTGTGTTAGGGAGAGAATGAGAAAGATGAAGAAGATAATGGTGAAATGGTGAAATGGTCGTGCTTGGTCTTTTAAACTAAATTCATATTATTATTATTATTATTATTATTTTATTATCCGCCATTAGTTTTGTCATATTTTATTACATGTCATGATTTAAATTAAAAAACAAATAATTCTTTGAAAAAAAATTAGAAACCCCTCCAAATATTACCGGTGACATTTCATTCCGTCGATAATTCTGTAGGTAAAAAATACCAATGACATATTCTGTCGGTAAATTCATGTGCAATGTTTCAGTTGAACAGTCGATGGAAGCGGAACTGTTCGTGCATACTGGAAAATACTGACGGAATATTCTGTTAGGAAATTCATGTGCAATGTTTCCGCTGAATAGCTGATGGGAGTGGAACAGTTTTGGTGCACGATGAAAAAATCGACAAAATTACCAAATGAATATTTATGTTTTTCATCGATAAAATATGTCATGTCATCCTACCAGAATGTTTTTGAATCTCACTGTGATTTCACCTAAAAATCTACCGGTGTTCACTACTGATATTTACCGACAAAATATTTCTCATTGTATTTCCCGTCAATTATTGACCGACCAAAACGCCGACAAAATATTTATGTCGGTTATGTTCACAAAAAATTTCGTCAATATTTCCATGTGAATTAGTTGATTTTGTGGAAGTGAATGAACTAATAATATTTAAATTATGGACTAAAACTGAGGCGTCCTTTCAAAATGGATGGAGGACAACTTGGAAATTTGTAGAATGAGAGATTTCAAAACCTCTTAATCCAAAGAATGGCTTGCTAAGAAAACAACTATACAAAACACAGTAGATGTTCATTTATGTGTACCAACAATTGCCGAGTAAAAATAAGGCCACGCTATCAGCTGCCTAAGGTGATACTGAATCTGCATGGAGAATGATATGCCGAGAGAATATTTGAGGAAGAAAACGTTAGATGTTTTGCCCTATCAATCATGGTTGTTTTCGATGTTTGTGCATCCGGTTGATGACTATTCCCTGTAGTTTCCAGGTTATATATGTTGGTGCCACCAGATTTTCCTGAATAATCCAGGTTTTATAATGTAATATAAAGTTTAAATCAGAGACCGAATTGAGAATTTTAAAGGAGAAAAATGTTCCTGATTAGTTCTGCGTGTGTATTATAAAATCATAGACCGAATCAATAGAATAGGAAAAACATATATAAAGAAAATAAATAATAGGTCCAGATATTACATCAAGTTGCACACTCTATGACAATTCTACTTGCCCTCCATTTTTATGCCTTTCGTGAGCTTAAACGTATTTTGCATCATTGCAATGGCTATTTAAAATATTTTTAATGTTTGAAAAAGAAGATTGTTTTAGATGTGATGTAGGGAAATTTCATTTTCTTTTTCAATATATGGACTCAGATTACAAAGCTTAAATCTACGGGCCCTGAATCTTGATTTCATATATAAAAAGTTAAAGGTCAGGTTTACCATTTCTCTTTAAATAGTTAAGATCAATATACCAGGTTGGGATTGAAGGACGTGGTTTTTCCTGAACCCTCTTCGTTTTTGCGTGCTTTGTCGACAATGACTTTGCTGTTCACTGGCTTATTGCCTCGCAATATATATCTAACTGGAATCTGCTAGCTAGCCTGCCTGCATGTTCAAGAAGGAAATCGACGAGCTGACAGTGACAAATGAAGGAAGAGGATATGCAAATTCTCTTCGTTATTTGTTAGATAGACAAAACGTGCCCTTATCAATATACAACGTCATTGCTGTCAGATGACCTTGTGAGAGAGAGAGAGATGACCTAGTCAAAAGGCACATCAGCTAACATTACAATATTAAATTGTTTTCTGCTTCCTAACCTGTTGTGATTGCGGCTATGGCTGCTCTTTTTCTATTTTGATGCACTAAAAATGTTACAACTTTAATATAAATTTTACCTTTAATGATAACAACTAGTAATAATTAGTATAGCCATTTTTTTATGGTTAATGCAATAAAACTTTAATGAATATGGCTAATGCTGGTATAAACCATGCAGTGTCTTAAATACTGGCATAGACTAATCCATGTTCGCACCGGGTGGGCTCCAAATGGGTGAAAATACAACCCAAATGGTCGGTTCTATACAAGAAAAGAGATCGAACTTCTAGCCTCTCTTAAGAGACAAGAGTGTCCTCACCACTCACGTCAGGACCCTTGGGTGCTAATGCAATGTTAGTAGTCTTGATTTGTCTAATAACTTCTGGGGGTGGAGCCTTATATTCTCCTTCTTATATTATTAATATAGTTCCTTATAAAAATACTTCTATTATTTTTCAAATAATACTATTACTAAGTCATGTGATGTAATTTTAGTTGAAAATACATTTCCAATAAAAAATAATAGACTTAAAATACATTTCCAATAAAAAATTAAAGTTTCTTAACATTGTTTGATCTCTATAACGCTCTCGTCTCTCTTAAAGGACGAGAGTATCCTCACCACTCACGCCAGGACCCTTTGGGTGCTAATGCAATATTAATCTCCTTCTTATATTATTAATATAGTTCCTTATGAAAATACTTCTATTATTTTTCAAATAATGCTATTACTAAGTCATGTGATGTAATTTTCGTTGAAAATACATTTCCAATAAAAAATAAGTTGCTTAAACTTGTAATTAAAGTTTCTTAAAATTGTTTGATCTCTATTGCATTTAACAAATCATTGTAGACCTGATATAAATATGCTGTTAGTGGATTAGGTTGCACTAGATGATGATAGTTCAGAAGCTGAGTGACTTTAAAAAAATTCAATTGACACACCATTTATTTCTAAAGCGATACCATCCATATCAGTATACTATGAGAGCCAAGCTACGATAGCTAAGGTTAAGAGTTGGGATTCTAATGGTAAAAAAGACATGATTGGTAAACATGAAATCATTAGACATCTGATATCTCAAGATTTTTTTTCTTCAATTTGTTAGGTTTGAAAACAACATTGTCGATCCACTTACTAAAGGTTTGAAATGCCAACAAGTTATTCAATCATCGAGGAAAATGAGATTGAAGCCGTCAAATTAATCACAAACAATGGAAACATGCCTTCAAATGAATGGCGATCCCATGAATGAAGTTCAATAAGTAATTAATAACGAAATTGTTGGGTGGTTGGAAGAGAATATAAATACTACATATATATTTTGCGGGATGGTCTTGGGTCTAATTTTCACGATGATGTGCTCTCTATTATGACAATCAAAAAGTGTTAATCTTGTTAATGAAACATCTCACCTACAAGTTTAAGCTTTTAAGTGAGACCCTATAATATGATTTATATTATTCTTTAACATCCTCCCTCAATTGAAAACACTTTGGGCTTGAAACTTGAACATGCTCATACACCTTGTGCTTGGTTTTTATCAAATAAAATGGGAGTGGTGATATTTGAACTCGTGCCCGCTAGGTCAACAAGGCTCTGATACCATGTTAAAGAAACATCTCACCTAGAAGCTTAAACTGTTAGAAGAAATCCCATAATATGATTTATATTATTCTCTAACAAATCTAATCCAAAGGCAAATTCTCTTATGGGATATTTTTCACAAAACATCCTTGGAGGATTCACCTAAGTGAGTATGGTGGTGGGGTTAGCCATTGTAATAAATTGGACAACTCTTTAAACATACTCATGAGATAAAATACGTACGCATGACCAGTAAAAGCGCCAACATCGATAGAACCTGTACATTATTTATGTTTGTGTGTGTGATAAGTTTATATTTGGTCTAAAGAAACTAGTTCAAGGCATTTTATTTAATATGGTTCTTCAAGTTGTGATTTATTTACACTAAGTGTAGGTTCAATCCGAGAAGGTACCTCATACCTGTTACACAACATTAATTACTCACTTAAATTATTATACATATTAAAAAATTTAAATCATGTGAATGTTACAATTTTAATTTTAAATTTACCTTTAATGATAAGCATTAGAATGAATTAATACAATTGATTTAAATGATTACCATAACCATTATAATCTATTACAATAATTTTTTTAATTAATTACTACAATCATTTCATATATGAATTAGATTAATTGGTTTTCATTAATCCATCCTAGTTAATTGTTTAAAATATGATTAGTAGCATGTATTTTTGATGCGAGAACCATGTATAGAAACAAATGAAGAAGACATCACGGAGTGAGCCACCAATAACGGGATCCTGCATGGAAGACCGGAATCACTCAAAATCACCACACATGAAGGATCCCTGCACATTTCGTTTTCTTTTATGTCCTAATTGACTTAGGATTGCTTTTATTGCTTTTATTCCGTTATTATTCTGATTTGCATTGTAAAGGGCGTAAAGTCCTAGTTTATGGGGATTTTCCTATTACCCCTAATTTCCTTTTTACGTTGTTAAGACTAGGTTACGGTAGCTTATAAATGTAAGTGGCCAGCCACGTAGAAAGCACTTTTGAACTTTGATTTTGAATAAGAATTATACACAGCGACACTCGTCTCGTTGTTTCACTCGTGGACTCGAGTAATTTTCGAATAGGAACGATGTTTCTTATTCTTCTTTCTTTCAACAAGTTTCAGCTACGTCGGTTGGTATCGAGCCCATCTAATTATTGATTAGATGACGAATCCACCAAATGCACAGGAAACCCTTGAGGAGCGGTGCGTGAAAACAATGTAATCACTCGAGTCGAGTCGAACTTTCCAACAGGAGACTCAACAAACATTACAGGCAATTCAAGCCACTCTTGCTAGGTTGACGATCGGAAATATTCAGCGACATGAAGAGGAGAGGGGCGTGAGAATTATAGGGAAGAAGCGAACCCTGTTCGGACCACCGTCCGGTTCCACGTGAGGCGGCTAGCCTACGAAGAGGAATTGAGTGATGAGGAAGAGTATGCTTGAGCGCATATTAAGGCCCAATCGACAGGGATACCATAATATGGGACATGGAGACCGTAATATTGGAGAACACGGGCATCAATCGTTCCATATGAAGATGGATCTCCCAATATTCAATGGTCAACTTCGGATCGAGGGATTTCTCGATCGGTTGGTCTGTGGTGGAGAGGTTTTTCGACTACATGGAGATCCCGAAAGACAAGAAAGTAAAATTGGTTCCTTACAGGTTAATGGGAGGGGCCTTAGCATGGTGGGAACAATTATAGCTCACACGAATAAGGCAGAGAAAAGGGATGGTCTAGTCGTGGTCCAAAATGAGGCGTCTGCTCAGGTACAGATACTTACCACCGGATTATGAACAACTTTTATTTCAGCAATACCAGGATTACAGGCAAGGGAGCCGGACAATTCAAACCTATGTAAAAGAGTTCCACAGATTATCTTCTCGAAATAATCTATCGTAGACAGATGCACAACAAGTTGCTAGATTCGTGGGAGGACCGCGCTGAAATGTGCAAGATCGAGTTTCAATGCACACGGTATTCTCATTGACGAGGCCATTAATTTGGCCACGAAGGCGTAAACGCAGATTGGAAAGGGCAAGGCCAACCAGCGTGAATCGATCACCAGTCGAACCAGCGCCAACATCAACCTACTGGGAAAGTTTCCCATAACCCCACAAAATAGCACACCCAAGCATCACGAGAGGACCCAACAGCAGCAAGGCCCGATGACAAACACCGAACAATCCCTCCTGAGCGCCCGAAACCCCTATTCTAGGCCAACTTCGATAAATGTTATAGGTGTGGGCAGCGGGGCATCGATCCAACCAATGTCCTAAGCGAGGGTTGTTAATCTAGTTGAGCTAAGAGAGGACTCAGACTCGAAACGGAAGTGGAAGGGAATGAAATTGATAATCCCTATGAGTATGGAGAGGTTACTAGAGGAGATGAGGAGAATTACTCATGCAAGCCTTAGTGATTAGAAGACTTCTTCTAACACCAAAGTAGAATGAACCGTTCGAGCATCACAATATCTTCAGGACCCGATGTATTGTGAACCGCAAGGTTTGTGACCTCATTATTGATAATGGCGATAGTAAAAACATCATCTCCAAAACTATGGTGTCCAAGTTGGGGTTGAGAACGAGAGAAGCATCCCACACCCTATAAAATCGGGTGGATCAAGCAGAGTGCCGAAACAAGGGTAGCTGAGACTTGTCGCATTCGGTTTTCAATTGGGAAGAATTACATGGATGAGATTACTGCGACGTGGTGGAAATGGATGCCTGCCACATGATTTTTGGCGGACCTTGGCGAGTATGACATGGACGTCACCTATAAAGGAAGGGATAACGTGTATGTTTTCATGCATGGGGACGAAGGGTAGTGTTGGCACCATTAACAGGAGAATTCGCTGCATTGTAACCGAAAGTAAAAGGGAAACCCATATTCTCGGTTGATGGGGATTCCTTCATGACCGAAGCCACTAAAGCACGTGAAGTCTTTGCAGTAGTGATGGGTAGTGGCGTTGAAACCGAAGTCCGTTAGTGTGCCGAAACCCATACAGTCTCTCTTAACCGAGTTTCAGGACATAATACCGAAGAACTACCGGAGGGGCTACCACCCATGCGGGATATTCAACATCAAATAGACTTAATTCCTGGAACCAGTCTTCCAAATAGACCACATTCTTGTATGAGCCGAAGGAGGGTCTTGTCCTACAAGAGCGGTAGAGGAGCTGATCGAGGAAAGGATTGGTACAAGAAAGTATGAGTCCTTGCGCGGTGTCGGCTTTATTGGTACCAAAGAAAGATGGTAGCTGGCGTATGTGTATCGACAACCGAGCCATCAATAAGATCACCATTAAATATCGTTTCCCCATCCCACGACTAGAGGACATGCTAGACATGCTAGCAGATTCCCGATTTTTCCACGATTGATCTAAGGAGTGGGTACCATCAAATAAGAATTAGACCCGAGGACGAGTGGAAAACCGCGTTCAAGACCAAGGAGGGGCTATACGAGTGGTTGGTAATGCCGTTTGGGCTATCTAATACCCCAAGCACTTTCATGCGATTAATGAATCAAGTGCTCAAGCCTTTTACTTGGAGATTTCGTCGTGGTATACTTCGATGACATATTGATTTATAGTCGGAGTGAAGTCGACCACTGGAGCACTGCGGAAGGTATTTTCCGTTTTACAACAAAATAAATTATATGTTAATTTAGCAAAGTGCAGATTCTTGACTAGCGACCTATTATTCTTGGGGTTTATTGTGGGTGCCGAGCGGTATCAAAGTCGATAATGAAAAGATTCGCGCTATTCAAGATTGGCCTACTCCGACCAATGTGGGGAAGTTCAGTAGCTTCCATGGACTAACAACCTTCTACCGTCGATTTGTCGGGATTTTAGCCGCATCATGGCACCCATCACTGAGTGCATGAAGAATGGAAAGTTCCATTGGGGAGAAGCAACCGAACACAGTTTTGCTTTGATTCAAGAGAAGCTATCCTCTGCTCCAATGTTGACATTACTCGACTTTGATAAATTATTTGAGGTAGATTGCAATGCTTCTATCATCGGCATCGGGGCTGTCCTATCTCATGAAGGGAGGCCCATTGCATTCTATAGTGAGAAGCTTAGCGAAGCTCGCAAGAAGTGGTCCACCTATGAGCTGGAGTTATATGCAGTATTTCTGGTCCTCAAGGTGTGGGAACATTACTTAGTACAAAGGGAGTTTATCTTATTTAGTGACCATCAGGCACTAAAATTCATCAACAACCAAAGTAATGCAAATCGTATGCATGCTCGTTGGGTCACTTTCATCCAGCGGTTCACCTTCACATTGAAACACAAATTGGATCAGCTGAATAAGGTAGTTGATGCACTCAGCCACAAAGTAGCCTTGCTCGTCACCATGAAGGCTGAAGTCATAGGTTTTGATTGTCTCAAGGAGTTGTATGTGGAAGATGAGGATTTCGGCTATGTCTGGAGCAAGTGTCAACAAGGGTCGTGTCATGAAAGGATGCATATTCACGACGGGTTCTTGTTTAGTGGTAACAAATTATGCATTCCCAGGAGTCCGTTACGTGAACAAATTGTGCATTAGCTACATGGGGGCAACTTAGAAGGACATCTAGGAAGGGACAAAATTGTGGCTCTCACCGAGGAACGTTATTATTGGCCACAACTGAAGCGCGATATTGAAAACCATGTTAGAAGATCCCCAACTTGCCAAGGGACAAGCACAAAATACAGGCCTCTACATGCCACTACCTATACCAGCATGACCTTGGGAGGATCTTTCGATGGATTTCATCCTTGGTCTTCCTCGAACACAACGGGGTGTCGACTCGGTGTTTGTGGTGATGGACAAATATTCTAAAATGACCCATTTCATTGCCTGCAAAAAGACATCAAATGTCATACATGTTGCCAATTTATTCTTTAAAGAGGTTGTTTGCCTTCACAGGGTCCCTAAATCAATCACCTTAGATCGAGACACTAAATTATTAAGTCATTTTTGGAGGACTTTGTGGCGGAGATTCGACACCACACTTAATTTCAGCGAACACCAGTCACCCCTGCACGGATGGACGGACGTAAGTGGTGAACCGCACCCTAGGCAACTTAATACGCTGCTTATCGGGAGAAAAACCAAAACAATGGGATCTCACATTGGCTCAAGCTGAATTTGCATACAATAGCATGCTCAACGAGTCCACTGGCAAGACACCTTTTCAAGTGGTTTACTGCCAACCACCAAAACATGCATTAGACTTGGTTCCATTACCAAAGTTACCAGGAATGAGTATTACAGTTGAGCATATGGTCGACGAGATTCAAGCAATTCAAGAAGAAGTGCTGAGGAACTTAGAGGCATCAAACGCCAAGTATAAGGCAGCTGCGGATCGAAAAGACGCCCCAAATTATTCCAAGAAGGGGATCTAGTGATGGTTTATTTACTGAAGAGGCGACTACCGGTGGGCACCTCTCACAAATTAAGCGACAAGAAGTATCGCCCTTATTAGATTCTGCATAAAATTAATGACAACGTTTATCGAGTAAACCTCCCAGCAAAAATGGCTATCTCTCATACATTCAACGTTGCAGACCTGTTCGAATATCATCCACTTGACGAGTCATCTTCCAACATACACAACTCGAGGGCGAGTTCTTTTGAAGCAGAGGAGACTGATGCAGAACCGTCCAAGGAAGCAAATGAAATGGTCATCACGGGATGACTCACTAATAACAGGATCTTGCATGAAAGACTAGAATCACGCAAAATCGCCATGCATGAAGGATCCCTGCACATGTTCTATTTGAAGTGTTCTTGAATAGAAAGAGTAGCGCTATTACATTCAACAATATATCATAAGCTTCATCTAAACTCATACGCTTCTTCTATTTTTATTTGTTTGCTATATTTATTTTCTCTTGCAATCAATCAGTTCTTAATAAAAAAAAATATCCCAAAATCGCCAAAATAATAATGAAGATTGGAATTGTGATTCCGAGTATCACTGCGAGCTTATTACTCTCTTTTGCCTTCACTGTCTTATTCTCGCCTCCAGGTGGAGTTGATTTAGTGATAGTATCATCAGTACTAGGTGGTTGACATGACTCGTCGGAGACACACAAGTATGGATTGCCTGATGCCCTGTAATTTTCGAGCACATTATGTGAGTTGATCATCCAAGTACAAACTATATCCTAAAAATAATGAGGCATAAGAGATTAATTTCAATACAAACTAGCTGCAGCTGCAGAGGTACTTACTCCAATTTCAACTTCTTATTGCTTGATATTGATGGAGGTATTAGTCCACTGAAGGAATTGTTTGCTAAATTCCTAGATTCAGGAAAAAAGAAAGGAAAAAAATGTTGTGTTATTTTGTAGAAAACGTAAAACCCTTCTGAAATTTTCTTGTCAGGGCACGCTGTATCCCCAGGACACAGTGTTTTGTAAGCACTTCTGTCTCAGGGAAGCATGCCAGGAATTCTGATGAGAGCTTGTGTGGGAAAATCTTACAGATCCTCGAGGTTGGCTAAGGCACCAAGAAAATCCGGAATCGGTCCGGTTAGGCTGTTATTATGCAAATCACTGAAATCCGATGGGAAAATAGAAGGCTAGCAACGTGTTAGAAACCAGGAAAATATCTGAAATTAGTGCAAATCATTTACAGTTTACTTCATGATTGATGTTTCACTCACATCGTCACAAGGGCATCCATGGAACTAAAATCTGGAAGTGGCCCTGAAAGATCCAAGCTACTAAGGTCCCTGAAAGACCAAAAACATTAGGAACACAAATAAGTTTCAGCTGAACACAGAAAATATACAAGAAGAAACAGAACATTTTCCTGTTGAGAGAAGGACAAGATGATTTACAAAGCTGTTACTCGAGGGATGACGTCGTCGCTACAACTGATCCTGTCCCATGTGTAATCAGAAGGGAGGCATGGGTCACCAGACCAAATTTCTTTTAATATACTAAATGAGATTCGGAGTTCACCTAAACCTTGCACTGGGAAATTAAGAATTGAAGTTATCTGTCAGTGTATATTTGCAGAAATTCCAGAATTAATTGTATGCTAATTAGCAGGTGAGCTTAGCTATTATAGGGAGATATCGAAAAGAACGTGCATACCGTCTTTACTATCGGTTCCATCTGTCAGGCGATTACTAACAAAAAAGAGTTCCGCAGCATTGATAAGTGGAGGAAGTGTAGAATCATTGGTGGAAACCAAAGAAATTGAGGTGTTTACAGTGGCAGTGAAGTTGACAATTATTTCCTTCGCTTCTCCGTAAGGTGGGATTATGGGCTCTGATTTTTTAATGTTATCGATATATATGTTGAAGGATCTTTTTTGAGTTGTATCCAGCGCGGTCACTTCAGAGAAATACAAGTTCATGTAGGCTAAAACATTTCGAGGTGGAAAACTAGGGAATAAAGTGATAGAACCGGACGAGGTCGTAATAGCATTCTGCAGGACTTTTCGTGGAGGATTATCCGGTGCAGTAGCAACATCGATGATTTTGGCGTCGCTTGTTACCGGAATTCTCCCGCTAAAAATTCTTGCTGGATCCCAAATGCGATCATAGACATCATCTGGGAACCTGAGAAACTATCCACAACTTGTAAACAGGTAACCAAAAATTAGTACTTGTACTGATAAAGATTGCCAGTGATTGACCGTACCTTACAGTTGAATTAGCACCATAAGCAGTCGCTGACCTTACAGACAGTGCATAATTCGGATCGACAATGGCATACATTTGCGAATCCAATTTTCTAACCTCAAGTGCTGATATAAACGGGAGCTGATCATTAGGTTGTTTTTGGGAAAGACAGATGCTTGTTGTATCGCTTTTGACGATATACATTACTTCATAATACACAAGTGTATCAAGTGTGGTGCTGACAGTGGCCCAAAAGTTGCCATCAAAAAGCAGACGAAAAGATGGAGGAGATGATTTTTTGTCGTAATTCCCATAGAAGAAGCTGGCTCGAACAAGAACTAGAGTGCCCTTGTCAACTGTGATGGTGTAACAATTCTTCATCAGAGATGTGAAAACCCTTAGAGTGCTCATCGCTTGCGATACTGTAGTACTGTTAGATCGCACCACTGCAGACTGGCTGTTTTTGAACATGCCATCATCTCCTATCCATACTATAGAATTCTCGTCCCTGTAAGTACTGGATGCTCCACAATCAATGCTAACTGGAAAAACATACATTTTGAAATATAAAGTTAGACGAATTTTCGAAAATTAGAAGAGGGTTTGCGTTGAAATAGGAAGACAGAAAAAAAAAATAGAATCTCACCATGTGCGTTTCCTGAGATAGAAAGGAAACCTAGGAAGAGTAACACAAGACAACCAGCCATGATCAGCAGTATTGAGAGGGGTTGGAAACAAGGAAAGAAGAGGCTTAGCTAGGTTATGTCAAAATAGATATGGACATCACTTGATTTTTCGAAAATTAGAAGACAAAAAAGAAAAAGAATCTCACCATGTGCGTTTCCTGAGATAAAAAGGAAACCTAGGAAGAGTAACACAAGACAACCAGCCATGATCAGCAGTATTGAGAGGGGTTAGACACAAGGCAAGAAGAGGTTGAGGTTATGCCAATATATATATATGGACATCATTTGATTTTGAATTTAAACTACATGGTCCGATTATAATTTCTTTTTAATTAATTTGTATAATATATGTATTACTAATATATACTTTTTAGTTCTGTCCTTTGGGTAATGCTAAGTGGTATGGTCCTCGTCATCGTGGAGGTTGCTTACGGCTTATCAATTCAGGCTCAAAGTGGTTTGCGGCGGCGAAGCGTTTCGTAGTAATATCGGTTTATTTTTACAAATTTTGTTTATTTATAATTGTATAAAAATTATATATATTTTGTATTTTTAAAAAAATATTTTTAATATTAACATATCAAAATAATAACAAAAATAAAAATAATAATTTGAAACAGTTTGTTTTAATAATAAACAAGTTAAAACTCAACACTAAACACCCAGCTATCCAGTATTTGCATGAAGCCTTATATGCATGGACTTGGTAAGTACATAGTTATCTCGCCGCTCAATACATTGCAGCATCAAGTTAACTTATAAATTACTAGATTAATATATTTTATTTATTTCTAACAAAATAATACCATTTTGTTTATTTTTTAAAACGATTTCACTGAACCCAACCATCAATATCAAAATGATCAAATCAATTAAATTATTAAAAATCAAGCTAAATCAACAAACTCGGTCAACCAAAAAAACTTTGCTGCATCGAATTTAATAGTTTCTTCTTGTGATCACTTCATTTTCTAAATGTAGACATTGACATATCTGCCCAGTGTTACCTAATTTAATCATGATTATTAATATCGTTCTGTTTTGGCCAAAACGGATAGAATATAATGTGCCGTTAAAAAACCCTGAAATAAAACGGTATTTTTTCATCTCTGTTTTAATTCTGATCCGTTCCGGAAATACTGACCAAATTCTGGCTAGAACATCTCGATACTGTTCCGGCCTTAAAATTCTCCTTATTTTGATTAACTTGTGATTGTGTTTCTAATTTTGAGATTATGTTTGTTTGACTTTGTGTTTATATTGTATAATTTAAAGTTAATTTATCTTGAAATTTAAATATACTTGTTAAATTAATATTTTAATTTTTTCCAGATATATATATATATATATATATATATAAATAATTATATATAATTAATTATATATGATCAGTACAACCTTAACCTTAGCAAGCCATTGGAAATTCTATGACTTGCCCTCCATTTTTATGCCTTTCGTGAGCTTATAAATATTTTGCATCATTGCAATGGCTATTTCTTTCTTCCTTTTTTTATTTATTTTAATGTTTAAAAAAGAAGATTGCTTTAGGCGTGATGAAGGGAAATTTCATTTTCTTTTTCAATATGTGGAGTCAGATTACAAATCTTAAATCTATGGGCCCTGAATCATGATTTCATATATACAAAGTTAGAGGTCAGGTTTACCATTTCTCTTTGAATAGTTAAGATTAATATGCCAGCTTATTGGGATTGAATAGACGCTTTAATTAAGGACGTGGTTCCTGAATCCTCTCCGTTTTTGCGTGCTTTGTCGACAATGACTTCGCTGTCCACTGCCTTCTTTCCTCGCAATATCTATCTGGAATTTGTTCGAGCAGGAAGTCGACGAGTTGACAGTGACAAATGAAGGAAGAGGATAGGCAAATTCTATTAGTTATTTGTTAGATAGACGAAACGTGCCCTGATGAATAAGCAACGTCAATGCTGTCAGTGTAATAGAGAGAGAGAGAGAGAGATGACCAAGCCTGAGAGAGAGAGAGATGACCTAGCCTGAGAGAGAGAGGAGAGAGAGAGATGACCTAGTGAGAGAGAGAGAGAGGGGAGATGACCTAGCCTGAGAGGCACGTCAGCTAACATTACACTGACAACATCAATATTGAAAGAATTTTCCAAGAATTTTCTGTCTTTGTAAGTGCACCCTACTAATAAAAAGATTAGGGATACATTTGAAATAAGTTCTAACTTTGAATAATAATTCTTAAATTCTATATCTTTTACGATAATAATGAGTTAGTGAGAAATTTTCTAAGAGTAACGACTTCCATGGTGAGAGATACAGTACGTATAAGTTAGAATCAGTAAGTAAAAATCTGATTGTCCCCTAGAAGCTAAGTTGAAAACAATCAATAAGGATAAAAGCAAAAATTAAAATCAAAATAATCAATAAGGATAAAAGCAAAAATTAAAATCAAAATCAAATCAGACTAGATAATTTAAAAGATAAACTGGGGCAGCAAGAACGAAGCTAGAGTGCCGCAAGACAAGTCTTCTCCGATAGAAGAAAGCTATACCTGGAACATCATTGGTGATCCTTTCTTTCACATATCTAAGTTGAAACTGAATGTAAAGATGGTTAGTTATTAAACTTGTTTATCGTGATCAAAGTTGTCAATATCATTCTAGTCGTCATTCCAGTTTCGAAGTATTTTGGGGTTGTACTGTTTATATATAATTAATCATATGTATATAAAAATAAAATATTAATTTAATAAGCATAATTAAAATTCAAGATAAATTAACTTTAAATTATACAATATAAACACAAAGTCAAACAAAAATAATCTCAAAATTAGAAAAAAATCACAAGTTAATCAAAATAAAGAGGATTTTAAGGCCGGAACAATACCGAGACGTTCCGGCCAAAATTTGAAACGGACCGAAATTAAAACTGAGACGAAAACAACACCATTTTATTTTGTTTTTTTCAACGGAACAGAACAAAATTGACAACTTTGATCGAGATTAAGTACATTGAAGTTAGTAGAATGATGACTTATCATCCACCCCGTCTTACAAAACAAAACTATGATACGTGGTATATTCAATACGAGACACTACTAAGATCACAAAATTTAGAGGCTACATCGACCGTGGAATGTAATATGCCGGAAGTCTTGGGGAGAAAGTTCGTTGTTTTTCTCATCCGGCTGGTTGCTTTTTTCATTGCTGTGGTACCGATTGAACACCGTTCTCTGACGGTGTTTGCTCTTGGATGTTGACCCTGATATCATTTATCACGGCTTCACCGACTTTACCCATCATTGTGTCCGCACCACTAGGACTATTGGCGCCGCCAGTTTGTCCTTAACGAACCAAGAAAAGAAGAAATTAAAATCAATTTGTTCAGGTTATATCATATTATAAATTGTTTTCTGCTTGCTTACCTCCTATGATTGCGGCTATGGCTGTTGTTTTTCTCTTGTGATGCACTAGAAATCCCACAATCGCCCAGAAAATTACGAAGATTGGAATTGTGGTTCCGAGTATCACTGGAAGCTTATTACTCTTTTTTCTGCCTCTTGATGGAGTTGATCTAATGATAGTACCATCAGTACTAGTTGGCTGGCATGACTTGCCGGACGAGCACAAGTTTGGATTGCCTGATGCCCTGTAATTTTCGAGCACATTATGTGAGTTAATCATCAAAGTTCAAACTGTATCCTAAATATTAATGAGGCATAAGAGATTAATTTCAATATAAACTGCAGTTGCAGAGGTACTTACACTAATTTCAACTTCTTATTGCTTGATATTGATGGAGGTATTGGTCCGCTGAAGGAATTGTCTGCCAAATTCCTAGATTGACGAAAAAAGAACAGAAAAAATGTGTGTTATTTAGACGAAAATGTAAAGCCCTTCTGAAATTTTCTTGTCAGGGGCACGCTGTATCCCTAGGACAGAGTATTCTGTAAGCACCTCTATCTCAGGGAAAGCACGCCAGGAATTCTGATGAGAGCATTTATAAAAACTAAGAGCTTATGTGGGAAAGTCTTACAGATCCACGAGGTTGGCTAAGGCGCCAAGAAAATCCGGAATCGGTCCAGTTATGCTGTTATTATGCAAATCACTGAAATCCGATAGGAAAATAAAAGGCTAGCAACGTGTTAGAAACCAGGAAAACATCTGAAATTAGTGCAAATCATTTACAGTTTACTTCATGATTGATATTTCACTCACATCGTCACAAGGGCATCCATGGAACTAAAATCTGGAAGTGGCCCTGAAAGATCCAAGCTACTAAGGTCCCTGAAAGACCAAAAACATTAGGAACACAAATAAGTTTCACCCGAACCAAGAAAATATAGAAGAAACAGAACGTTTTCCTGTTGAGAGAAGGACAAGATGATTTACAATGCTGTTACTCGAGGAATGACATCGTCGCTACAACTGATCCTGTCCCATGTGTATGCAGAGGGGAGACATGGGTCACCGGACCAAATTTCTTCTAATACACTAAATGAGTTTCGGAGTTCACCTAAACCTTCCACTGGAAAATTAAACATTGAAGTTATCTGTCAGTTTCTATTTTCAGAAATTCCAGAATTAATTGTATGCTAATTAGCAGGTGAGCTTAGCTATTATAGGGATATCGAAAAGAACGTGCATACCGTCTTTACTATAGGTTCCATCATTCAGGCGATTACTAACATAAAAGAGTTCCGCAGCATTGATAAGTGGAGGAAGTGTAGAATCATTGGTGGAAACCAAAGAAATTGAGGTGTTTCCAGAAGCAGTGAAGTTGCCAATCATTTCCATCGTTTCTCCGTAAGGTGGGATTATGGGCTCTGATTCTTTAATGTTATCGATATAGAAGTTGAAGGATCTTTTTTGAGTGGTATCCAGCGCGGTCACTTCAGAGAAATACAAGTTCAAGTAGACTGAAACATCTTGATCTGGAAAACCATGGAATAAAGTGATAGAACCGGACGAGGAAGATGCCGTAATAGCATTCTGTAGGACTTTTCGTGGAGGATTATCCGGTGCATTAGCAACAGAGATGAATATGGCTTCGCTTGCAACCGAAACTAAACCGCTACCAATTGTTGCTGGAACCCAAATGCGATCATAGGCATCATCTGGGAACCTGAGAAATTATCCACAACTTGTAAACTGTTGACCAAAAATTAGTAATAGCACTAATAAAGATTGCTAGCTAGTGATTGACCGTACCTTACAGTTGAATTACCACCATAAGCAACCCTTGACGTTAAAAACAGTGCATGATTCGGATCGAAATGGCCATACATCTTCGAATCCAAGATCCTAACCTCAAGTGCTGATATAAAGGGGAACTGATTAGGCTGTGTTTGGGCAAGACAGATGCTTGTTGTATCGCTTTTGACGAAATACATTACTTCATAATACACAAGTGTATCAAGTGTGGTGTTGACAGCGGCCCAATAGTTGCCATCAAAAAGCAGATGAAAAGATGGAGGAGATGATTTTTTGTCATAATTCCCATAGAAGAAGCTGGCGCGAACAAGAACTAGACTGCCCTTGACATCTGTGAAGGAGTAACAATTCTTCTTCAGAGATGTGAACACCCTTAGAGTGCTCATTACATGCGATACTTTATTGCTAGACTGCACCACCTCAGACTGGGTGTCTTTGAACATGCCATCATCTCCTCTCCATTCTAAAGAATTGTCGTCCGTGTAAGTTTCGGATGCTCCACAATCAACGCTAACTTGAAAAGCATACATTTTGAAATATAAAGTTAGACATTTTTTCGAAAATTAGAAGAGGGTTTACCTCGAAACAGGAAGGAAAAAAAAAACGAATCTCACCATCTGCGTTTCCTGAGATAGAGAGGAAAGCTAGGAAGAGTATCACAAGACAAGCAGCCATGATCAGCAGTAATGAGAGGGGTTAGATACAAGGCAAGAAGAGGCTTAGGTTATGCCAAAATATATAAGCACTCAGTCAATACCTGTCATGCATTGACTTGTAAAGTACACAGTAATCTCATCAGTCAATAGCTTGTATCATCTAAGTTAACTTATAAACTACTAGATTTATATAATATAATTATTTTTAATAAAATATTATCATTTTGTTTTATTTAAAAATCAACATTTCATTCAACCATCATTATTTAAATGATAAAATCAATTAAATTACTAAAAACTAAGTTAAATCTACATATATATCTCACCAAATCAGTATCAGTTTCTTCAAACTTAGCAAACTCGGTCAAGATCGATCTTAGGAGTTTATTCTTGTCATCATTCCGGAAGTTGACATTGACTTTGCTGCATGCCCACTTGTACCTCAGTTCTACGAATTTTACAGAACAAACGTAAGGAGAAAGGGTTTTGAAAGTCAATAAGGTAGACGTAAAGGACGCGCTTTGAAAGTTGAATCTGGACAAGACAAGCTCTTTGGGAAGGAGAAAATGGGATGCAAAAAAGAAAAGGAAAAAAAAAAGTGATGGCGATGTGAACACCATAGTTCTTGTTTTCAGCTCTATCATGGACACTGTACTCTGTTACTTACACTGGATGTGTATTAAAAGTTTAAAAAGATATATAGTTGCTGAACCTTAATTAGGACAAAAAATGTTTCACTTTATTATTTTTTAGTTTTATTTGGTTTAGGTTTTATTAACTTAGATTTTAGCTCCCAACAATTCTGCATGTTATTTTTCATGAGATTAAAACAATTCAAGATTGTCGACTATCAAAGTTATTCAAATAAGAGTTTTCTTTATATTTTAACCCTTAGTTTTTTTTTCCTTATCACTATCCATACATAAGAGTTTGATATAGTGAAGGTTTTACTTGCTCTTCTAGATCTATAAAATGCATTTTTCAGGAATAGGATTTCGATGCATAATAAAAAAAGCTATACATACATAATACATTGCATCTCTTGTTCATTCTATTTGATAAAAAATTCAAGCATAAGGTAATGTGAGTTTGTGAAAGTTTTAAGCCCAAAGGACTTTCACTTAAGGGGGTGTGTTAGAGTATAATATAATCATATTCTGGGCTTCACCTATCAACTTGAGCTTTTAGGTGAGATGGTTCTTTAACAGTTGAGGGTGCTCGTTTCCACCCCGGTGTTGTGGTTCAGGGAGCTTATTTCCACAATGATGTTGTTGCCCCTGTAAATACCTTGCTCTCATTCTTGTCTGTATAAAAACTCTACCTTGTAATTTTTCCTCTCACTTCCGCCAGTATTCTACAAATTTTTACTTCCCAAAAATCCCCCCCTTTGCTCTTTACATGCATGGTTTTTATAAGCAGAGGCAACCCTTTGCATACCCATTGCGTGCGGCGATGGGTTGCCTGCCTCCTACACTTGTTCAGATGGCGTGCCTGAACTACTTAGTGGTGTACCTGTATTGCTCAGGTGGTGTGCCTGCATTGTTCAGGTTATTAAACAGTGCATTCACATCTGTGATGATTTTGGGAGAGGGTGAAAATCTAATTTGGTCCCTCAACTTGTAATTGTTCTAATTGCACCTCCAATTGGTTTTAAACTTTTAAATTTATGCAATTGTATCCCCGTCAAAATTTCAACAACAACCTTAGATTTGCACGCATTTTTTTTATTTTGGTCATTGATTTCTAATTTGTGCTATTTAACCCTAAATTGACTATTAAACTCTCAATTTTCTTCTAATTGACCCCTAACTTTGCACAATTGGCTTGGAAAAATTCAATTTGATTTCTGAAAACTCCAATCTTCTCAATTGATCCTAAATTAAGCTCAAGTACTTGATTTTTCATCGATTAAGCCCTTAATAAATTTAATTTGATTAATTTAAAGTATAATTAAGTCCTTGTACTTAATTAAATCCTTCATTTGGACCTTAAATTAATTCTCACACACAATTGCACTTAAAATTGGTCGACGATTAAATCAAATCGACCCATAAAAATATAATTATGTCTTTCGACTTAATTTTTACACAGATTTATCCACTAATAAATTATATTTGCCTTAAATTTGTACTTTTATCTATTTTGAGGTACAAAAGAGATACAATCGGACTCTCAAAAACAACCAAAATTTTCATATTGATTTTTGTACAAACATCAGTCTCTTTTATTTTATTTTTATGTAGATTTTGGGTAATGACCCAAAAATTAGGTTATGATAGTTGCCCCCCTCTTTACAATGCTTACGACTAAAATTTTGTAAGAAACTTTAAATAGTAAGCGTTGTAAAGAAAAAAAGAATGGATTTACCAGACCAAGAAATGGTTGATCCATCCGGAAGTGAAAATGAGGGCTGTGAAACACACTCACAAGAGAACGATAAGATAGGGCTAGAAAGCATGCTATCTATGATCTATGGTTGAGGGTTGGAAAGCGCACTATTAAAGTTGGTGGTTGAAGGCTGAAAAACGCACTATTAAAGTTGGTGGTTGAAGGCTGAAAAACGCACTTAAACGAGGATAAGGATGGAAAATACACTATCTTAATTGATGGTTGAGGGTTGAAAACTCACTCAAAATAGGAAGAAAAATATTGTTGGAAAACCCATTATTTTTGTTAATGGTTATCTTAATTGATGGTTGAAGGTTAGAAAACTCACTCGAATGGGGGGAAATAGGGCTAGACAACACACTATTTTTATTGATAGTTGAGGGTTGGAGACAATCCCTCCAAAACAGTTCTTAGATTCCTAGTGCATGTGCAATGCATGATGACATTCAAATTTAGAAAATAGGCAGGGCTGAAAAGCACGTTATAGGATATGAAAGTGGTGAGAGCTCGAAGGTGTACACAAAATGATGAAATCAAGGTCTGTAAATTACAATCCCTTCAAAAAAAATAATCTAAATTCTTAGTGGGGATGCAATGCATGATGATGCAATGATTCCATTACACTCCAGTAACAATTGTATTTGAAAATTTCTATTCAAGTAATTTGAATCATCCAATTTCACATTCACAGATGTGGAGATTGTCAAAATCAGACCTGCAATTGGAGATTGAAGAATTTGAAGTTGCAATGTAGTAATCATTGTTGTACGATGATCAGAATCACAAAGTCGTTTTTATCAAACACTTTAGGCAATTTAGTGTTTATATAGTAGTTGAAATTTGTATAAAGTTCGCATCAATTTGACAGATTACGGAAGCAAAAGTATGAGATTTTTTTTCAATGTATTTGCGTAACCATTTGAGGCTCTGATACCATGTAGAAATTGTTGTAGAATTGCAAAAATTAGAGAAAGAGAGAGAGAGAGAGAGAGAGAGGAGACGATTCTGTTGAGAAAGAGAGAAGAAGAAGAAGAAGAAGAAAACTTAAAATTGAATTCTTGCCTTCTGTTATTCTGTTATGTCATCAATTATTCATGTTCAATCTTTTGCTATTTATCACAATCAATACCCCATGTATGCATACTCATTGTATGCATACACTACACTTTCATACACTATCAGACTTTACCCACAATCGCCCAGAAAATTATGAAGATTGGAATTGTGGTTCCGAGTATCACTTGAAGCTTATTACTCTTTTTTCCCTTAAATGCCCTATTCCCGCCTCCTGATGGAGTTGATTTAGTGATAGTACCATCAGTACTACTTGGCTGGCATGACTTGCCGGAGACACACAAGTTTGGATTGCCTGATGCCCTGTAATTTTCGAGCACATTATGTGAGTTAAATCATCAAAGTTCAAACTCTATCATAATGATTAATAAGGCATAACAGATTAATATAAATATAAACTGCAGTTGAATAGGTACATACACTAATTTCAACTTCTTATTGCTTGATAGTGAAGGAGGTATTGGTCCACTGAAGGAATTGTCTGCCAAATTCCTAGATTGAGGAAAAAAGAAAAGAAAAAATGTAGTGTTATTTTGTCGAAAACGTAAAACCCTTTGAAATTCGCTTGTCAGGGGCACGCTGTATCCCCAGGACAGAGTATTTTGTAAGCACTTCTGTCTCAGGGAAAGCACGCGAGGAATTCTGATGATTACATTTATAAAAACTAAGAGCTTATGTGGGAAAATCTTACAGATCCTCGAGGTTGGCTAAGGCGCCAAGAAAATCCGGAATCGGTCCAGTTATGCTGTTATTATGCAAATCACTGAAATCCGGTCGGAAAATAAAAGGCTAGCAACGTGTTAGAAACCAGGAAAATATCTGAAATTAGTGCAAATCATTTACAGTTTACTTATGATTGATATTTCACTCACATTGTCACAAGGGCATCCATGGAACTAAAATCTGGAAGTGGTCCTGAAAGATCCAAGCTACTGAGGTCCCTGAAAGACCAAAAACATTAGGAACACAAATAAGTCTCAACCGAACAAAGAACATATAGAAGAAGCAGAACATTTTCCTATTGACAGCAGGAAAAGATGATTTACAATGCTGTTACTCGAGGGATGGCATCGTTGCTACAACTAATCCTGTCCCATGTGTATGGAGAAGGGAGACATGGATCACCAGACCAATATTCTTGTAATACACTGAATGAGTTTTGGAGTTCACCTAAACCTTCCACTGGCAAATTAAACATTGAAGTTATCTGTCAGTGTCTATTTTCAGAAATTCCATAATTAATTGTATGCTAACTAGCAAGTGAGCTTAGCTATAAGGTATCAAAAACAGCATGCGTGCATACCATCTTTACTATCGGTTCCATCTGTCAGGCGACGACCAACAAAAAAGACTTCCATGGCATTGATAAGTGGAGGAAGTGTAGAATCAGAGGTGGAAACCAAAGAAATTGAGGTGTTTGCAGAAGCAGTGAAGTTGACAATTATTTCCTTCGCTTCTCCGTAAGGTGGGATTATGGGCCCTGATTCTTTGATGTTATCGATATATAAGTTGAAGGATCTTTTTTGAGTGGTATCCAGCGCGGTCACTTCAGAGAAATACAAGTTCATGTAGACTGAAACATCTCGATCTGGAAAATTAGGAAATAAAGTGAGAGAATTGGACGAGGTCGTAATAGCATTCTGCAGGACTTCT
The DNA here is from genome assembly GCA_032356905.1 of Salix exigua. Taxonomy (NCBI): domain Eukaryota; kingdom Viridiplantae; phylum Streptophyta; class Magnoliopsida; order Malpighiales; family Salicaceae; genus Salix; species Salix exigua. The sequence goes on from CM063592.1 coordinate 1,856,743, forward strand.
CGTGGAGGATTATCCGGTGCAGTAGCAACATCGATGAGTTTGGCGTCGCTTGTTACCGAAACTTGCCCGCTACCAATTACTGCTGGAGCCCAAATGCGATCATAACCATCATATGGGAACCTGAGAAATTATCCACAACTTGTAAACAGTTAACCAAAAATTAGTAATTGTAGTAATAAAGATTGCCAGTGATTGACCGTACCTTACAGTTGAATTAGCACCAAAAGCATCCATTAACCTTACAAGCAGTGCATAATTCGGATCGACATAGCCATACATTTTCGAATCCAACTTCCTAACCTCAATTGCTGATATAAATGGGAGCTGATTAGGGTGTGTTTGGGCAAGACAAATGCTTGTTGTATCGGTTTTGACGACATACATTACTTCATAAGTTTGAAGTTCATCAAGTGTGGTCGTGACAGTGGACCAATAGTTGCCATCAAAAAGCAGGTGAAAAGATGGAGGAGATGATTTTTTGTCATAATTCCCATAGAAGAAGCTGGCTCGAACAAGAACTAGACTACCCTTGTCAGTTCTGATGGTGTAACAATTCTTCTTCAGAGATGTGAACACCCTTAGAGTGCTCATCGCATGCGATACTGTCTTGCTAGATTGCACCACTTCAGACTGGCTGTTTTTGAAGAAGCCATCATCTCCTTTCCATACTAAGGAATTCTCGTCCGTGTAGGTTTCGGATGCTCCACAATCAATGCTAACTGGAAAAGGCATACATTTTGAAATATAAAGTTAGACAAGTTTTCGAAAATTAGAAGAGGGTTTGCCTTGAAAATTAGAGAAAACAAATAGAATCTCACCATCTGCTTTTCCTGAGATAGAAAGGAAAGCTAGGAAGAGTATCACAAGACAAGCAGCCATGATCAGCACTGAGAGGGGTTAGACACAAGGCAAGAAGAGGCTTAGGTTATGCCAAAATATATAAGGACATCACTTTTTTTTTTCGGGTGTTTGGAAAAACTATGGCAGTTGACTTTAAAAAAAATATTTAAAATTTATTTTTAATATAAAATAATAAAAAAAAATATTAAAAGGTTAGTTTAAAACAGTTTTTTAATGAGAAACAAATTAAAACTCAATAGTGAGCACTCAACTATCTCTTATCTGCATGAACTGTTATGCATTGACTTGAACTATCTCTTATATATCTGCATGAACTGTTATGCATTGACTTGTAAAGTATATAGTTATCTCCAAGTTTGTCGGTTTTGATATGGTTGGTTTTTTGTTTTTTCAATTATAATAAAATATTTTGGTTTCGAAGTGTTTCGGCGTATCGTCTCGGGGTTATATTGTTCATATATAATTAATTAATTATATGTATATATATAAAATTAAAATATTAATTTAACAAACATAATTCAAATTCAAGATAAATTAACTTTATATTATATAATACAAACACAAAGTCAAATAAATATAATCTCAAAATTAGAAATATCTCCAAAAATCATTAGTTATTTATTCCATCACAACTGAAGGTAAGCACGAAAAACAATCATTTAAATTTTAGTTTTAAATTTTTTTATGGAGATGCCAGGAGTGTTTTAATTTAATTCTTTGATTACAAAACCCAAAAAAATTAAATATATTTTTTTATATATATAAAATCAAGTTGATGCAATAATTTTATCTTTTTATAATATATATTTTTTTAATTTTTATTGTTTTAATTTTGATTCTCGCATTTTCGATACATCTCATAAACAATAATATATATATATATATATAATCAAGTATTATTTAGAGAGTTTAATAAATAAAAAATCAATTTAATGCCACTAGATGAAAAAACGAAAAAGTCAGAAATAAAAGAAGCTTTCTAAGTTAACTGGCAACATTGGTTTTCTCGCTAGTCAAGGACCTTGTATCATCTAAGTTAACTTATAAACTACTAGATTTATATAATATAATTATTTTTAATAAAATATTATCATTTTGTTTTATTTAAAAATCAACATTTCATTCAACCATCATTATTTAAATGATAAAATCAATTAAATTACTAAAAACTAAGTTAAATGTACACATATATCTCACCAAATCAGTATCAGTTTCTTCAAACTTAGCAAACTCGGTCAAGATCGATCTTAGGAGTTTATTCTTGTATCATTTCGTTTTGTAAGTTGACATTGTCTTGGCTGCCCACTTGTACCTCAGTTCTACGAATTTTACAGAACAAACGTAAGGAGAAAGGGTTTTGAAAGTCAATAAGGTAGACGTAAAGGACGCGCATTGAAAGTTGAATCTGGACAAGACAAGCTCTTTGGGAAGGAGAAAATGGGACGCAAAAAAGAAAAGGAAAAAAAAGAAGTTATGGCGATGTGAACACCATAGTTCTTGTTTTCAGCTCTATCATGGACACTGTACTCTGTTACTTACTTACACTGGATGTGTATTAAAAGTTTAAAAAGATATATAGTTGCTGAGCCTTAATTAGGACAAAAAATGTTTCACTTTATTATTTTTTAGTTTTATTTGGTTTAGGTTTTATTAACTTAGATTTTAGCTCCCAACAATTCTGCATGTTATTTTTTCATGAGATTAAAACAACTCAAGATTGTCGATCATCAAAGTTATTCAAATAAGAGTTTTCTTTATATTTTAACCCTTAGTTTTTTTTCCTTATCACTATTCATAAACAAGAGAAGAATGAGATATCGCTGGTTTTACTCGCATACCTGCATCCACAAAATACATTTTTCGAGGATATGATTTCATCGCATAAAAAAAGAAGCTATACGTACATACATAATACATTGCATCTCTTGTTCATTCCAGTTTGTCTTCTCTTAATATTCACTTTTGTAACCATGCTTATCTGGATTTTTGTTTGAGGAATTATGCAAAAATAAGTAAACGCAGCATAGCATGTGGTGGGAAGAGATCTGTATACCCACAGTTGAAGCCTTAGTGCACCTGCAATCCTCATTGCTTCCCTTCCACCCGCAAAACTATTCGGGGAAAGACAAAACGTTAGCAGCTTCAAAACAAAATGCAACTGAAACACCAGCCTCTTTTGCTGTATCCAGAAGCAAGTACATACAGACAATCATCAGTTCAATACAATCCATTTTATCTTTTTAATCCAAAAGACCGTTTCCATAATATTGATGGCGTCTAAATATGAAATAACCTAGTTGTTGAGGAAAAAATAGAGAGCAACAGAGGCAGCTGTTCATGCAACAATCAGAACACATTGAATAATAACACAAGACGAGACAGCAGAACACGATACCCCAGCAATAGAGATAGCCGAATGCTCTGAAGAGTGACTTCAAACTCCAGCAAGTCATCACCATTCATAGGATTGTTAACATTCTATCCCAGAAATAAAAAAAAAACTAAAGATCAATAAAATCCAGGTTTAAATGTAATACAGTCTCATAAGTTCCAAATTCACAAAAAATTTGTACCAGAAACAAACAAAGTGCTTGAGGTGCAAAACCAATTCCAGATGCATTGCTACAAACGACAGAAAATTGGAAACCAAAAGGTAATGAGAAAACAAAAGGTGGTTAGTGAATTTGTTATCCTCAAGCTCCTTGGTAAGGTAACTAGAGTATCAAATTGATTATATGTACCTTACAGCACAAGCTGATAGAATAATATGCGAAACAGACACTATCAACATCATATGAAGCAACACCAACATAAAGTACCATCTTCCAGACTTGCTGCACTCGTCGTGAAGGTATCAGAGGCTCTGAATAGCACTAGCTAGCTATAAGGCTATCAAAGACAAACACTAAACTAAGCTGCTGCCTCAGTTCAAAATCTTAAGCTCAATTTCAAACCTGTTTTCTATTCTTTCAAGCTAATTCCCATCCCATCCTTCAAATATTCACTTTAATACTGCAGATTTTTGCATCCACTGTAATTTGAAGTTTAAAGTTTTTCAACAGGTAGTTTACTGACAATGGTGCTTTAAAGAAATTCTTTTCTCCGATTTCAATCTCCTCAAACCTGCCGCTATGTTGCCATAAGTTTCACAAATCATTCCACTGATTTCATGGTTCATCAAAGCAATCTGAAGGGAGAAGCTTCTAACGTCTCTGAAAGGGTGTGACATTATCATGGTCAGGTGCTCTCAATGTGTTCGAATGATAATAAGGATATACTTTGTTGTAATTGTAGTTCATCTGCAGGTTTATGGGCTGGTACCCAGTCGAGGAATAATGTCCAGCTGAGGGGTTCATATATGATGCACCTTGATTCATAAAAAAGTGGCCTGGTTGTTGATGAGAGGTTTGCAAGTGTACAATGTTAGGGTTTGCAGATGACGATGCTTGTAGAGGTACCTCGGATGAGAAAGCCATTCGAGGGCGCTTATTTCCACCCTGGTGTTGTGGTTGAGGGTGCTCATCTCCACCCCGGTTTTGTGGCTGAGGGAGCTTATTTCCACGATGTTGTTGTGCTAGACTCTCTGAGACTGTAGCTGAAGGCAGTACACTGGTTTGGGAGGGGGGTACAAATCCCACTGATGAAGCAGGGGCAGGAATGGGAGAGGTGTTTAGGATTGAAGTAGAGATGGAAGCAGAGGTTGAAGAAAGGGAGGTGATTGTGGCGGTGGCAGCTGGGGTAGCTGTGGATGCAGTGGTTGGTGATGAGGAGGTGACAGTGGTGGGAGCAGGAGGGGCAGGAGGGGTGGTGGTGGAGGTAGCTATCAGGGTGTTGAGGGCAATGCTTGCAGTGGAGGCGGATTTGGGCTCTGAACATTTATTCTCATTCAAAATTGGGATCTTAGAACTGTAGCCTACAGCTAGCAACATTGCTTTCTTCTTCGAAATTTCCATTTCCACGCTTGCTATTTGTTGCTTGAGGAACTTAAGTGAGAGTTCAGATTCAAGTTTGTGATCTTCAATGCATTTAATTACAGCCCTCAAATCAGCAACTCTTTTTTCTTTGGATATAATCTGTTAGCAAGTTGTTTCTGCACATCTTAACAGCTGATCTTAAAACTGAAATAATGATTGATAAATTAAAAGAAAATGCAAAATCATACCAGAGATTCAATTGATTTGTCTCTCCTCCTTTTTTTTGCAGCATTACTGGAATCGCGCAAGTAATCTTTCAAGAGAAGTACAGGATGGAACTCCTTAACCAGCTCAAATGCATAAATGAAGTTAATAGCATCAATATATTGTTTCTCGTTGATGAGAATTTGAATAAAACCTGTTACATAGACAACATAAGTCACAGGTTTTATGACCACCAAAAGAAAGCTCAAAAGAAAAAATAATTGAAATTAAAAATGCTGAAGCATAAACTTTCAGCAGGCATTTCAAAGATTAACGAGTTCTCATGTCATGTGGCATTTAGAAAACAAGATATGGAAACTTCAAGTCAAGGTTTCAAGTGGATCTCCAAGGTCTCTGTGGAATGGCAGGTTATAATCCCAAAGTAAAGCTAAAGATATGTTGATATTGCCAGAAGATTGATCCTATAGCATTACAATTCCTGGAGATTTTCTTAAAAAAAGAATGGGAACAGATAGGCTTTAGTCAAGGCTATAATTCCTTTCTGTTTGTTTACATGTTTGAAAGACAAAGAGTAAACAAAACTCCAGCTCAGTATCAGGGTTGATATAGAGCTCAAAACCCTAGCAGTTAGATTTATATGAATGTCGATCTACATTTTAGACGCAATACAGAGAAACCACGGGAGACACGGCAGCGGTTAGAAAGATTGCATGATCCATTCCCTTTCTTCCAACAGCACCAACTTTACCACAGGATTTTTAGCATGTGGCTTCTCAAATATGCATCTTATGAATATTTGATCTGGAAGAGAAATTGTTTGATTATATGAATATCCTCTACCAATCCTAGCATAATGTCAGCTGTGCAACATCATAAACTATCATAGCACCACCTAAAAATAAGCATACCAAATATACAAACAGATAAAAAAGTAAAATCATAGCAAGCTTCAGAGTTAGAAACTTACGGGAGGCCTCATCTACTAAACCAAGGACACGTAAGAATTCAGGGGTCTGCTTCTCTTGAGCAACAGTCACCAAATCATTGAATAGTTCACGAGCATCAAAAACAGAGGCCAGTCCATAACAGGCCAAGAGCCTAAAAAATCCTAAAACCTCTAAATAACGATCCTTTTTCATTTTGTTCCTCCAATCAAACGCAAGTTCTCTTGCAGCTTCTCTCACATGTGGCTTGATTGGTGGTGCCAATGCCATTAATTGCTCCAGCAAAAGGTTGCAACTCTTTTTTACCGCAATCCCATTGTCAGCCACATCACCCTTCGAGATAGGAGGTGGGTAGAACCCTTCCAATGCATCCAAAACAAGCTCTGCTGGATCCGATGATAGTCCAAGAGCGGTAAGCACTTCATTCTTTATCTTCTCGTTATGTTTACGACACTTATTTAAGAATATTTGTAAGGCCTTTCCATCCATAGTCAGCAAAAGACGGATATTAGCAGATGTAGCATTCTTAACAACAAAATCATCTGGTGTCTCAACCTTCACACGGGTACTACCAGCATCAGCAAATCGTTTTCGTTTCTCGTCCAGTTGCTTACACTGTTCTTCAAGTTGCCTCTTCTTTAATTCAAGTTCTCTAGATTTATCCATAAAATTCTTAACTTCAATTTCAAGATCCTTAAACCGCTCCAGAACCTGTTTCTCCTTCAACTGAAGCCCTTCAGCTTGTTCCAAAACCATCATGTTTCCCAATTCAGCTTCTTCCAACTGCTCTTCAAGATGCTTCTCCTTCAATTCAATCTCCTTGAACCGTTCTTCAAATTTCTTATTTTCCAATTCAACTATCTTACAACGCTCGTCAAGTTGCTTTTCCTTCGATTCAACCTCTTCAAAGAACTTTTTACTCCCCGACTCAACTACTAGGCGCCTTTCTTCAACTTGCTTCTCCTTCAACTCAAGCTCTTCAAAAAAGTTCTTAATTTTATAGTTTTCCAATTCAACTTCTTTCTGCTTCTCTACAAGTTGCTTCTCCTTAAATTCAAGCTTTTCAGCAAACTTCTTTCTCTCCAATTCAACTTCCTTGCACCTTTCATCGAATCGTTTCTCTTTCAATTCAAACTCCTCTATAGACTTATTGTATTTCATGCCCTCCAATTCAACTTCCTTACGCTTCAATTTAAGCTCTTCCAAACACTCCATATTTCTCTTCCTCTCCAATTCAATCTCCAAAGCCCTATCCTCAAGCTGCCTCTCCATCAATTCACACTCTTTAAGCTGTTCCTCAACCTTCAACTTCACACATGCAACTTCCATGTACCCTTCATTGAGTTGCTTCTTCCTTTCCACTTCAATTTCCTTTTGCCTTTCCTCAATTTTCTTCTCCTTCAACATTATCCCTTCAACAAGATTCTTCCTTTCCACTTCAATTTCTTTTCGCCTTTCCTCAATCTGCTTCTCCTTCAACATAATCACTTCAATTTCCTTTCGCCTTTCCTCAATTTTCTTCTCCCTCAACATAATCCCTTCAACAAGATTCTTCCTTTCCACTTCAATCTCCTTTCGCCTTTCCTCGATTTTCTTCTCCTTCAACATAATCCCTTCAACAAGATTCTTCCTTTCCACTTCAATTTCCTCTCGCCTTTCCTCGATTTGCTTCTCCTTCAACTCAACCTTTTCATCAAGCTTCTTCCTTTCCACTTCAATTTCCTTTTGCCGTTCCTCGATTTTCTTCTCCTTCGACTCAATCCCTTCAACAAGCTTCTTCCTTTCCACTTCAATTTCCTTTTGCCTTTCCTCGAATTTCTTCTCCTTCGACTCAATCCCTTCAACAAGCTTCTTCCTTTCCATTTCAAGTTCCCTTCGCCTTTCCTCAATTTCCTTCTCCTTCAACTCAATTTCATAAGCAAACTTCTTTCTCACCAACTCCTCCTCCTCTTCAACTTCCTTCCGCCTCCCCTCCAACTTCTTCCTCTCCAACTCAACCTCTCTACGCCGTTCCTCAAAGTCCTTCTCCTTCAATTCAATCTCTTTATAATGCTCCTCAACCTCCGCATCTCTCAACTTTATAAACTCTTCGCACCGTTCCACAAACTCCTTCTCCTTCGATTCAGCTTCCTTCTCTCTCCCCTTAAGTTGTCGTTCCTTCGTTTGAAGCTCTCTGGCGCAGTCTTCAATGGAATTGAAAGTGGAATCAAAGTGAGTTTCGAGTTCTTTCCATTGAAGAGCGAGTAAGAGAAAGGAAGATACTTGCTCGTGGATTTCATTGAAACTTCGGCTGAAGCTTTGTTGCCTTAACTTAGTGAGCTTCAACTCGCTGCAAATCTTCTCCTCCATAGTAGTAGGAGACGAGACCCTAGCACCATTCACAGGAGTGAAGACTACTAAGAAGCTGGAGAGGGTAAAACGACAAGTCGTCGTCAAGTGGAATGATTAAGAAAATGAAGGTGCCGTGCCATTGCCAAATAATTAAAATAATTTTTGAGCAAATCATGATCAAAAACACAAAACGACACCTTGAAAGGGATAAGTTGTCAAGCACACTAATCAACTGACAGTATTTAAAAGTCTTGTTGTTTGTAAAAGGAATATGGTTACCTAGTTAAATTAGGCACGTGAAAGTGATGCCTAAAATAAACACAGCAACACTATTTCCACACCTGAATTCTATTTCCACACCTTGTAAATGTCTTCTCAATTTATTTGTCAATTTAATTTATGAAAGGCATGGTTTTATTTAACCATAATAAAATAAATAATTAAATTAAAAAAAAACATTGACAAGTAAATTACAGTAGATATTTTATGCAGAGCGTAGTCTCCGGCTAAAATATTTTATATCAGTTAAGAAAATAGATAAAATAATTTTGTTTTTATTTCATTCACCGATATTATTTTATTAATTCATAGTGCATTCTCATCTTTCAGTGAGTAATTGATGTGACCTGACTTCTTTCTTGCTTCTTTTTTTCATGCACATCAAATTGATTTTGATTTTACAATACTTGATTTTCGAACCTGCCATGTATCAGCTGAAGCTCTTCTTCTCATCCCACTGTTAAAAAACTCAAGTCTTCACTGCAAATCTGTGCTGCCATGAGTTCTTCTGGCTGGTTCAAAGCAGCCAGAAGGAAGATGCCTTTATGGTCTCTGAAAGGATATCGCATTATCATAGTCAGATTGTCCATGTATGCTCCAATTATTATAATAACAAGGATTTACAACATTACAAGGTCACCGACCCGCTTCAGGTTCATTAATTTTTTCCCCAAGAATTGATTGATATAAAACATACAGCTGCTTCCAATAACATGCAAGGCAAAAAAAAAATATTAACATCATGTGGAACCACACTAGAAAAAAGCTTAATCTTCTTGGCGTGTCGGAATCCTTGAGAAAAGGCATCAGAGTCTAAGAATAAGGTTTACTAGCTATTAACTACTTGAGTATCAAAAGGAATTTGCTTCAAGCTTCGACTGTTTCTCAGCTGGTTGTTGACCACTGTGATGATTTTAAGAAATTATTCTCCCGCTTCAACCTGCCCCATGTCATCGAGAGTTTCATGAAACATTCTATGGCCGCTGAAAGGGTGCAACCCTGTCACAGCCAGGTTTCACAACTGTGTTGTAATGATAATAAGGATATCCATGATTACAACGGGAGCTCATCTGTGGGTTTGGTGGGCGACAACCATCACAATTGCATGTCTACCAGATGTGTTCAAATATGATGCACTTTGATTTATAAAAGGACCTTCTTCTCGCCAATGAGGGACGGACACGTATGTGCAATGCCAGTTCTTTGAAGTGATGGTGCTCTCAGAGGAGCCTCTGAATCCGATGGCGCTTATTTCCACCCTGATGTTGTTCTTGAGGGGGCTTATCACTGCCCTGGTACCGCGCTTGACAGCGCTTGTTTCCACCCTGGTATGGTGGATCAGTCTTGGGGACTGAGGCGGAAGGTGGTGCACTGGTTGATGAGGGGGGGGCAACTCTGCTTCCAGTAATGGATGCTGTAATTGAGGGAGTGGCAGAGACAGATTTGGATGGAAGGACAGGGGCAGAAGCAGCAGATTTCGGGGCCAAATGATTCTTCTCCCTCAGATTAGGCTGGGGAGACTTGCTGTCCAGGTCTGGTAATTTTGTTTTCCTCATTGAAAGTTGTCTTTCGACATCTTTTATTTGTTGCTTGAGGGTATTTGGTGAGAAAATAGATTCAAGCTTGTAATCTTCAACGCATTTCAGTACAGCCACCAGGTCACTTACTCTTTTGTTTAAAGACTCAACCTGTGAGCAAGTTTTCAGTGTGAGCATATAATACAGTTGGATCATACAGAAGAGAAGATATTGACATCTCGAAGGAGAAAGCAAGTAAAACATACCAATCCTTCAATTGAATTGCTGCTCCACCTAATTTTTCTGGCTGCAATCTTGGAACAAGTTAAGTAATCCCTCAACATAGTTTCGGGTGGGAACAGATAAACCATCTCAAATGCAAAAATGAATCTGATAGCTTCCATGTGCTGTTTCTTTAAAATAAGATTTTGAATAAAACCTGTTATATGCATGCAAAGGAATAGTTACAAGTTATATCACGTTCCAGTAGATATATAAAATGAAAAAAAAAATATCAAAGAGAATCGAGTCTATTTATTTTCAACAGGCATTAAAGAAAACAAGGGCCAAGTGGGAAGGAAAAACTGGTATGCTTCGAGCCGTGGATTTAAGTGGATTTCTCGAAGCTATAAATTTAATGACATACAAGTTTCTGTCAAAACCAAATATAGAATAGTAGTGTCTAAAGAAGTTACAGGATTATAGATAAAAAGCAAAATTCATACTGAGCACAAGGATTAGAAACTTACCAGGAATTTTATCTCCCAGTTCAAGGACACGCAAGAATTCAGGAGTCTGCCTGTTTCCAGCAATAATCACCAAACGGCTTATGAGCTCATCTGAATCAAAGGCAGAGGCCAGTCCATAAGAAGCCAAGAGGGAAAAAAATCCCAGAACATCTAAGCAGTGTTGGTTATCCACAGTCATCTTTGTCATCCAAAGAAAGGCAAGTTTCGTAGCTTCTTTTCTCACATGGGGTTTGATTGTTGGGGATATTTTCATCAATTGCTCGAGCAAAAGAATGCAACTTCTTTTCACAACAACCTCTTTGAACTCCACATCACCCTCCCTCAAATGGGGTGGGTAAAACCCTTCCATTGCATCCAAAACCAGCTTTGCAGGATCCGAGGAAAGTCTCAGAACAATGGACACCTCATTCTTCAACTTCTCGTCATCTTTGCATCCCTTATTTAAGAAAATTTGCAATGCCTTTCCATCCATTTTCACTGAAAAATGTAGATTAGCATCCAAAGAACAATCTACTGTCTCCGACTTCACACGGGCATTAAAAGCATCAAAAAGTTGTTTCTCCTTCAACTCGAACTCCTTAATTCGCTCCAAGCACTTCTTATTTTCCAATTCGACTTCCCTTAACCTCTCCTCTAGTTTCTTCTCCCTCAACTGAACCTCTTCAATTTGCTTCCCTTTCAGATCAACCACCCTACACCGTTCCTCCAATTCCTTCTCCTTCAACTCAGCCCCTATTATTATCTCTTCAACCTCCCTACTTTTCAGCTCAAGTTCTCTGAATCCTTCCTCTAATTTACTCCGATCCAATTCAACTACCTCGCTCCTTTTGCCAACATTCTTCTCCATCAATTCAACCTCTTTAAGCCTCTCTTCAACCTCCCTACCTTTCAACTCAAGTTCCTTGTCCTTCAATTCAATCCCTTTTCTCCATTCTCTAAACTCGTCATCTTTCACCTTAGCTTCCTTAAACAACTCTCCAACCCGCCTCTCCTTCTCTTCAACCTCTCTAAATCTCTTCTCCACCCTCTCTTCTCTCAATGCAACTTCTCTAAACTCTTCCTCAAATTTCTTCTCCTTCAACTCAAATTCATCGTACCTTTCTCTGACTTTCTGCCCAAAATTTATTTCTTTTAACCCAAGCTCTCTTCTCCACTCCTTAGATTCCTCTTCTTTCAACTTAACCAAAATTTCCATTTCACATTCCTTGAACCCCTCCAGGAGTTGCTTCTCCTTCAACTCAAGCTCTTTATCTTGTTTGAAAAACCTCTTGTTTGCCAACACAACTTCTTTCACCTGCTCTTCAAGAAGCTTCTCCTTCAATTCAACCTCCTTTTGCTTCAATTTAAGCTCTTCCAAACACTCCACATTTCTCTTCCTCTCGAATTCAATCTCCAAAGCCCTATCCTCAACCCGTCTCTCCTTCAATTCACACTCTTTAAGTTGTTCCCCGACCTTCAACTTCAACCATGAAACTTCTATGTACCCTTCATTGATTTGCTTCTCCTTCAACTCAACCTTTTCATCAAGCTTCTTCCTTTCCACTTCAATTTCCTTTTGCCGTTCCTCGATTTTCTTCTCCTTCGACTCAATCCCTTCAACAAGCTTCTTCCTTTCCACTTCAATTTCCTTTTGCCGTTCCTCGATTTTCTTCTCCTTCGACTCAATCCCTTCAACAAGCTTCTTCCTTTCCATTTCAAGTTCCCTTCGCCTTTCCTCAATTTCCTTCTCCTTCAACTCAATTTCATAAGCAAACTTCTTTCTCATCAACTCCTCCTCCTCTTCAACTTCCTTCCGCCTCCCCTCCAACTTCTTCCTCTCCAACTCAACCTCTCTACGCCGTTCCTCCAAATCCTTCTCCTTCAATTCAATCTCTTTATAATGCTCCTCAACCTCCGCATCTCTCAACTTTATAAACTCTTCGCACCTTTCCCCGAACTCCTTCTCCTTCGAGGCAATTTCCTTTTCTCTCTCCTCCAGTCTCCGTTCCTTCGTCTGAAGCTCTTTGGCGGAGTCTTCGATAGAAATGAAAGTGGAATCGAAGTGAGTTTCGATATTTTTCCGTTGAAGAGCGAGGAATGAAGAGGCTTGCTCGTGAATTTCATCGAGACTTCGGCTGAAGCTTTCTTGCCTTAACTTAGTGAGTTCCAACGCCCTGCAAATCTTCTCCTCCATTGAAGTGGGAGACGACACCGTAGCGCAACTAACTGGAGCGGATGGGAGACTACTAAGATGCTGGAGAGGGTAAAACGACAGGTCGCCGTCAGTTGGTTAATTAAATTTTGAGCAAATCATAATCAATATTAATGTCTTGGTAAAACCCTAATAAGACTCCGTCTATATTGGATGAGATAATAATTATATTTATTAAAATTATGATTTAATTCGTAAAAGCTTTTATTATCAATATCGTGCAAACTCGAACTAAAAATTTAAAAAATAATAAAAATAAAATTAATTTATATAAAATTAATAAACTCGATCAAAATTATAGTTTTATACTCGAGTTGCATGTTTATAGAAATCATATATACTTGTAGATTCATTTTAATCTCTCAACCACCAGCCATGCTATATATGCAAAACACATTCCCGATATACACGAGGGCCAAAAGAGAAAAAACATTAAAAAAAATGAAAACCAAAGAACAATAAATCTTCAAGTTCAATTCCGTTAGGTTCCGGACGGAATAGTCAAAATATTTCTTACCATTAAAAAAACCAAAATAAAATAGTGTTATTTTTATCTGGATTTTAATTTTAGTCCGTTCCGGCTAAATTCTAGCCGGAACACCTCGGTACCGTTCCGGCTCAAAATCATAATATTTCTTTTATTTTAGAACATTTTACTATCATGATATTTTGAAATTTTAGAGATATTTCTAATTTTGAGATTATATTTATTTGATTTTATATTTGTATTGTTTAATTTAAAATTAATTTATCTTGAATTTAAATTATAATTGTTAAATTAATATTATATATATATATATAATTATATATGAACACTAAAACTCAAAAAAAAAACATTGAAATACTCCACAAACATTATGTTCCAATAAAAAAATCAGAAAGGTATCGACAGTAATCATCATAATGATTATATACACCAATCTGTACAGCTGCTACCAATAACATGCAAGGCAAAAAAAAAAAAAATTATGTGGGTCCACATTAGCAAAAAGGTTAGTCTCTTGGCATGTTGGAATAACATTATCTGGAACGACACTTGCAAAACGTTTAATCTTCTTGGCGTGCTGGAATCTTTGAAGAAAGGCATCAAAGCCCTATAATAGGGTTAACTAGCTAAAAGCTACTAGAGAACCAAAAGGAATTGTCACTCAGTTAAGCTTTTCTCTGAGTTCGAAATCTTGAGGCAATATTCAAACCTCTTGTCTTTTTGTTCAAGCTCTTTTCATCCCACTTTTCAACCGAATTATGATCAGACTCTTCGCTGCAAATGGCTAGTCCGCTTCAAGCTTCGACTGTTTCTCTGCTGGTTGTTGACCAATGTGAGAGGTTCATGTACCACTGCTGGTTGTTGACCACTGAAAGGGTGTCACAGACAGGTTTGCCAACAGTGTTCTAATGATAATAAGGATATCCATAATTATAACGGGAGCTCATCTGTGGGTTGGTGGGCGATAACCAGCACAAAAGTAGCGCCCACCAAATGTGTTCAAATATGGTGCACTTGGGTTTATAAAAGGACCTCCTGCTCGCTGAAGAGGGACAAACACCAAGGGTGCAATGCCAGCGCTTTGAAGTGACGGTGCTCTTATAGGAGCCTCTGAAGATTTAACAATCCGAGGGCGCTTCTTACCACCCTGATGTTGTTCTTGAGGGTGCTTATCACTGCCCTGGTACTGTGCTTGACAGCGCTTATTTCCACCCTGGCATAATGGTTCAGTCTTGGGGACAGAGGCAGAAGGTGATGCACTGATTGATGAAGGGGGGGCAACTCTGCTTCCAGTAGTGGAGGCAGTAACTGAGGGAGAGGTGACTGCTATTGGGCTAGTAGCGGCTGCTGCAGTTGTGGAGGGAGAAGTAACATCGATGGGGGCAACTGGATTAACAGTAGAGGCAGTAATTGGGCCAAGAGAGGTGACTGTGAATGGGGAAGCAATGGAAGCAGCAGTTGGAGGGGGGGAGGTGACTGGCATGGGAACGGTTGAGGTAGCAGTACAGGCAACCATCGTGAAATTGAGAGCTGGTTTAGTGGCAGAGACAGATTTGGATGGAAGAACAGGGGCAGAAGCAGAAGCAGAAGCAGCTTTCGGGCCCAATCGATTCTTCTCCCTCAGATTAGGCTGGGGAGACTTGTTGTCCAGGTCTGGTAACTTTGTTTTCCTAATTGAAAGTTGTCTTTCGACATCTTTTATTTGTTGCTTGAGGGTATTTGGTGAGAATACAGTTTCAAGCTTGTACTCTTCAACGCATTTCAGTACAGCCATTAGATCAGCTACTCTTCTGTTTACAGACTCAACCTGTTAGCAAGTTTTAAGTGTGAGCATATAATAACAGTTGGATCTTACACAAGGGATAGGATTGACATCTCGAAGGAGAAAGCAAGCAAAACATACCAATCCTTCAAATGAATTGCTCCTCCTAATTTTTCTGGCTGCAATCTTGGAACCAGTTAAGTAATCCCTCAAGATAGTTTCGGGTGGGAACCGATTAACCATCTCAAATGCAAAAATGAATCTGATAGCTTCCATGGGCTGTTTCTTTAAAATAAGATTTTGAATAAAACCTGTTATATGCATGCAAAGGAATAGTTACAAGTTATATCACGCTCCAGTAGATATTTCAAATGAAAAAAAAAATCTAAGAGAATTGAATCAATTAATTTTCAACAGGCATTAAAGAAATCAAGAGCTAAGAGGGAAGGAAAAACTGGTGTGCTTCAAGCCGTGGATTTCCCGAGGCTAATTCAGCTATACGGTGCTTAAAAATTGATAAGTGATGCCAGAACTAGTAGAAGATTATCCTTTTCCTTTACCACTCTTGACAACAGCGTAACAAATGACTATAAGCTGAACACTCAAATAGGCCTTTCATTGCAGTTACATATGCATTTTTGCTCCAAACACAGGGCATACAGTGCATTATCTATGCGAAAAAGGGCTCATTGACTTCTCACCAAAGAAAGCTTAAGAATTCGCCCAACGTTTTTAAACATTTCTATATTTTCCAGTATCTCGTATTGACGTAACACCATCATTGAGATGTGACCTTAGCTATAAATTCAATTACATACAAGTTTCTGTCAAAACCAAATATAGAATAGTTCTAATTCATTAATAACATAGTAGTGTCTAAAAATGTTACAGGATTATAGACACAAAGCAAAAGGTCATACTGAGCAAAAGGATTACAAACTTACCAGGTATTTTATCTCCTAGTTCAAGGACACGCAAGAATTCAGGAGCCTGCCTGTTTCCAGCAATAATCACCAAACGGCTTATGAGCTCATCTGAATCAAAGGCAGAGGCCAGTCCATAAGAAGCCAAGAGGAAAAAAAATCCCAGAACATCTAAGCAGGGTTGGTTATCCACAGTCATCTTTGTCATCCAAAGAAAGGCAAGTTTCGTTGCTTCTTTTCTCACATGGGGTTTGATTGTTGGGGATATTTTCATCAATTGCTCGAGCAAAAGATTGCAACTTCTTTTCACAACAACCTCTTTGAACTCCACATCACCCTCCCTCAAATGGGGTGGGTAAAAGCCTTCCATTGCATCCAAAACCAGCTTTGCAGGATCCGAGGAAAGTCTCAGTGCAATGGACACCTCATTCTTCATCTTCTCGTCATCTTTACATCCCTTATTTAAGAAAATTTGCAATGCCTTTCCATCCATTTTCACTGAAAAATGTAGATTAGCATCCAAAGAACAATCTACTGTCTCCGACTTCACACCGGCATTAGAAGCATCAAAAAGTTGTTTCTCCTTCAACTCGAACTCCTTAATTCGCTCCAAGCACTTCTTATTTTCCAATTCGATTTCCCTTAACCTCTCTTCTAGTTTCTTCTCCCTCAACTGAACCTCTTCAATTTGCTTCCCTTTCAGATCAACCCCCCTACACCGTTCCTCCAATTCCTTCTCCTTCAACTCGACCCCTATAATTATCTCTACAACCTCCCTACTTTTCAGCTCAAGTTCTCTGAATCCTTCCTCTAATTTCCTCCGATTCAATTCAACTTCCTCGTTCTTTTTGGCAATATTCTTCTCCATCAATTCAACCTCTTTAAGCCTCTCCTCAACCATCCTATCTTTCAATCCAACCTCTTTGAGCCTCTCCTCGACCTTCCTATCTTTCAATCCAACCTCTTTGAGCCTCTCCTCAACCTCCCTACCTTTCCACTGAAGTTCCTTCTCCTTCAATTCAACCCCTTTTCTCCATTCCCTAAACCCGTCATCTTTCACCTTAACTTCCTTAAAAAACTCTCCAACCCTCCTCTCCTCTTCAACCTCTTTAAATCGCTTCTCAACCCTCTCTTTTCTCAATGCAACTTCTCTAAACTCTTCCTCGACTTTCTTCTCCTTCAACTCAATTTCATCATACCTTTCTCTGACTTTCTGCCCAAAATTTATTTCTTTCAACTCAAGCTCTCTTCTCCACTCCTTAAAGTCCTGATCTTTCAACTTTACTTCATTAACCAACTCCTCCACTCTCTTCTCTTTCACTCCGACTCCCCTCTCCCTCTCCCTCACCACTTTCTCCTTCCTCTCAACCTCTTCCTTCTCCGCCTGGATCGAACCCCTGATGGAGTCAAAGTGATCCTCTAATTCCTTCCATTGTAAACAAAGCAACAGAACAGAAGAAGCTTTCTCTTGAAGTTCGTTCATAGTTTTGCGTGCTATTTCTTGCTTTAACTCACTGTTTTTCAACTCGGTCGGAACTTTCTCCTCCATTGTTGGAAGAAAGAAAAAAAAACCCTAATTCCTGAGAGTTTTGAAGAGATGTTTTCTTTATTTTAGGGGTTGTTTATAAGGAAAAGCTTTCCGCTTTGATCGGTTTCCAGGAGCCACAAAGGAGTCGGAAACCTGTACAGAGAGAGTCCATGAGGAGAAGGACAAGGCGACAGGGTTTTATTCATGGACTATAATTGGACTGGGCTAATAAAACATGGGCCCGTGTTGACCCAACTAAATAAGTAAGGTCCATATGGTCCCCGTCACATGAATAAAGACTGTAATAATGTATTTTAAGAGGATGATATCTACGTGAAAAATATAATATTTTATAATATAAAAAAAATACTACTTCAACGAGAAAAACCCCATGATATATTTTATGACATTTATGTAAAATGTAAATAAAAACCAACATAGCACAAATCTTTGTGACAGCCTCTGTGTAAACCCTAGCTAGGATGGTGAGAGGAGGAGGAAGCCAGGCAGAGGCAGTTCAATGTTTTGAGAAGTGCTTCAAAGGTTCCGAGGATAGGTGCATACCTGGTGTCTCGGGGTAAAGGTTCTGACTCAGTTTTTTCTCGTAATTTCACTCGTGTTTATCTACACAACTAGGTGTTTTCTGTCATTCAGGAGGTTCGGGGAAAAGTCCTTGTTGCAAGACAAGTATTAAAAGTAATTGAAGTGCACAACAAGCTTTACAAGAATTCTTTCTCAACCTTTGTTAGTCTCGTAAACAAAGAAAACTATACATAAATCCATAAGTATGTTATACATAAAGATTGTATGCTACACAAAACTTAGATCTCTATCTCAAGCTCTACTGCCCTACATTTTCTTAGAGGATTTGCACTGTCAATTTTTCTTAACGAATCTACAGTTGCACAAATTTGCGTTGGTGATCTTCTCATTGTTAGCATGTTGGCAGTACATTTAGGCACTATTTTGGACAGTCTGTCAAAGTGTACACCTTGTATATATTTGAAATTGTTACACCTATAGTCTTTTAAACCTGGTTAAGATACCTATTTAAAGAGTGAAAATTACATTGAATATGCTTAACATTTTCTATAATTTACACAAACTTGGAGCTTTGTTATTTTCTTCCAATTTTATAAGAAAAGTCAAATTCATGTTGATATAATTATGATTTTTAGGTGATTTTTAAAATATTTTTTTTGCTTGAAAATACATATAAATAATTTATATATTTTATATATCAGCATATTAAAATCATCCCAAAATAATAAAAAACACCAATTTTATTTTTTTAAAAGTAAGTATTTTTTAAAAACACCTAAAAATATTAGCATAAGTAGTGTAAAACACAGTATGCTTGTCGTAATTTGGAATTTGACTCGAATCAATTTGAAATTAAACAAAAAAGATATTATTCAATGAAATATAACTGATTTGGCTGAGCGCACTTAAACAAAATTCAATTTGACAAAATCATCTCCAATTTTGTTATTTTTGTTTAAAACAAAACATTGTTTTAATAAAAATAATTAATCAAATGATTATCTCACTAATATGGACTTGATGAAGCTGGCATGATATCATGATGATCAACATGTACTTAGATACTATTTGATATTTGTGGTATTTTTATTTTTTTATCAAATCTGAAAACATTTATATCATCATTAAAGAGGATGTATTTGACAAAATAAAATTAAATAAAATAATAGCACTTAATGCACAGCAAGTTGTATTTAATGAAACAATCATATCATCAACATAACCTTCTGCAAGTAAAAAATACTGGTGCAGGAAATCCTTTGAAAATATTCCACTGCTGCGACTTTGGACACATTTTGTGGGATGCTTAGAACTTCTCAATCAAGTGCATTTCCATGGAGAAAAGGCGGGGAGCCAAACATCTAATTTGGTGGCAAGCATATTCTTTGTTACGCATTTGTTGTAAGATGCCAATCAGGCCTTGATACGGATCACAAATGAACCTGTTCATGTGATTAACCAGAGATATGGTGAGATATTGTTATTCAAAATGCAGTGTTTCATCAAAAAGAGCGGCAGAGGCAGTCACTACTCAATGACACATGCTATATAACTTCATCTCTTAACAAATCGAAGCTAACCTAGAATTTGGTTCTGGTTCTATTTCTCTTTTCTCTTACTTTCTCAGAGCAATGCAAGTAATGATGGACCATCACTATCTCCAACCAGTTCATCACAGCAGAGCAACAAAACCACCCTTCAAATTCTGCTTGTCTGGATTCCTATTTTCTAAAGTTCCACCATTGTGTATTCCTGACAGAGGAATAATTTTTACACATTTGCATATGAGAACTCAAAAAAATGGTTTCTTTTTTTTTCTACATCCACTATCACCCAGTCTCTACCTTCCAAACAGAAAACTCAAATCTGAAACTCTAGAAACTTAAACAGCTACCAATCTGCGGGTCTTCATGTTTGCTACTCTCAAGCCAATGAATCAAAGTCGACACAGTTCATGCATTTCAAAATAGACATGAACTGGGGCTTTGGTTTGTGGTTTAAATCTTGAAGACAAAATTTAAACTCATAATCCTTTCTTAATTTCCTAATAAGAGATTAAAATCAAATTTTCATTTTTTTTTAAAACAAGAGTGTTCAATTTTCTCATTTTCTTAATATCAATCTATACATGATGATCACATAGTGACAACACGAGGAAGAAGGTGAGAAGAAGTGTTTAATGTATATATTTTGACTCTGTGTGGTTCCAGTTCAAGAAACGAGGGGCTTTAACAGCCATGGAGAGGGGGGGAAAGGTGTCTATGTCTGTTCAGTTTAACCGGCGACAGAGGTTTTATCTTGTCTTTACTCTTTCATGCAAACATGGAAAAGTAGTAGTGCAAACATTTGCTGCTAGCACTCCCCATGCAAACAATAATAAACAAGTGATATGTTCTGTTGTGAACAAAAGGATTTGGAAAATTCAGTTGATCCCATTAAGAAGGCTAGACAAATGACTGACTTCGGTAAAAATATTCCAAAAAAAAGAAATATAATCTAAAAGACCAAGGTACCACTTGAATTCATCCCGTCACTGATGCAACATGGACTCAAAGTTCCACAGTTTAATAGTTCAGAAACAAAAAACAAGGTTTGCTAAAAGCAAATTTCGCTTTATAAATAAAACACCTAGCAGCTAAAATTCCTATAAGCTAACCACTTGAATGCATCCCATCACAGATGCAACATGGACTGAAAGATCCATGGTTTAATAATTCAGCAACAACAAAGTTTGTTAAAAAGGAATTCAACAAGCAAGTTTCGCTTTATAATTAAAACACCTAGCAGCTACAATTCCTATATGCTATTATATTTGAATGCATTCACCAGATCTTAATATTCCTTCACGGATGAAAAAAAATGAGAAGCAAGTAGTCAAGATCTAGCATACTCACACGCGGGATGACTGGAAATATCAGCAGAAACAGCACAAGGAATCCCCAAAGTCGAAAGTGCGCCCCTTATAATCCCACAAGGGAAATACAAATACATGTTCATTGCTTGTGCAGCTTTACTTTCGGGATCTTGCATTCCATTCTCAACCGATTGACCATCCCCCGACATTCGTGATAGCCATGGAAACTTCTTATCTTGCAGCACAAACGTACCCTAAGCAAAAAATAAAAACATATTCAAAATCAAAAACCCTAAATCAAAAATAATAAAACAAAAAAAAAATCAATCAACAGAACTTACTCTATGATTAGTCTTCAGGTTATCAATCGGTTTCTTGAACAGCTCGGTCCAGAAATCTTTGCATATGAACTTAATTGCCTCTAAATGATCAGTAAAACGAGGCCGTTCTACTGTGTACCTAATCAAACCCAAAATTGGAACAGCAAGATTAAAATGAAACAAATAAGATGTGGTGTGGAAGAGGGAGTAGCGTACCGCTCCGAGAGCTGATGGCCCACTTGATAACCAATGGCTTCGATGCGGCGGGCAGCGATTTCTGGTTTGTTAGCGTAAAAACGAGTGCTGTATAATGACACCATTTCAGTCACTAGACCATCCATGCAACTCTCTGATACTTCTCTTCCCATTTTCTTCTCTCTTTTTTTCTTTGCTCTCACTAAAATGAAAAAATATTTTCAGTTCGATCTGTTTTCTTCCTTTTATATTTTGTCGGAAAAGTAGGGATAGATGGGCTTGGGGGTCCAATTACTGGATTTGGGCTGTTGTACTGGGTATGAACTCCAAATTTTCTTTTACTCAACTTATTATTATTATTATTATTATTTAAAATTCTTTTCTTTTTTTATTTAAACAATTTAAGATAAAATTTTGCTCAATTATTTCTATTTTTTTATAAGAGAAAATTGCGCTCAATTACTTTGAATATCATCATTAAGGGTTTGTTTACTTTAATTTTTTTTAAATAGAGAGATTTTCAATCCTATAGTTTTAAAAAGTTTATTTTTTATGCATAATTCATGTTTTATAACTAATATATAATTTATATACGTCATTATTCCAATTTTTTTTTGCAAGGGCTACTCATTATAACAAAATTGCAAACTAAAGAATAAAAAATAATTAAAAGCATGTGCGTGTGTGAAGAAAATTAGTAGTAAAAGCATCTTGTTTTTTTTTCTTTTGCTTTATTTTTTATTCAATTTCATTAAAAGTAATAATTTTCTTTTGCAAATTTTACAGGATGGCTCAAGCTTCTTTTTTTTATATTGACATTTTTTTAGCCTCATTATATGATTCATTTTGCTTTTATAGTGTCATTTTATTCTCACTATTTATAGCCTCATTATATGATTCATTTTGATGGTTTGAATCGGGGCAAGTTTATTTCAATTTCATTATTTAACATTTAGTTGATTAATAATGGAGATTTATAACTTGTTTCGATTTATTTTCTATAAGATTATAAAAATCTTATAACTCGAGTCGTGGACTTAAAAAGTTTATCCTGATCAATATAATATAACATCATCTCAATTTGTTTCTTAGAAATATCATCTTGATTTTTTGGATCAAATTATATTTTCACAGATCATACAAGTCATTTAAAATTAAAATTAAAATTAAATATAAATAGATTATTAGAAAATTTCAGAATACAAACAACGCATCATTTATTTGCTAAATAAGACTGGATCACCGCCACCATCATCATCATAAAAAAAAATACAAGTTGCTTTTGATAGTTTCAACCATGGTTGTATAACTCGGTTTGATCTAAATGATGAATTCCAGACCATTAAAAAAACAAGAGTTGACTAGTTGAACTTGTCGGGTCAACCCTCGATTTTACAAAACAAGGAGATTAACATCATTTTAACCTTATTTTTAGAGAGAAAAAAATAAAATAGATTAACATTACTCTAAACTCTTAAAAAATCATATATCAAAACATTGGTTTGATTGAAACTTTATGTTGACTTTTTTAATAGGTAGCAAGGGATAAGAAATCGAGAATGTTCTGGAAACGCATGCGAGTTCTTTTATTGGGACTAGTTTTGAAAAAAAGAAAAATACATGGGCTCTAGTGTATATGGCACGGTACGGTTAATTGTTTTATCCTCACGCACATGCACCTCGACTGGTTCTCACAGTAGACGCTATCGCAGCGCAAGCCAGGAGGACAAGCGTCGTCGTACTCGCAGTCCTCATCGGACAGACACTCCACCAGCGCGTCCCCTCTCTCTCCTCCCATCATCTCTCTCGATTCAACTCCAATACCTGCAAAACATTTCTCCTTCTCATTAATTAGGGTTTTTCTCTCATTGATTTACTAATTAATCAGAGAGAGGGAGGGACTTACTGCAAGTGATGACTAAAAGAAGCACGCAGAGCATCAGCTTCAATGGTGTTCTCTCCATTTTTTATTAGAACAGTGCGCGTCTGCTCCCTTTTTTCTATCCTCTTGGGGAAGAATTTTGGGGTAATTTGTAGGGGGGGAGGGGGGGCATGAATTATAGAAGAGATCCATGTATACATTTATTTTCCATGTACATAAATTTACTTTCTAAAATATAGATTGATATATATGGAAGAATATTTAAGTTCTACCTTTTAATTTGTGCTAAATTGGACATAAAATCTTGTCGTATTTAGAGATATTTAGAGGGTGTTTCACATTGTGTTTTTAAAATATTTTTTTAAAAAAAATTAAATTTTATTTTATTTTTGTTTTATATTTTAAATTGAAAAAATCAGCTTTCTTGATAGGTCAATGTTAATACAATTATTAAAATTAAAAATATTTTTAAATATAATTTCAAACTAAACACATTTTAAGATCATCACTTACAAAGTTAGCACTTAATTCATTACGAAAAAGAATCTCAAAAGTTATTGTTCTCAAAAGTTATTGTGTTCTGAGAAATATTTTAGTTTTTAATTATTATTTTTTATATAAAAAACAGATAACTAAAGAAAAAAAATGCTTACTGATACCTTAATGTGAAGTTATTTTCTCAGGAAATTGTGTTTTCTAATTCTCTAGATTTTTAAAAAACTTAAAAACATCAAAATATTTGTTTTTCAAGTTTTAGATTATAAAAATAACTATATATCTTGATTCACCTAACGTGTTTATTTGTATTTGGTTGTCCGGGTAAAATAAATAGCATGATATATGTTTTACAAGTATCAGGTTTAGGTTAGGAAACAACTAGGATTTTACTCGTTTAATCAAAATCCGTAAAAAATATCTAAAAAGAAATATGGTTTCCTCGAATTAAAAAAAATAAATACTGAAAATTGTATCATTATTATAAAATCCAGCAAAGATAATAGAGTATAATTGTGATTAATTAATAATATTTATGTGATATAGTATGCTCATAATATATTTGGAAAGATATCCGAATTCGATATTACTTAACTATTCTGATAATATCATATATAATTTCTCTATTAATAACTATCTGATATATAGTTTATTTACAAGAATATAAAATTTGGTGATAAAATCATATACATAGTTTGTCTATTAATAATATTCTTTTTAATATATAGTTACCAAAATTCATAAAATTACTTATTCTACTAAATGTTTTTGAAAATAAAAGGCTGGACCAATAATTTGGTTATGTTTATTCACTTTCTTCAACAGTAAGGTTACGATTACTATTAATTAATGGTTTTTACGTGCGCTCACGCACATATATACATACATACAAACAAACATATGAAGAAATAATTTAAGCACTATTGTTTTCTAGATATGGAATCCTTGAACAACAAATTTAATTATCATTATAATAAAAAGGTTTATAATTGAGAGTTTTGCTTGTATTTGTAATGAATTGAAAGTTCGAAACATATTAACTATAATATAAAAGCGGTGGTGTTTTTACTGTTCATCTAGACTACATTTACTATTCATTGCTACAATGCAATAATATATTGTTATTTTTAGTCCTCCTCACTCGAGTATAAACAATTGCAAAACCTAGCTCTCTGTTCATGCCTCGCTAATGGAGGAAATCAAATCGAAGAATTGGAAGAACAAGAAAGAGCATGAGATCTGAATTTAATTATAGGGTTTATGAAGGTGGGGAGCGGAATTGGAACTGAAAATGGGAATTTAGAGAGATGTGAGAAATTAAATTGAGCGAGAATTTAGGTAGGCAGAGGTAGGGTTTTATTGAGGGTTTTATTTATTTTGAACTTTGTTGATTTTCCGGAGGAGAGAATGAGAGGAGAGAAGCAAAAAGGAGCCGATTTGTTTACTGAAGCAATGAAGTGACCAACTTAAAGACGGAGGTTAGGGAGCGCTAACACGGGAAGAGGCCGTCCTGGACATGTGTGTTTGTATTGTGATGTTTGTTGCTTTAAAAAATATTTAAAAACAAAACAAATAATAATAATTCTTATAGTTTTTATTTTTAATATTACCTCTTTATATTTATATAAAATATTAATTTAATATTTTTCAAACATAATAAAATATAACTATAATTATTTGTTTTATGAAGATTGCACCCTCTTGATTTTTATTCTTTTCTATTTACCTACTCATTTCTTTCATTAACAATAACCTAAATCACTATTGCTTTCCAAACATTAACAATAACCTAAATCATGTGGGAAAAACTTGTACTTTACATGATTTCTACACAGATTTATTATTTTATCTAAATTTATATTATAATAAAAAAATCATATATAATTAATATTTTTTTATATTAAAAAAATATAGTTCACGCTCATGACGAGTGCAGGTAACCTAGCTAGTATGCTTTCTATCCATGTTTTAAAAGAGAAAACATTTCAATTTGTTCTTTATTTTTAAAAATGATCTCTATTGTATCTATAAATATTTAATCCCAATCAAAATACCAACTTATAATTAAAACTTTAATTAATCTTTTTTTATATATAAATATTAGTCTATTTTTGAATACTCATATAATCTCTCAACATAATTTGTAATAAACCTAATAAGAAAACAATTTTTTATCCTAGCATTGCATTTTAAAAGTATTTTTTTAAAATTAATTATTTTTAGTGTTCTTAAATGATTTTTATGTGTTAATATAAAAAATATTTTTCTTAAAAAATCATTATTTTATTGTACTTCTGAATAAAAAACATTTTCAAACACACTTAAGGTATGGCCACATCCAAATTATTAATATTAAAACATTACAAGAATATCCCAATCCAATTATTAAAATATTGAATAGTGAACCCAAACATCTAATGTTAGAATTGTTTTTTGAAAATTGAAATGGATAAGGAAAATTATAATATTAGAATTTATAAACGTTCCTTTAATAGATCTTGGCTAGAACATGGCCATACCCAACTAATTATGTTCAATAGACTCTTTTTCTTTCATTTATCATAAAACAAGACCAACTTATAAAAATGTCATCCCTTATCCCGCTGAGCTGCTAGTGCTGGCAATCACCAAAAACTAGTCCTCAAAGTTAATCTTTTTCACAAAATAATTAATCTATACCATGTATATTTTCAGAAAATACCCTAATAATTATGATTTATAATGGGTTTGTATGGTTGTAAATTTCATTTCATTTCGGCCAAAATATTTCATACTAATTAAAAAAACAAGACAAAACAATATCGTTTTTGCCTTGGTTTAAATTCTGGTCCATTCCAGATTTTTCAGCCAAATACCGGCCGAAACATCTCGGAATCGTTTCGGCAATTTCGTTTAAGCCAAACAATTTTTTTTAAATAATAAATAATTTTACATTATCAATCATATCTTTCAATCTAACCGTTAGATTGAAATGAAATTTTATTACTAGTCTCTTGATATATTTATATATATTATGTTAAAATTACAGATCAATAAGAGAATATAATGAGCTTGCGAGATTGATAGTGATATTCTTATAATATTATACATGCTCATAATTTTGTTCAGAAAAATCATTTTATTGTGTTTTTTATATTAAACTGCACAATTCTAAATAATTTTATTTTTAGATTTGAACTATTTTTTTTGGAATTAATACACACACAAACAAACAAACAGTACAACTCCAAAATGACGCATCGAAATGCTCTAAAACTGAAATATTCCGTTTTAATTGAACAAACGAAGCACCAACTAAAACGAAACTGATAACCTTAGCATGAATCCTTACACCACATGTCAAGGGTTAATCCCATTTTACATCCATTAATCTTGTTAATTAATGGTGAGCTAACTAAAGCATTATTATTATTATTATTATTTATAATCATCGTGCCTTATCAATTATTTGATTAGTAGAAGATGTTGAAAAAAACATTAATCTGAAAATCTTTGGCATAAATACTTGCAAAATCAGATTCATCCATTTATTCTCCTTTCTATTATAGCTTTCTTGAGATTAATAAATAAATAAATAACACAACAAAGCCACTTTATTATTTATTTTCTTAGAGCTCGGTCCAACTCAATCAAGAACAGATGAATTTGCTGGGAAATTCCCTATCCCCAGATGAAAAAGGTGGTCATAGAAATAATTCAGCTTGTTGAATTAATTGTGGCAGCACAATTGCAGACACAGCGACCAGCAGTGCACTGTGTTACGGTGCACCCACGGCACAAGCTAGTGCAATCAGAGGGAACTCTACATTGCCTTTGCTGCTGCTTTATCGAGAACTCTGATCTTGCGATGGCTTCATCGGGCAAGCCTGCCATCATTTGATTAATTATTATCAACATGAAGAGAAAGAAAAAAAACCCAGAAAACACAGACGATAAAAATAAATGAACATCAACGAGAGATATTGCATGGTAAGAGCTTACAAGATGCCATGAGTAGAAGGACGACCATGAAGGTAAGCTTGACCGAAGCTTTTTCCATTTCTTTTTCCTAGCAGAATGGGGTTTGAGATGTATTTTTGGTGCTGGCTGGGTCTGAAGTTTCACTCGATGCTGTGTATTATTGTTGAAACTTCATGCCATTTTTATAGAGAAAGCATGGGCAATTTTCCAATATTCTTGCCATTATTGGCTCCAATTTTAGGGAAATAGATATATGATTTACCTATCTGGCAAGATTGTAAAGAATGTATACCATTAAATTTGTTGTTTGCATATTGGGAAATGGCAGACAAGACAAGTTATGTTTTTCCTTTTAATGATGATTCGTGTGATTTTCCAGTCAAACTGGTTCTGTCTGAATTTATTTTTAGATTATAGTGTTTGACTTGGGATAAGAAAATAATCTCTAAATCTATATTAATTCTAAATCTAGCATCCATGTAAGGAAAATTAGTAGTAGTAAAAGATGTTTGGGGAGTGACAACTCATTTGTTTCTTAGAACATGAACTACAGCAATACATTTTAGCACAGAGGTTGCTGGTATTTAAGCATAATTAACAACACGGCAACAAATTGCATGAAATCCAAGTGATATGATCCAGAAGAAGATAGACTCTCCATCTTGGATGATTTGAACACTATATGAGGTGATTTGATTTTATTAGAATTCATAATATAAATTATATTCTGGAACCTTACCTAACAAATTAGATTTTTAAATGAGATAATTCTTTAACGGTGTAGTATCACTTAGAACCTGAGATGATCCAGTCACCCATCGGGTTTGAATTTTGGTTTAAGCATCCATTTAGAACCTGAGATGATCCAGTCACCTATCATGTTTGAGTTTTGATTTAAGCACCCATTTAAAAAGCCAATGATATGTATAGCAAGAGTCCCTCTTCGATCATAGCCTTTCAGTCGAGTTGAGCTAAGGCATGTAGAATGTTATGGGGTTCACATGGAATTTTGGTTGAGATTTGAGTGATATCAAAACATATTTGAGAATTGGACTTAACAATCCCTCTCTTCTCTTTATGATCCAAGTGAAAATAGATTTTATTTTTGATACAAAAACCTCACATCTAAGAATATATCTTAAATCTAGAAAACAGTGGATTTAAATCTAGAAAACGAGTGAAATCTCATATATTTCAGAATCTACAGATTAAATATTTTACTGAGCTCAGATATGTTATAGATAATGAATCTTATTAGCACGCTCAAATGGTGTGGTTATAACGAAGTAGAGTTCGATCTGGGGAAGAACACAATGATCATTCTTGTGCCTCTCTTTGATCACGAGTTGTCCTGTTTATCATTCCTTAATACAAAAATCAATATCTAAACATTCACGATCAACAAGAAACCAAGTCAACAGTTGAATTATATTTGGTTGACATATCTGGTTATTATAGTTTTGATTGTTTGCATTTTGAACATTAAATTTCATTTTTATTTTATTTTTAAGGTAATAGATATATAAAAGAAATTAAAAAAAGTGTTTGATGTCAAAAGTTTTTTTGGAAAAAAACAAGATAATAATTGTATTATTTTAATATGCTAATATTAAAAATATTCTTAAAAACAATTATTTTAATATATTTTTAAATAAAAAACACTAGAAGAAATAACAATTACTATATTCTCAAACATCCTCATGGATTTTAATAATGTTTTTGATTATGTGGCCATTCTCGGGAAATTTTGTGGGGGTGGAACCTCTTAACTTTCTCAAACCCGAAATGAACTCGAAACATTTCAAGGGAAATTCGAACAGGCCAACAAGGAACCAAGCTGTCGAAAACTTCAGTTCAGAAAAGATCAAACAGAAAACACCATTTTAGGTTACAAAACCAATCCACCAAACATGCATATTAGGGTTTGATCTTTTATTCAGAATGATTACTGCTCATCAAACTCTCCTTAAGCTAGAGGGTTGATATATATGGCAGTGCTGTGGCAGAGTGAAGTAGTTCAACCTTGCAAACCAATGATACCTGCACAAGGAATGACCAATTGATGAAATCATGAACGACAGCCGAGTGAGTGAAGATTTATAGACACTTTGAACACAATTTATTGATAATTCTTCCAACTCAAAACAATGTCATAAATAGTTTACAAACATGACAAGATATTTTGTTTAATATAGACAATAAGCTTGCTACTTACCGCATGCTACCCTGCCACCAGCATTACCAGTGGTTTTGCTGAGTTCATGTCCTCCTGGAAATAAAAAAATCAACAATCAATTAACATAACTTGCTTAGAATGATGCAATAGATTAGTAGATGTGGAAATCATCAAGTAAACAGCTCGTGCTTGGCCTATCGTGGAAATCATGAAGAAACATTATCTTCATATCCTTGTTAAGATCACTACAGTAACAAAAGACATAATGCCGCTTAAGTACAATTGAAGCTCCACTTGGGAAAGGTTAATGATCAAAGGCAAGAGTGCCAGTAAGGCTGAGCTGTGAGAATCACTGACCATTAAAAAAAAAATGTTCTAATGCATGTTTTCGCTAACCAAATTATGTTGAGTTTATATTCAGCAAATTGAAGCTTCCATTATGAATGAGCAAAATAGAGCCCTCCAAAATTGTTTGCTTTGAGGAATCCAGAATCATAAAACTGGAAATTCAATTTTTAAGTGTCACACCACCTACTCATCATTCATCAACACACACAACAATGTCATCAATGAGTACATAATACTTGATAGAGGATATTGATATATTACCCTTGCCGAGATCATCAGGATCTCCATGAACAACAACAGCCCTTCCAATAATGGAATGTGGTCCAGTAAGAGGAATCTGTTTGTCGTTGATTGTGAAACAAGCAGTGCCTGAACATACAAAAATGTAAACTGTCACACACCCGTCAAGTGCGAAACCAGATTTACTAACAAGGCACCTGTCTACCACAAGCAAAATTTGGTCAACAAGACTAATTTAAAACATGCACAAAGATTAAAGTAGGTAAATGAAACCACTCAACAAAATAAAATTGTTATGAAAGTTCATGTTGTAAAAGTAATCCTGGTGCTTTAGAAACTATTTACAGAAACATGAATAGTGACACGTACCATCATCACCAACAGTGATGTTTCCCAGATCACCAGCATGACGATTCTCATCCTCAGGGGCACCATGCTCCTTGCCTACAGGATTAAAATGCGGCCCTGCAAACAGAATTCCAAATAACTGAGCGTAAAGGATGTCATGGAAACAAAAGAAGATTCTTTAATTTTTCCTTTTACATTGGTTGCTTAAGCATTTGGGGAAAAAGATGTCCAGTTATTCAGCTATACCAGTTGACATGCAGCCATTTGTGGTGTCTCCAAGGGCATGGACATGGAAGCCATGAAGGCCTGGCTTAAGACCAGAAACGTTTCCAGTTACGGTGGTTGGGGCTGAAGAAAAAATGGCTCGGATATCATTAACTATCCAGAAAAATGCACAACAAAAATTGCAGGACCAATTGATTGGAGCTTTCACTTACCATCTCCTTCCTGGGTAAAGAAGATGGTGCCACTGACACCTTCACTGCTATTAAGAACAGCAACAGCCTTCACCATTGTTCTATGTGATCTAAAAGAAACAAGAGTTAGGACTGCACATCTACAATCACCTAAATTCTTAAAAAAAACAAACACAAACACTACATCCTAACCGAATATAACAAGGGAACAAAAAAAATAAAAGGCACATTGCACATGAACGCCCATCAAAAAAATCACAGCTCAATACAGCCAGTTTAAAATTTAAACTTCCATGTGCAAGAGTACACATCAATTATACCTACGACATCACTCTAATAGAAGCTAAAAAACCCACAAAACTACTAAAAGCAAAGCTACAAGTACACAAAATTGATGATACCAAAACAAATTAGCACATCTTCAGTATCATTAAGTAGTTCTAATTTATACAAAATACCCATTTACCGACCCAATTCCAATTTTAAGTAACTTTATTTTCT
This sequence comes from Salix exigua, assembly GCA_032356905.1. Classification (NCBI taxonomy): domain Eukaryota; kingdom Viridiplantae; phylum Streptophyta; class Magnoliopsida; order Malpighiales; family Salicaceae; genus Salix; species Salix exigua. Next base: position 1,888,732 of record CM063592.1, read on the forward strand.
CCCCTGCCCTTTTGTATATTCTATCTACAAAACCCGAACAAGGTACAGATTATTTTATATATATGAAAAAAAAAAAACTGTTCTGACAATACCCAGCAGCTTACCTTTACGAAAAGAACAAAATTTGAGAGCGATCTTAGCGAGAGAAAAAAAACAGCCTACCAGCAGTAACAACAATAAAAAAACATCAAATCTAAGTAAAGACTCAGCACTTTGTGATTTAAAAGAACACATACAAAACGAGATAACACTCGTATGATCATCAAGCTACTACTAGTTAATCACATCAAACAAATCATAAAAGGCTGATCTTTAAAAAGTCAAAGCATAATAAAGCCAAAACAAAAACACAAGATTCTGATCAAAGATCATGAAAAAATAACTAAGACCCTTGATTATAATCAAAGAAGAGAGTAGAAAGGTTGAAGCTTTACCTCAGAGCACCCCTGTGAGTTAGTTGGTTGTGTTTGGGAGTGAAGAAGAGCGAGGAGGGAGATGATTTCTGACCTTTTTTTATAGAAGGGTGTGGCTCATTACTGGACAAGTGAGAGTCTGGTAAGACTTCCTTTCATTTAGTTTTTACCCCAACTACCCCCTCTAGGTAATTTTCAGGTGTGGTGAAGATGAACGCATTGCTGACAGTAAAATCAATGGATTTATTTACATTTTAGAGTGAGGTGACACCTAGGATGGGACAGGGCTACTGGGTTTAAGTCGACTCCGACCGCAAGACAGGGCAACTGGGTTTAAACTGAATATATTTTTTTGAATATATTTTTTTGATTTTTTTAAAATTATTTTTGATATTATCATTTAAAAATATATAAAATTAATATTTAATTTAAAATAAAATAAATATTTTTCAAACTGTTAAACAGATTATAAGGCAACTCCATTGAGCTGGGCATGAACATAACAACTCATGGCACTGGTCTGAATCATGGTTTGGATGGGGTTGAGTTAACCCACATCTTGATTTAAAATATAAAAAATACCCAAAACAACATTTTTTAATATTTATTCATGATTTTAAATCACTAAAGGAGAATCTAGGGTTAATTAATCACCATCTATGTGCCATGTTATGTTGTAGATTATGAACATTCATTTGACATTTCTATCTTCCACAGTTAAATTATATTTAAATTGCTGTCAATTAGATATTAAACTCGGGTTTGTTTGTTTCTCGAAATCAATTTTCTAAATTTTTTTGTGTTTGTTTGTTTTTCGGAAAGTTGGTTAACAGAAAACATTTTTCGGTCAACGGAAAACACTTTCCAGTCAACAGAAAATTTGGGTGGAAAACACTTTCCGGAAATTATGAAAAATTTAGAAATATCATTATTTGCTGATTATATCAAATTTGATCCTCAAACTTTTGATTGTTATATATAATTTGTTTTGAATATTTATTTTTCAATTCTATCTCTTAAAATTTAATTTTTATATTAATTTTGGTCCATATTTTTATAATTGCTATTTGCTTTATTCTTATCATTTTTTTATTGAAAATTTTTATCTATCAAATTTGGTCCTCATTTTTTTATTGTTACTTATTTTATTTGAAATAATTTATGAAATGTTAATTATTATTATTTTAATTTATTCACCTTTCATTTTTTTTAAATTTTTTTAGATTTGATCTCTATTATTTTGATTATTATTTATTTTATTTGAGATAATCTATGAAATTATATTTTTTTTCAATTTCATTCTTATTTAACTTTTTAATTTGTAAGATTTGTTCCTCATTATTTTAATAAACTTGAAAAAAAATTAATTTATTGATAAATTAATTTCCAGTTCATTTTCCATAATACAAGCAAATACTGGAAAGTGTTTTCCAGTTCATTTTCCATAACACTGTCAAACATCAGAATTCACTTTCAAGGAATCAACTTTCTCCGGAATTCACTTTCTAAAAGAAAAACACTTTCCAACAAACAAACAGGGCCTCAATCTCTTTATTCTATTTTAAATTAGACTAGATAAAGACTTTGCCCATCGAATTAAAATTTAATTAACTTTTTATTTTTAAATACAATATTTTTTTTAAAAAATAACTTTTGATTTGAGACACGAACCCTGACATCTAAAAAGAGTGCATTTTGCTTAACAACTGGTCCAAGCCTCCCTAGTTGAATGGTGGCAAAATTTGTTCAGGGAAATTAAATTTGTGTGGCTGCCATGGAATACATTATACGCACCGAATTAAATGTATTTGGTCAGAGTTATGCCTCGTTGCCACACAAAATTTCACAGAAATGGAAGTATGGAGCCAAGAACAAGGTAGTTGGAGATGAATAACTCCCAGTATGAAGCATCAAGGAAAACTATCAGCAGGTTGATATGAACATGTAGAGGAGATTTCCCAATCGCAATGAGTTTTGTATCAGACAACAGGTTGAACGTTACATCAGAAGTCGGACTCGAGACTGGCCTTAGAGTTGGAGTCAACCTCGAGCCATCTTCGAGAGGCCTGCCATAGCTGGTTCTCGATGCCTAGTTTCCTGAGCTCCATAAGTCCGCGCTCAACTGTGCATTTGAGTGAATCATAACCAAATAAGTTGTAAGAAAGATTGCGAGAAAGAGATTTTTCATGAGTGTCACCGAAATGATAACACACACATTTGTGTTCAGGATTGAAACTAGCAGACCACTTGATGTGGGGAAGGAAGATGACTGTGTTTAACATGTGTGTTAGTCACCTAAAAGCTTAAGTTGTTAAGTGAGGTCCCAGAATATGATTTATATTATTTTCTAATATACTCAATTGAAAATCTTTTGAGCTTGAAACTTGCACAGACACACATTAACTTGTGTTTGATTTTTATCAAATAGAATGAAGACGGTGAGATACAAATTCATGACCATGTGTTTGTGTGCCTGTGTGTGTCGGATAAGTAGGGAGGGAGGAAGGTTACCGTCGACTGCATCGTGCGACGAGGAAGACCGGCTGCTGTGATTGATCCAGAATTGCAAGCGTTCTTCTGCAATGTCGGGTTCCAGACCATGGTTTTTGGCTCTTCTCCAGAAATATGTAAGCCAGGCCTGCATGTGAGTATTTTAGAAGGGACTCGTGAACATAAGCTCTTCCCTAGACCGAATCAGAAGGGTGAAGGGCTAATGAACATTCAATGGAAGCATGAATTTGATGAGGTTACATTCATTTCACATGTTTGGGAGTGGAATTATGTTTAGTATCCCATGAAAAACGAGAAAAAAACATAAAATAAATTTGTCTCTGAATAGTTTTGGTAAGAATTTGTCCTTTCAAAACAGAGGGTTTGACCAAGAACTAGGCCCTCACCACTTCCTATCATCATTTCAGAGATCTAAACGTTCTGCAGATCAACTGACAACTTTTGCTCCAACTTAACTTTCTCTGATATGTTAACAATCGAAATATGTTAATTTGAATGCAGATGCGATCATACCTGCTTGAACCGCACGTCTTCGGACTCCTCCTGGCTCAAATCTGAAAGAATTTATTCTTATGATTAACTTTAGCCAACAGTATAATACAACATATGACTCAGTAGCAGTGTAATAGAAAAACTCCTTTCATGATCATGTTCTCAGCAATGGACTTACCAAATGCTTCAAGATTTCCATCGCCGGCTAGTTTAATTTCATCTTCGGCCATTATAATGAAAAATCAAAGAAACCAAGAAAACGTTAAGCAATCAGATTGAGAATTTATCAGCAGTGAGAGATGAATTAATCTTAAAATATAAAAAACAAGAACTCAAAAAACCAGAAATGATCTGAAATAGTATAATTTTTCATGCAGAAGTTCATTCAATTTGCGAGGCATCATTAATTCATACCTGATTTGATAAAATTCGTTCGACGTTGCTGAGCCATGGAAAGAGCTACAGCTTCCCCTACCTTGAGAAGAAAGGAAAAGGAAGATTCAAAAGCTGCTAAGAAACCAGTACTTTCAATATCACTTGTCTAGAGAAGAGCCAGATTATTTCCTTGATTAATTCAGAAATGTTTTCTTAAACATGTTTTACTACTGTATACCATGTAGAGCAACAGGAGATTCTGCAAAACAACCTCGATTAATGCAAACATGTTTTCCTACTGTATGCAATGCAGACCAACAGGAGATTCTGCAAAATAGCCTCGATTAATGCAAACATGTTTTCCTACTGTATACAATGTAGAGCAACAGGAGATTCTGCAAAATAACCTCGATTAATGCAAACTTGTTTTCATGAACTGATACTCGATGCCCAAATGGCAGTAACAGTTAACTATCCAAAGCAATCTTTGATTAAGCAATGCTGCATTTAGTGTCCTTTTACAACCTTTGGATATATGGATGATCACTTGACATGAAACATGGAAGAATCTGATGGGAAATTGATGAGTGATAGCTTCAATTATTGAACCATATGCATTCATTATTTTAACGTGATTTTGCTTTGCTAAGACTAGAGCTTATAGCGAAAGCAACAGAGAAAACAGCCGCTATTCGACAACAAATGGCGAGGAAATTTCCAAGGGTGCTTCAGAAACCTTTAGTGAAGCCAGTTCGCGCAGGCCTTTCTCAACTAGAAGCATGCTCTCGATATTTCCATCTCCAGAAAGATCACTTCCTTCTTGTAGAACCCTCTCTCTCTCTTCTGCGTCATCATTTACTGCTCCTGAAGAACTTATTTAGTAAACTGACCGTTTGAATCAAACATAAAGATATATTTGAACAAATCCTCACCGGATGAATTCTCATCTTTAGCTTTCTGTCCAGCGGATAATACAACTTCAACAGGAAGAGGAGCAAAGGATGTCCAGTACTCATATCTTGCTCCAGCAATCTCTGCGAGAATACCTGCAAAAAATTGCAATGCACAAGTTGGTTTCTTACTTAAAAGTCTGCAGAATCAAAAGATTTAGATAAACAATCAAAATAATGGGAATTACCATGTTTAACACACAAGATCCAATATCGTGCAAGCCAACACCTCTTTAGAACAACTTCTTCCTAAGATGAAAACTGCAAATCACATTACTAGGACATAAAGGAGTACAGAAGAATAAACAATGAGATGCTAAGAAGCAAAGGTTGAAGAGAAACCATCTCTTCCTGGGTCAGTATCATTCGCTGTGTCATATTTCGGAGTGACTTGGCTTCAGACTCAACTTCACGGAGTTGCTCAATCGCAGATGCGGCCTCATCCTTGGCAACCTAAATCATGATCTTGGAAACGTGAACTATACTGACAGCACCTTGTCATGAATCATTCAAGAACGTTTAAAAAGAAAAGGGACAAACATACAACATAAAATTTGTCGATACCTCAGCTTCCAACCGAAGGGTCTCTTCAGGTTTACTAGTTTGTTCTGCTACTTTCAAAGCAGCCTGCAGTAAATTCGTGCCCATGCTTCATAATTCTTCACAAGTGCCAATAATAGCAGCAGACATCTGTACTGGTAATGAATACATGCTAGCTAGTTTTTCTCTAGGGGCTTTTCCTATCTACATTCTGGCATTTATTGCATTTTGGTAACTACAAAAAAACACAAGCATACTGTAGTTCCACACTAAAATGAAATGTTGGCTAAAGATACGAACCTCCCTTTGTAGCAGAGCTGCTTCCTTTCTGGTGAGATGAAACAGATAATGATAATTAGAAACTTAAAATATAATGAGGCGTGATGGATAAAAATCTCAATATCGATGCTTGCCTGCTTAGAAGTTTGGCTTCCAAGGTTACACCTTCACCCAGAGTAGCAACCTGAAGAAAAGCATACCATGAGACTGGCTTGGAGGGGCTGTGTGATGATATGTCAAAATGATCTTGCCAACATATATATTTAAATGCTAGCAACCAAGAATAGGAGGAGAAAGCAAAGTAAACAGACAGCGAAAAAACTAAGGATATTAAGTTACAAAAAATATTGAATCAAAGATGGGCAGAACGCTGACTATAATGTTAAGGAACCATCTGAGTCGGAAGAAAAGTGAAAGTTTTTTGAACTTGAAACTTGCACAAGCTCATACTATCTTGTGCTTGATTTTTATCAAATATAATGAGGATGGTAAGATTCGAACTCGTGACCATTAGGCCAACAAAGCTTTGATATTATGTCAAAGAACCATTTTACCTAAAAAATTAAATTGTTAGGAGGCTCCAAAATATGAATTATATCATAATGTGTAGACGCATTCACACGTTAGTTTTCTTGTCAACTGTAAGAAAAGTACCTGTTTCTCGAGCTGCCGAGCTCTTGCCTCTGCCTCTTCATACTTCTCCGCCGCAAGCCGAAGCTGGAATGGGGGGAGGGCATAAATTATAACGGAGAACCAAAAGAAAAATATTTGATAACGGAATCAATATGAACCATTCATTATCATTTTTTCTCCAAAATTCATAGACACCCTTTATTGAGTGAAGGTGTTGTGTAATTGCCAGTTGAATAAGGCGACTGCTGGACCTTCTATAAGTCAACTTGGTGGATCAAGAGCTGGGAAAACCAGGTTGACATGTACAAGAAACACATTTATTTTCTTTCACAATTTGAGGAGTGTCAGCTGCAAAGATACATGCAAAAGAAGTCAATAAATGTTGGCCCACCTTGTCAAGTAAACTTTCATTTTCTTCCTGTAGCATATCGATCTGCAATAAAATTCAGACAGTTAGTAGAATATCCAAAACTGCGAAGTCTTCCATGTTTTCCCATTTTCATCGACCTCGAATAATGGTTATTTTCTCTCACATTAAGGTGAAATTTGGATAAAGTTGAGCATATTCATAGCATATTATTATAGTCGGCTTTGAAATATTCCATACCTCATCTTGTAAAGCAGAAGTTGATGAATGCTGAATGCCAGAATCTCTTAAGTTCATACTTCCCCAGTCTAATGACAATCTGAAACCATAAATTCAAATGAATTAGCTGCATTTAACTCGTAGAGCACATCTGCCTTTGCCTTAAAGATCTTGAAATTAAAAATAATTGCAGTTGCGGACTGGAATTTCTATGTTTTAATGTCACCAAGAAATCCATGCTCTATTTTCTCCGAAATTGAAATCTCATTACATTGATGGCTCTATTTCTCCTCTCTTTGAATACGAAATTCGTATCAAACAGAAAATTACTCATAACGTTTACAACTGCCGATCGAAGATAGTCAATCTTTTTTATTTTTAATTTTTTGGGGTCATGAATGCTCAAATCTTGTGCCAGATAAAAAGGTACAGGAGAAGTGAGTAATGTATATAAATCTTCCAAGTGAAAATATGCAGGTTTAGAGCCTCATGATACCTTTTATCCTTCGGTTGATCTGATGAAGCCATAGGAGAGACAGGCCTTAGTGAGATAGGTACGCTGGAGGGTATGGGAACTGTCTTGAAGCCGAGGCTGGTAGCTGAGGTAGAACGAGCAGATGGAGGTTGCTCTACAGAGCTAGTAGCTGATCGACCAGAACGAAGAGATAGAGGTTGGTCCACGGAATTGAAGGATGGTCGTCCCGCCATTCTGGAACGGGCAGATACCGGTTGTTCTACGGAGTTTGTGGGCTGGGACGGCGAGGCTGCTACAGACACGTGTGCTGATGGTGGCTGTTCCACTGTACTGACAGATAGAGGCGATCGACCACTGGTTGCTGGCTGCGTAGATGAAGGTTGTCCAGGTCGGCCGGTACGAACTACCTAATAGAAGTTCACGTTTAGAATAATATTGAGAGGGAAAATTAGTATCAAACACTAGCTATCTAATCAGATCTTAGCTCCATAACTCATCTATAAGAACTAGTTCTACAAACAAAAATCTATCAGTATCATAATCATGAAATAGTTAAATAGCTAAACACCGCAGGAGACTGTGGTCGCATAGACTTTCCACCAGCACGTCCGATGGTCAGCCCACTAGCTCTGGAGCCATAATCATGAATAAACTCATCATTATCACTATCCTCATCCACTGGTTGATATGTCTTTCCCGGCGCACGAACTTGAGCTGCAGGTTTGGTCTGCAGGACCTCATCAACTGGTCGGTATGTCTTTGCCGGAACACGAACTTGAGCTGTAGGTTTGGTCTGCAAGTCCTCGTCAACTGGTCGGTATGTCTTTGCCGGCACACGAACTTGAGCTGCAGGTTTGGTCTGCAATTTGTAAACATACAGATTTCTATCAACTATCTGGTCAGAACAAGTTTCAAATTCTTCAATTCCAAGTATTCAGTAGCTCAATAAAGAACCTCCCATTTGAGGCCAAGTTTCAGGCAGGCAAACAATCAATCATGCTTCATGCTCGTATTTTGTAACATAAGCTTGACAAAAATAATTCTGTCCGAGAAATGAAAAACCTTCAACTAACCATTGGCGACCGAGGCTGCATTCTTCTACCACCAGCAAGTCCAATGCTTCCAATGCCGCTTGCTTGATAATCATACGAAAGATCATCGTCCTCGTCCTCATCATCGTCGTCAGTTGTCTGGTGTGACATCACCTGCGCAAGCCTCTGCGCCGCAGCCTTAGTCTGTGCTTTCTTCATGTTGTTACCCACCCCAGCTGATCCTGACCGTACATGGTGCGTACGCAGTGGGGACATGGATGGCGATGATGGTGTCCTCGGCGTTCCTTCAATGCTACTTTGCCTTAGATACACTGGCTTCATCCTTCGATCCATGCCAACTACGCCAAAATATTACGAGATTGAAACGTAATAAAAAACAAACAAAGATATAACCAACCAGACTGGTTAGACAAGAAGATAAACTTGATTGATTTAGAAAATGATGGTCATTGACTTCTAGTTTCTTGAATTACATACATTTTTCTTTACGTGAAAAGAAAAGGCAATCAAATCGACCACATGGAACTGGTCAGTTTGAAAATTCAAGTTAATTAGGGTGATGAGGTGATGATAATGGTTGAAGGAAAGAAGATTATGGCAAGAACCCTTTAATCTTTATGATGTTTAAGAGCAAATCTTATTGTTTTTGGAAATGAAAAATGGATTAATTTTAGTGAATTGGAGAGGTATATGATCCGATTGATAAGGCAAAGGAGGAGGGAGGGAATGAAACCGAAAGTGAAGGTAATTCCAACGGTTAAGTTCGGAAAATTCCTTGTTGAATGCCAAAATGTCATCAAATGTCAATTGCACGAGATCAAGAAAAAATTAATTGACTTTATTTTTTTTATTTTTCTCTAGTTAGTTGATGACATTCTCAATAATACATGTAGGATGTTTGTGCATTAAATAAGATTAAATATTTTATAATTGAGTAAATTAACTAAACTATTTTAAATATTCATAAAAATTAATTTCAAATTGCTTCAAATTAACGGTTTTTTGAGTTTTTTTTTGGATGATTTCAAACTACTTTATAAAATGTTTTTATTAAAAATATTTTTTATTTTAAAAAATAAAGTTTATCTATACGATATATATATATATATATATATAAACAAATCAGAAAAAAACCCTTCAAAAATTAAACGCATAACCAAAAAAAAATCATCATTTAAAAGACTCTCTAAGAAAAATAAAAAAATCTCTAAATAAGATGAGAGAGAGATTGAGAATATTAATTTAAATATAAATAATTTAAAAATATATATAAATGACGCATTAATTGAAAAGAGAGAGGGAGAGGAGAATTAAAAAAGGTACGACCCCCACATAGATGCTCTGGCAAGCTTGCGTGATTATGTTGTTTTTAAGCTCAAATATTTATATATATTAAAAAACATTTTAAAAAAATTTTTGATAGCACGACATTCATATTTGAAGTTTTTTTTATTTAGATCAAAGTACTCATCACTAAAAACAATTAAGAACCAAATTAAAAAAAATAAAAAAATCCCACACAATCCATTCATAATAATATGTGAAATAATAAATAGTATAATGATGCGGAGTGAAACACACTCCTCCCTTTTAATCGTAAACTTCGAGCAATAGCGTCCATAACTATTCATGGCTCAATTGTAAAGTCAATGGTATAATGATCAGATTTTGAGACTGAGACATGAAGATAATTGTGTTTAAAGTATTAACTGTCTCGTTACATTTTCGCAGGGTTAAAGCAAATATGAACACGGCAAAATCTTAAAACTTGCAGACAACAACTTCTATAAATTTATTAAGAAATTATATTTTGTTTTTGATAAACGTAGACAGAGTTTGAAGAAAAACTCTAGAGAGAGAAAACTGAAAACACAAGATCACCACAACACCATCAACGTTTCCAATTTTCTCAAGACCCAACAACATAATTCTCTACAAAGGAAATCAAGACTAGGACTTTTCTTTAACCCCCGCATAGATTTTTTTTTAAAAAAAAAATGCCCAATATTCATAGAAAGGGGCTTGTGTTAGAAATCCCTATCTCACAAAACACCAATTCAACTCTCAAAGAAGGGAACTTTGTCGGTCCAAGTCTCTTCAGTTGGCTCTTGGAATGTCATGGGTTTTTGCATAATGCGATTTTGATCTTGACTTCTCTTGCTTTTGTAATCTATTTGGCCTTTCAAGCTAAAAAGAGCTTCAGGAAGCTTTCAAATGGGAGATCTTCTATTATGATTGGCTATTATGGAAGTCTTTGGCTTGTTAGCTTGCTTAATTTTGCTTGGTCTTGCTTCCAGGTTTGTAGGTTTCTTCAATTTAGAGTCAAAATGGGTGGGTTTTTTGTGGGTTGTTAATTTTTTTTCTGATTTTTTGTTTCTTTAATGATAACTGCACCTTTGACTCTGATTTTGGATTCCCATTTCGCTGCTTTTCTCTAAATTAATTGATTCTCTGAAAAAGTTCTCAGCTTTATCAGTTTGTTGTTGAATTAGCATTTTTTTTGTGTATTTCTTGACTGTGTTGATATTTTCATTCGTTTAGATTTTGAATGGTTGTTTACTTTGTGAATTTTCCGAATTAGTGGAAAGGCCAGTGTTGCTTGATGCTGTTTTTACTTTTCTGGTCAAAATTGATTTGGATACCTGTTCGGATGATGTTAAGATTAACAAAGCAATTTAGAATGTGTTTGATTCTATGCATGTTACCCTTTTCTTCCATCAAGGTAGTCAATTTGGAACTTTGATTATTCTTGCATAAAGCTGATGTTAATTTTAATTATCAAGGGATAATCTAAGTGGTAGGTTAGCTTTTGTTCCCTTCCTGATTGGTAGCAGTTTGATCGTATCTCATTTGGATGTTTTTGGAGTACTGATGTGTGATTACCGTATAATCATACTGATGAATGAAGAATATTGATTTCTTATGGTTTATATGTACTGTGATATGTTTAATATTTTGTGATATGAGTTATCTTTGGTGGTTCATTAACTCATTAATATGTTTAATTATGTTTCATTCTGAGTTTAATCTGGTAAGAGATCATTGAGCTTTATTATTTTATCATGGGTCAATATGTGTATGTATGTATGTCTCCACTGTACAGTGCCCCTTTCTCTTCCCAACAGAAGTACAAATGTCAATTCAAAATGTTAGGGATTCAAAGGATGATATATTGAAAGACGATGTAACATGTTTGCTGGCACCCACAATAATGGCCTTTCTGTGGAGTGCCAAACAATATTCCAGTGTTAATGACTAGTCTTTTGTACAAAAATATTTTCTTGTGTGGAAAATTGGTCGAACTATAGAGTAAGGTTGAGTGTACTAAGATATTGTGATCAGTTATGAAATAGAAGATTCAATCAGGAATAGGTAGGTTGTGCATCTGTATTCTATTCTTGCTGCATCTGGTATCGTTTTCAGGGGGTCTCTGGCATGTTCATTTTGTCTATCATCTGGTGTGCTTGGTCTGAAGCTATCTTCTTTCATTTGATTGTCATTTATTCCAGAGCGTGAAAATCAAGTTAAAGTCCTTTGAAGATCTGAGATAACTCCCTAGATCCCAACCAATCATGATACAGGAGGGGGGGAAATTCTGACCTTCAAAGCCTTAGTAAAAATAAATCTTGTTACATCTTTAAAATGCAGCTCGATTAGCACCTCATAGAAATTAATTGAACATGTGTCTTCATAAGAAGGCATAAGACTGCATACTATTTTATGCGAGCCTTTGCAATAATCAACCAAGTAATATTCATCTCTCCCTCTCTAATTGTCCTTGATAATTTTCTGTCTTTGCCATTTCCAGATATACATCTGTTAAAGCCTTATAGCTGCTATCAATTAAGTTAATGAAAAAGCTATTGCATCGATTGAAGATAGTGTAAATCTAGCCATGCCAACATAAGGCTTTAATCTTTGGAGCTTCTTCTTGCATGTCGTGCTAGGCCCTTTGGCTAATACAGTCACATTACTTATTTTTCTTGTATTGATTCAGGCATGGGAATGCACTCCTGGAAAGGAATTATCGTGGAATATGTTATCGTTGTTGACAACATCAGGAATGCTGTTTCTGGAAGTAAGCTTGATTGCCTTTTTACTGCAAGGAAATTATGCAAGTGGATTTGAAGATTTGACACGACCTTTTGGTGTCTCGGCCCTTGTTGTTGGTTTGGATATACTCCTCAAGGTATTTCCTTTTTTCCCTATATACACCTTTGTTGTTCTCATAGTAGCATTTCTCTGGCATTGACAAAGAATGCTACCTTCAGATAGAAACGAGATCTTATGTCTTATATTTTAGTGGGCCGCATTGACAGTGAAGTCAGGAACTCATGTACCCTATTTTAGAATGGTCAAGCATATGCAAACCCCTACAGCACTCTTGAGTTTGAAATGCCTGTTGAATTACTTGTCTAAGCTATGCTGCACATATAGAAAGGGAATGAATGATACTGGTATCCAATCTGCTAAAACCTTTGGCTCTTGTACGATATTGCAGCAAGTCTTACATTGTCATTGTTTTTCTTACAGGTTGTATACCTTTTTGGATTTGGAATTCCTCTGTTCATTGATAGTAATGACCATTCCCATCGCATGAAGTGGAGCTTGTGGGTTATCCACAGACTTGTGCTGACTGCTATTTATGGGTTGATACTGTTCATGTATCATTCCGAGCGGAGGGAGAGGCTACCTGGTAAATTTGTCTAAATTTTGCATATTGGCACAATCAATTTCTTGTCAATTTCAGAGCTGTTTTCAATGAACTTTTTATCTCTACCCTTTTCACAGCAAGACCTGCATTCTACAATTATATTGCCATTATGTTCATCTTGAATGCACTGGCACTGTTTGCTTGTGCGCTTACTGGACATGGGGCTGGTTTTGGTTACTGGTAATTATGGATCCTTATCACAATATTCCATTTAAACCTTTCAGTAACTGTGTGGAGTTTGTTCTCTAAGTGATTTGTTCCCCCCCATGTTAAATCTTTCTTGTACAGGTTGTATGGGATCACAATTGTATGCTACCATGCCTTTTACCTTCCTCTTCTGTATGTAACCTTTTTAGCAGACTTTTTCCAGGTAATCATAATCATTGGATCATTTTTCCCTGTTTTTCCAAATCTTGTTTCCACTGTTTATGCTCTTCTGTTTTTAACACGCATGCTGTAAGATGCTAGAAACACTGATTAATTAGTGGTTGCGCCCTTGATGTCCATAGGAGGAAGGCTTGCATCTGGAGAATGTATACTATTCAGAGATGAAAGATGCTGGTTTCTTCGATGATGACTGGGATTGAAAATTGAAAACCACTACTGTCTCATCCGGATGTAAATATTTTATGCAATGTAAATAGAACGCTTCTGGAATGTAAGAGAGATTTGTTCAATTTTGTAAGACTTTGACCTTTCATGATAGATGTATTTGATGTCGACGGTGTATAATAAGAACAAGTGAGCCGTGAAGGGGATGGTCAACGTTTGGCTTGGCTAGATGGTGATTTTTTTTCCGGCTTACCCTCTTGGATCAACTCCAACCGTGCATGGCAAAGTTGTGAGACCTTACATAGGGTATGGACGTTATATCAACTTGCACCATTCAGGCATTAACCCCCGTTGACCTCTTTGACTTCTGTGGTCTTTTTTCAGCTTATTCGACTAGATTAATTCCAGTCTTTCTTTAAATTGGGAAAATTATTTTTGGAACAGATTAGGGAAATTAGCTGACTGTCAGGTCAGGTTGGTTGACGCATAAGAGTGCGCTGGCCTCACTGATGGTTACACCAAACCTGGCCAGATCTTGAATAGCAAATGCAGGCTTACGCACATCTCCTTCTCCGAGGATTCACCCTCAAGTGAAAAATGAAACAGGAAATTAGTAGTAGTAATGTGATGCAAAACACATCATGTAAAAAACTTTAAGGGTTATCGATATTAGACAAGAAATGCTAAGTTCGTTTATGAAAACACAACTTAAGTTCACAACTTTGCGATTTATGAGTTTTCTAGCAGAAACCAACAAAACGTAACCACAAGAAGATTGCCTAGCATTCCATCTATAGCAGACTAACAAGAACCACAAGTGCAGGTGAAAAAATGATCTCAAGTCTGATCATTGTTTCTTCTAATCTTTCTTCTCAACGAGCTTCTCAATAAGATCAGCAGCATCCTGAACTGTTGCAATGCTTTGGGCACTCTCCTCTTCAACACTGATACCAAATGCCTCCTCAAGTCCCATCACGATCTCAACCTGAAAGAAGTGGCCAAATAAATACAAGTCACCGTAAGCAACTGATTAAGCACTAAGATGATATGTTCAAGTTATACTCTTACTCAAAAAAATCCCCACTACAGAATACAGATGGAGAAATTTCAACTCAAAACATTGCGGTAAGGAGGACAAACATAACCATTCCTTTCACTCCTCAAGTTATCGAACAAACAATGTTTCATTTTCATCCCATCAACTGAACATCTCCCTCCATTCCATTTAAGTAGGCAGCTAAAGAACTAAAATTGAGAACTAATTTTCATTGGTACTTTATTTTTTAGGAATCCAAATAGATATGTTGATCAAGCAATAGTTGAATGCACAAGATGAGCAATTCATGTGCGTCCACAATCGACAGTCAAGGGGAAAACTTCAGATGTCGGAAGGGGGAAAATGATGTAATGCTTCAAAAGAAAACATTACAAGGTAATTGTAAGATACCGTATCAAGAGAATCAGCACCAAGTGCTGAGAATTTGGATTCCCCGTTTACAGGAGTTCCTTCAGCTAATGCCAGCTGCTTCTTCACTATCTCGCACACCTTTTCAACTGTTTCTGGTTTGGCCTGCACAAAGACATTTAAAGTATAAATCATCAAATGAATATGAGTGAAGAAATACTACAAGCACAATTGCAAACAATTCTGCATTTGATTAGATTGACAGATCACATTATAGTAAACCTTGTAAAAAACATTTGTGGAAGACCTTACAAGGTTATAGAAACCAGAGCGCAACATATTATTTTCCAAGGCTAAGAAGATGAATAACAGGTAAATATCACATACATGTAGCATTTCTTCCTGGCCAACTCATGTTTTAACCAAGGAACAGATAAATAAAAGGAACATTCAGGTTTTAATCAGGCATCTTGCTTTAGACAGTTCTGCACCCCCTCTAATTTACACGAAGCATATGCTGAATAAAATCCATAGCTATAAGGCATAAAAATACACAAACCAATATGCTCGCCTTTATCTTTTTAGAATTCCTAAAAAAGTAAACAAACAGAAAAAAAAAACCATGAAGAGCATCCGAATTACAACATGTCAATCCAGTTTGATTTTCCAGAAAAAAATCTAAGAAAACAATAATTTCCAAGGAACAATACACCACAAGAGAAAACCATAAAATGTTAAGGCAGTCTCGACAAAGAAACATACAGCACATGAAACCCGGAGGCTGCGAGCTGGCATAGACCGAAACCCAAAAGACAGGAAACTTCTTCCTTGATTTGAAAGTGAAACTGGCTTCAAACTACAGATCCTGGATGCAGCCTGGTAATACGGATCCAAACATAAGCTTCGGAGAATCATCAATAACAAAAACAAGGGGCATGATAAAACAACAACCAATAAAGAATCTTTCAAACGAAGAATAACAGAGATCACCCTCAGCGCCAAAGAGATTTCAGCTTGAGGTACAAAGCAATTGCAGTGTGTCCTACCATATATCCCAATGACAAGAGACATCATACCCATTATTAAAAGGGTATCTCAATGAATAGCTATATTACCAAACGCACGTCACTCTGGTTATAAAGATCTAAACTTCTCATCTAAACTAAGATTTCGCTAGATTACACATTGATCAAGATAATCATGAAAACAACACTTTGAAACCATACTGATAACTACACCAAGGCCAAAGAGCAACAGTGCTTATCATTAGCTAAAGATATCTAATCACATGCAAAGTAAACATCAATCAAAAGCTTCCCGGATCAAATCGTGAGTTTAAATTTAACAGCAGATCTACCAAAACAGACCAAAAAAGAAAACAATTATATGTCCACAAAGCAAAAGAAAAAAAAAAGTGAACTTCATACCATGCCGGAACGAGATTGCATGGAGATCAAAGAATTTGTGGAAGCGGCCATCAGAGATCCTAGAGACGAAACAAGCTTAAGCCTTTAGAGAGAAAGAGAGAGACGGAGAAACTAAGGGAGTGACTGTGAAATGATTTGAAGGCTTATTTATAGGTGGTCTACTTTCGATATTGTCAAGGGCGTGTGCATTTATGTTTGGCAAACTATACTCTCACCCCTACTAATTCAAAACCGATTCATCTCAGTCCTTAATTTTGAAATTTTGAACTGTAAAATTATGATGCATCCAGATTTCCAATTTGGTCGTTTTTGTATAATATAGTTGTTGAGGCAATTACATCGTAATTATGTTTATAGTATTTTTTGTATTGATATAGTGATTTTTTTAAAATAATTTTTTTTCTGAAATATATAAAATAATATTTTAAATATCAGCACATCAAAACAATTGAAAAACCTTTAAAAAAACTAATTTCAAGCAAAACAAAATCTAAATTTTCTAAAACATGGTTTCTATGACAAAAACAAATCCTTGGTATATAAATAAACTTTGTTGTGTTTGGTAATAATATATATTAAAAAATTTAAATTATGTTTAGTTAGTGTTCAATGACATAAATGTGCTTGATTGAAAAAAACAGAGATTAAAACCTAAATTAAATATGTTTCTAGGGTGGTTTTGAATTGAATTTATGTAATTTCAAGCATATAATATAGGAAGACATGTCCTCTTTGTTTTTATTATTTTTGTATTTTTATTTTAAAATAGCAATAGTATATGAGTGGGAAATCGACATTATGCGGGATGTTAAGGTACCAAAATCGCATTAAAGTATGTTCAGGACATGAAGGTAGAGAGAAAGTTTAAATAAAGGGACTAAAGTGATACATTGCTAAATTTATAAGGGCTATAATAATTGGTTTTCTCTTCTTTTTTTATGTGTTCACCGACGGCAGTGTATGGTATGGAGAAAGAGAGTTGTGTGTTGGAGTGGCTAGAGAGGAAAAACGGGGGGTAGCTAGCAGTTTGGTGACCTAAGTGGTGTCGGATTTGGTGGGGCGGTAGCAAGCGAGTGCTACATTTACTTATTTAGGTGGTGATGGGAGCTCTAGTAGCCTTTTGATTTGAGACTTCATTGTGATTCGTGAGGATGATGGCGAGTGAGGAAGCTACCTTGTTTACCATTTCATTTAAAAATAATTTTCAAGATAATATTTTATTTATTGTTCTTACTTGAAATTGAAAAGCTCATATGTTTAAATAATTTTTGATGTGTTGGTGTTAAAATAAATTTTTTAAAAATATATTATTTTTATGTATTTTTAGATAAAAAATACTTTAAAAAACAATGTCAATCATGCTTTCAAACAAGCTCTTTGTAGCCTTTTTTTTAACATGTATGTCCATGTCAGCTTGCAATCACTTTGACTAATCTTACGGGTTTTGAAATTAAAGATTATGTAAGTCTTCAATAATCATTATATTAACAACTACATGGCTCGAACTTGAGATAATAGAAAGAGCAAACTTTTTAATCTCAAACTCTTACCACTTTACCACCACCTATTAGATGGTATACTCTTAGTAACTTTTTTTTATCTAATGGAGCACGTGTAGTTAATTTAATTACAAAATTAATTTATAATCTTTAATTATTTAAAATATTTATAGAAATTTAATTAAATTGTAAATTTTATTTGGAATTTAGAATTGCATGATATGTTTATTTAGCGAGTAATCTATTTTTATATAAAATAGTGCCATCGAGCTTTTTCTAGATTCTATTTATGGTTTATTTTTGAAAAGATTGGAAGGTTATTTACTTATATATAGCAATATGAACTAATCCTAAAAAATAGATTGCAATCCTGATATAAATAAAAAGCAAGCCATATAAATAAATATTACTTTAATAAATCTTTGATAAAAAATATTTTAAAAAATAACTTTCAAACATGCCCTAAATCAAACTATAGGAAATACTCATGGCATGTCTCATGGATAGATGGCAAGTAAGCATAAGAAATATTTGTCAAGATAGAATTCAAGTAAGCATAACAATAGATCTAGTTAATATGGGATGGTTGACACTGCGTTTCAAAAATATTTTTGAAAAAAAATTGAAAATTTGTTATTTTTATTTTTTTATTTTAAATTATTATTTTTTATATTCTTAGATCATTTTGATATGCTGATGTCAAAAATAATTGTTAATATATATATATATATATATTATTTTAATGTATTCCGGTTGAATATTAGAGGGCAGTGAGTTTTTTTTGACAATGAGATAATTATGTATTAATGTTAAAACTACATTTGAAAAATAATATATATATATATATAAAAATCTAAAAAAAACTAGGTAAATAGCCCTTGTTAATTCGTGAAAGGAAAAGAAGATTGTCTTTACCATGATTAAAATTATTTAAAAGTAAAGAAAAAAGGAAGATTTTAATCTTGCACGGGTCACCAGAGGGAGATCCAAAGTTTTGTCAATAATATAAAATGGAGTGGGACAGCCAGATCATCACTCTCTCTCAAAAGCTGATGCTCGCTGCACGGTGCGAGCATGTATGTTTCGATATTATATTTTAAAAGTATTTTTAAAAATTTTATTTTTTTTTATTTTAAATTAAAAAAATATTGTTTTTAAATTATTTTTATCACTATAATAAAAAATAAAATTATTAGTAAAAAAAACTATAATTATACAATCTACAAGTTCAAATCTATGATATTGAAAAAATCACCATACAATCCATGATGTTCGTACAAGAAAGATAAAAAACATAGAAAAAATATATTTTTACAATTCTTGATAAACTAAAATATAGTTTTTTTTATTCTCTTCTTCTTTAAGTGATGGTAAAAATATGGTTAATGTTATTTTTAAAAATATATTTTATTTAAAAATATATGAACTTAATTTTTTTTAAAAATAATTATTGATATTACCACATGAAAATTATATAAAAATATAAAAAAATTAATTTGAAGTAAACCATCAAAATATATTTTTATTTTAAAAAAAATTACTTTTGAAATAAGTGTCAAACAATCACTTATTATATATTATGTAAATATTATTATTAATAATAATAATTAGATCTTAAATAAGATATAACTTTTTTTTGAAAAAAATAAATTAAATTAGAGTTATAAATAAACAAAATAATCAAGTAACAATCGCCCCACCCCACTTCCATAACATCTTCCCATAAATAAGAAAGGAAACGAAACGACCGGTCGGCGACAAAACCACCAACCCAACAACCAATACTCCTCCCCTCCCCGTCCCGCTACTCTTTCCCTTACCTGCTGCACAGAGAAAGATATATACAAGCACAACTCTCTCTCTCTCTCTCGCTATTTCCAGAAACAAAAACTTAGCCTTCACTCCCAATAATCTGTTCTGCAACAAGCAAGCTCAACTGCAATACGCCGTCATCCACTACCCGTTTCGCATCACCTAACCAAAACTCTCTCTCTTTCGCTCACCGTTTCAAAGAATTTCTAGGGTTCATCTCCCTCCGATAAGGTGTGGAAATTTATCTGTTTTTTAATCAATTTTAAAACAGTACACCAAATTAATTACTTAATAAACATCTAAGACACGCATTTCAATAAATGCTCTCTTTACCCTTATTTCCTCCTTTTTCAGCGCCTATAGTCCTCAATTTTTCTGTGAGTAATCTCTCTCTGATTGTATGCTACGTCATTTTTGGACTCATTTCGGATAAGATCACAGTCTCTCTGACTCGATGAATGTCGTCGACTTTGTCAGGCGGAGAAAAAATTATTTTATTTCGCTTTTTTTTTGTGCTGATGATATAGAGTATTTAGAGAATCCAAACGGTGTAGTTTCTCCTGCCTCGCTCTGGCTCCCTTCTTCTTTTTTTCTTGTACTGAGATTACTAATATTGACTCGGTTGTCTGAGTATTTGAACTGGACTCATTTTTCATCTCGCTGTTTCCGCTTTTACAGTAACCGTCTCTCTCTCTCTGATTCAATACCTTGTCGTGTGTGACTGAGTTAAATTCAAACCGAGTCAGATGCAAGTTGAATCGATTTCAATGCGTGCAATGATTTGATTTTATTACGATCTGATTTAATATTAATTAAAAAACCGGAAGGGAAAATAATTTATCGGAGTAGTTATTGATTTCACCGACTGAGATTTTTGCTTTTTTTTTTAAATGTTTTTGCTATTATTTTATACGTCCCTTTTTGTTTCTTAAAATGGTGATAGAATCAGTCATTGATTTTCTTTATCATGTGAAAATGAATCAATATATAGTATAAAAATTATAAATACTTTTATTTATATTGTGTTTAAATGGTGTGGATGTATGGATTGGGGATTTTCTGTTTGAGGGTGGGGTCTGATCTATATGAATATTTATTTATTTTCATTGATCATGATGCAGCGAAAAAGAAAGAAGTCAACAGAGCTTTGGATGCTATGAAGATTGCTTTTTGATTTTGATACAAAGAAGAAATCATGGCACAGCTTTTGGAAATCCAGCCTCAGGAACTTAAGTTTGTTTGTAAGTAATAAAATCTTTATTCGTACATACATAACACACGGTCCCATGCTCAATTTTGATCTTTTCATACTTTTTCTTGAACCATTGATTTATGTTTTACCCATCTATTTATATATATTTTGATTTTTTTTCTTGATGCTGAAAGTTTTTTTATGCTTTGTTTAGTGAATGAGGATAATGAGAAGGGTTATGATTATGAATTTTGCTTTTCGTCTTTCTATTACCATATAAGTTTTGGATTTTGTTTTTGGTTGGAGAAAAAGGTTTGCTTGCGGTATTTTTGAAGATATAAAAACCGTATTTGTAATGTTTCATTTTACAAAAATCATTTTTGGGTTTTCACTTAATAATCAAAAGAATTTAATGGTTTGGGACAGAGTAGCAAAAATTGTTTATGGGATTTGGAAATTGGATGTGTAATTGATGTGTTGGTTTGATTGGATTTTAAAGCTTATGAAATGTGTGAATGTCTGTAGCTGAAGTGAAGAAGCAAAGCTCATGCTCAATATGTCTTACCAACAACACCTACCACAATGTTGCTTTCAAGGTTCATATTGAATTTCACCTGCTTTTGTTTGACAGTCTGAATTGTGTTTTAAGTGATATGATGCAGGGTGGTAATAGCATTTAGGCTTGGTGTTGCAGGTTAAAACAACTACACCCAAGAAGTACTGTGTGCGACCAAATGTTGGCGTTATCGATCCAAAATCAACTTGTGAATTTATTGGTATCTGTTTCTTCTTTTTTTCCCTATTTTTTTTTTATAATTGAACATGCATCCTTGTGAAATAGTGGAAACATGAGCTGTGCATGCTCGCATGCTAGGCTCTATATTGCATTGAGTGTTCTTGAGTTGAAAATACAAGTGCCATTTAATTTTTACTGGCTACCTTCAGGACTCTTGTGGTTATTACCTGATTTCTGCTGTTGTGTGTTGTGTTTTGTTTTCTTGTTAATTTCTACTTTGATGAAATTCAAAAAGGGACATTATTTTACTTTATTTTCTTTTAGAGAGAATGTAGTGTGTGTGTGTGTGTGTGTGGAAGTGGGGGATAATAGAGCTAAATTGGACATTTTATTGGATATATATTTTGATTTCGATCTGGTTTATATGACATGGAACTTACCTAAGAATTTACATCTTTGTACACTGCTCTAGTCTGGATTTAAATTTCTTATGTCAAAAGATGAGTTTTGGAGCTAATTTGACTTGGAAACTATGAGACCAAGGAAAGTAATTAAGCTCTTATAATACTCGAGTTGCAAAACATATGATAGGAGGTTAATGAAACTACCTTGGTCATAGCATGTGCCCTTTTTGTTACTGTCTCATTGCTTTCCTCCTTTAACTTCCATTCCTTATGTCATGTGTTCCTTCCTCTTTCTGAACCGTGCATATTTTTTTTAAGTAGATGCTATTTTATTTTATTTATTTTGTCTGTTATAGTCTTTCAAATTTCCTTAGCTATGGTGTTGAATGCCATGCAGTCACAATGCAAGCTCAGAAGGTGGCTCCTCCTGTTATGGTGTGCAAAGACAAGTTTTTAATCCAAAGCACAGTTGTCCCTGCTGGGACAACTGAGAAGGACATCACATCTAGCACGGTAAGTGTCTTTGAAGTCTTACTTTTTACTTTGAATCTCTGGCTTAGTTTGTATGGTTTTTTTTTTTGCAGTTTGCCAAAAATGATAACAAGCGTATTGAAGAGGTCAAGATGAGAGTGGCTCTCATCAGCTCTCCCGAATCAACTGTACTGTCACCAACTAATGGAGTGCTTAAGCAAGAGCCTTGTTTTGAACCTTCCGTGCTGAATAGAGTTGAAATTCCCAACCCACCACAAATGGTAAGAAAGTTTCTTTAAATATTGGTAATGCTTCGTTTTGTGAGATTAAACTTTATTATTACTGCTTTCATTTTAATGTTCATTCCAAAAGCAATATTCTTCCTCTTCTTTTTTTGAACCTTCGGTACCGAAAGATCCTGTGCTAAATAGAGCTGAAATTCTCACACCCCACCGCAAGCAGTAAGAAAGTTTATTCTGATTTTGTAATACTGGTAATGCTTAGTTTTGCAGGACTAAACCTCCATGTCCACAGTTTTGATATGATGCTCTCTGCAAGTAGTGTTCTACCATTTTTTCTCAAGTTTTGTTTTGGAGTTCCTAATAGCGGCTCTTCTCTATGTTAGTATCAGGTTGCCAAGGATGCTGAATTCAAAATGACCAACGACCATGAGTCCAATACAGATGAGGATGTAGAGTTGAAGCCAGAGAGGGATATGATTCATGATCAGGAGTCTAAGCTGTCAAATGACTCAGATCGGGTACCAGTTATTGACATTTTCAGTGAGGAGTTAAAGCTGGCACAGGACGACGAGTTGAAGCAAGATAAGGATGCCGTTAGCAATGAGCACTCAAAGCTAGCACAGGATATGGAGTCCAATTCACCGAATAAGGAAATCATAACAGTGAATGCAGTGGATCCGAAGTTGGCCAGAGATATTGATGAGATGAAATCAAAATTGAACGTGCTTGAATCAAAGCTAAACGAGGTTAGCCTTTCTCAGAACCTTTATGGTCAGAGACATCGGGCTCTGTTTTTAATGATAATAATTCTACGTGCTCATGACCTAGTCATACATTAGTCTCTGGCCTTGACTAGTGGTCCCATTCTCTATCATGGCAAGGGCCCATTTTAGGATAGGTGGCCACATTTATCATGTGGAGAAAAGGTGGCAAAATTTTATTGGGCCATCCTGTGTTACTAGACATTCATAATGATCTACTTAAATATAACATTTAATAGGGCCATCTGAACTTCCTGTGCAGACTAAGTCTACAATTTCAAAGTTAGCAGAGGAGAAGAGACAAAGCTGTCAAGAAACGAAAATCATGCAAGAAGAACTCGTAAGCTCCCAAAATTATCTTCTCTATTTAATGCAAACGTGCAAGCATTTCATTTGTCTTTTTTGTAAATATTAAATGAACTTTATATTTCTGACCGATTCTCTCCTTTCCTCGGCAGGAGTTTTTGAGAAACGGGACTAGTGTAAAAAGAGTGTACGTGGGGTTCCCTCTTCTATTTGTTGTTATGATTGCACTCATCAGCATCAAGCTTGGATATCTTTTACACAGTTGAAGGTTTGTTCATAGTTAGAACTTAAAAAGGACAGACAATGGATTGAGTTCAGGACTGTCAGTGTGCTGCATGTATACACAGAATGAACACAACAATGGAATATATATAGAGAGAGATCTTGTATGTACGAGTATGACCAATAAGAAAGAACACAAACACCTTTATTGCTTTGTTTAGGGTATGATGAATTTAGAACCCGTTTGATATTGTCAAGAAAATTGTTTTTCAGAATGTTTTTTTACGCGTAAATGCATAGAAATAACATTTTGTTTTAGAAATTGTTTTTAATATTAACCCATCAAAATATCTCGAAACATAAAAAAAAATATTTAAGTTGAAATATTTGTTTTCAAAAACATTATTTTAAAATGTAAGAACATGTACCCGATTTAGTTGGCAATAGGGTATGAAGTTCTTTCCCTTGTTTTATTATGCTGTTATTATGATGTAGGATGTGCTTATGAAAACTCCGCCGTGCATACCGTCTTAATCAGTATAGTTAATCAAAATCAACATGACTCGCGCGACAGGGGCAGTTAGTCAGTTGTTAGAGAATAAACATTGTGGGTTATCCCAAACAAATCCACAAAGAGACAAAAGAGGATTACTGTTTCTTTTTGGCAACAGACCCTAATAACTCCACTAACAGAGGGCATGGTATTGAGATATTTGTTTGAGATTGAAATATTAGAGGACGAAATTGATTTATTTAGAAAAAAAAGAAGTGTGATTTATTTTTAGAGATAGGATCATTTGTGAAGTTATCTCCCAATCTGTTGAATAAATTTGGTAAATTTAAAACTATTCCTTTGTTTTTAGTTAGAGATAGGATAATAAAGATGTAAAATTATTAATTAATTCTAAAACACAAGTAGCCAATGATTCAGCTACTTCCACAGAAAATATCACATTGGGATTCTTCGAAGTGCCCATCATGACCTGGCCACCTGAATCATGGATAATCATCCCAAGTCCTGTGCCATCCATCATTATTAGATGCATCTGAGTCAAGTTCCTGTTGACCTTGGGGAGGAGAGGACCAGCTGCTTTGATCTAGCTCTCTGGGCATGAATTTAAAATGTGAAAGTTAATTCTAATTATCTAAATTACGGTTCTACAATTGAGTTATAGATGTAATAATATAATACAAGAGGAATATTAAATGATCAAACCCGAATCACCAGGTCGAAACCCGTTTCAAGTTTCTTAAAAATAAATCTTAAAACAATGAATTTACTTGTGTTAGCTTGAAAACAGATCTTAAAACAATGGAGTTACGCATATCAACATGACAAGCTTGAGTCTTGGATTAAAATCAGCCGGGGTTTCGATAAGTTTTGCACAAGCTTGAATACAAAGAGGCCAATGATTTTTATATAAATTCCTCAATTCCTGCTAAAACCGAAGAGATTCAGAGAGATTAAATTCCAACTTGAGTCAAAACATGAGAAATACAAGTAGACCATTCTCATGATTTACAAGAAGAAAAAAGAGCAATGATACAGTACAAAAAACCAAAAAGAAATAAATTATGGAGGCAATAGAAATTCAGATAATTTTGAGCTCTCAGTATCACAAAAAAGAAGATGTTAATAAGAGAAACGAATAGACAAACCTAATCTGACAGCTAACGTATGATAGCTAATTACAAAATCAGATACAACGCTTCTGAACTGGAATGCCTAAATCTTGTCGAAACTTTCAGCAGTAGGTTCAAAGACGTGTGGTGCTTCATTGTCTATGTAATGCTTACAACTTTACATATTCTGTACAACATCTTGAATGGCTTTCTTTTCACTGCCATTGATTCTGAGGATTGCGCTCTGTTGGCGAGCCAGGAACGAACGGAACAAAACCCCGACCACCAAACAGAGGACGCATGAAGGCATTGTCGAATTTGCGCCAGTAGCGATGAACAGTGTGAGTTGGGGTGGTCAAGAGTGCGCGTATGCTGCTCGGACGGCCAGTGTCCTGGCCACCCAGATCATCTAACGAGTCCTGTGCGTCTCCGAGAAGTGGTACTGTAAATGATTTTGGAGTAGTTGGATCTGACGAAATCGTCATGCTTCTTGATTGGTGTTTTGGATGGGGCAGCAAAATTTTTATGAGAGGTTTAGTCATCAGACCAAACAACTGTGCAGGGCCAAGCATGGAGAAGAATTGTTACCATAGTAAACAGCATCTCAAAGAATTTTCAGAGAACGCAAATAATTTATTGCATATGCATGCTAACACAAACTAATATTGCCAGTTGCAAATATTTCAATTCAAACAAAGACCGTATTTTCTTAGAAGGAAAAGAGATATCACAGATGATACAGTCATTCAAGCAGCAATCATTGAGCAACCAATTTGACGTCGTCAACAGTCTGCTAACTCGAGGCTAAACTAGAAATGGGAGTGCATTATAATTCATATTCCTTGTTTTTCCTTGAGCTGTGGTCAATAACTGGCATAACTAGTTCCAATTCTAGATCTATGGTAAAACTAAGATGGCAAAAGAAGCTGCAAGAGATGGAAATATTAAGGTGGTGAAAGAAATTTCTAAGGTTTTCCGAAGATCATTGCATCAAGCCTACACAATTTGCTCTTCTATTCACAGCTCAAAACTAGCTGGATGGAAATCACTTACCACTGTGCTGAAAAGAACAATAGTAATGGTGCTGGTGATCATTATCGCATTTCCTCGTAGATGGGTGTGCCCCGCACTCGTGAACTGCATTTGTTTAGGATAAAAAAAGTTCATGAATGCAATGATGTATACGATCAATCTATGTAGAACTATAAAAATTTATCAACTGCCACACATTACCCTATTGTATGCAAGTGCCATTGACACAGCACCTCTCATCAAACCAGCCCACCATATGATAAACTGAAAAGGAATAAATGCTTTATGTTACCAGACAGACCAGCTGATTAATAGGCAAGGAACTAATAGTATTACAGAGCAAAAAATAATAACAATGAGAATAATTAAGTACTTGCTGCTTGAAGCTTATCTTCTCATTAGGTGATTTCTTAGCTAAGTTGGACAGAAAGGACAAGGGGAAAACAAATGCTGCTCTTCCAACCATAACGAGACCTAGTAGTATCGAACTCACAGCAACCGAAGTCCCAGGGCTGTAAGAAAGTGAAACCAAGTCAAATGCTAGACGTAAGAACCAATAAAGAGAAGGGGGTTTCAAAACAGCATTTACACAACCCAATTTCAGTTCTGTACTGAAAGAATTTTCCAGAAGGAGGGGTGAGGTTGAGCACATCAATGAGACAAAAAAAAATGAAAACATACCTGTCACTTACGAATCTCCACTTCTCAATATCCAGGGCATCCATACCAACATAAAGGAAGATAAAAGTCTCAGCAACAAATGACAAGGTTGCAAAAGCATGCCTGTAATAATTTGGATTGAATTTAGAGCATTACGAAAATGAATGCTTCCTAATACATCATAAGACAAGAATTTGGATGAGACATACTTGGTAGTGACTCTTGAACTCTCAGTCACATTATGCCAGGTGTAATGGGACATCACAATCCCACAGAAAAATACTGTGAGAATACCACTCAAATAGAACAGCTGCATTGAACCAAACATCATTTAGATGACTGACAAAAAATAAAATGAGGCACGGAGCATTACAATAGAACAAAAGACTGGCTTCCAGGACAGTTACGAATCTTACTTCAGCCAGCATATATGAAAGGTATGCCATGAGCATCATAAGAGCAACCTCACGATCTGTTGAGTGCCTGAATCATATAAGATGTTCAGTCCACCATTCACAAAATTTTCATACTGCATATTCTAACCCTTTCTCGATACTAAAGATTTCAACATAACAATTATGTTTAATCAAGACTAAAAAAAATAGTACTCGAAAGTAGTTAGATCACTGGTGCAGGAACTAGAAGCAATGGAGGAAATGAGAAGTATCTCATACTTAGAAAGCCATAACGAGCAAATCTTCACAGAAACAAATGGTTCAATCCAAAAGAACATACACACATGGGAGACTTTATGGATATTAACACATATTTACATCCGTGATAGCCCTCAAATTTGCAAAAATTGTATGGGTTGGGCGTCAATATCTTATTTGGTTTACTAACTCAATCCTATCTAACTGTTATATAGCCATAACAAGGAAATCTTCCAGTCAGAGAATCCATCTGGTCATGAAGACATATTTTTTTACTATTGTAATGGTAGATTACAGTTATGCAAGAACTAAAAAAAACTTGAAAAACTTTTGGATCATGTTATACCTGCCAAAATAGAGCTTTCTGATGATGTAAGCACTAATTAGCCCGGTCTGCAAGAAACAAACCATGCATATTTCATAATATATTGCTCAAAGCTATACAGATTTGTGACAGTCAGTGTGCTTGTGTGTGAGAGAATGAGGGGAAGCAGAAAGGAAAATGAGGGAGAGGAGACTTACTAACACCCCCAACATAGTGCTTGCAACAAATAAATAAATGAAGTTCCGAAAAAAATCCCAGGCAATTGTGGCATTGATATTAGTAAGATCGAAGTTCTGGATTGCATTGAAAAGCACCACTGATGTGGCATCATTTACCACACCCTCCCCGAAAACCAGACTATAAAGTAAAGGTGTCTCATCCTGATTGAGAATCTGCATCATCAAACAAAACAATTTCAGTATAGAAGTATATGTGTATAATTTGTTTCAAAATTGAGATATCTCTATTACTTTGATAAGCACCACACCTGCAATGTGCAAACAGAATCTGTTGCGGCAAATATAGCACCAATTGCTGAAAATGGTAAAACAACAAAGTAAGATCCCCAAAAAAACTTCGAGGAAAAGTAATGAAATAAACGGGATCCATAAAGGTGTTACCTAGATAATCCCCTATATCTAGTGGACCGATGTCCATTTTCTTAAAGAATTGCATAGCACCTGCCAGATTAAAATAACAATCAGTACCAAATTCATCTATGGTTATCACAAACAACCTGAAATCTATTTGTTTCAATGTCAGCAAGGAGTATGCCTGACAAGGCATAGATCATAATTTCCTTTTTCTACTGCGATTTCAACGGAAAAAAGTGAAAGGAATGTTATTCCATCTCTTAGTTATACTTTTAGACTGAAACCCATAAAAAATCTCTGGATGAACACTGGGCAGTTTGAGTGTCAATGGCATTTTTATAATACAATGACTTGCAATGTACTTTCCTATTTTTTGTAAGATCATGGGTTGGTGGCAAAGGTTAAAATTGACTGGTGGAGCAAAGGAATGATTCAGCACCATCAACGAGGAAACAAGCAAACATAGGGAAGCAAATCTCGCCCAAATCCATGCCTCAATAAAGACATAACTCAGTCTAGTCCTGTACCTAGTGATATGATAGAACAGCTTATTAATGTACCAACTGCACCAAAAAGCATTATAGTCATGAAATTACGGAAGAACTGCTTCTTTTTAACCTGAAACCTGGTAAGCGGGAAGATGAGAAAAAAAATACCAAACATTAAATCCAGGCAAGAAGAAGACAAGCCAGTAGAGATTCAAACATATCAATTAACAAAAGTCAAATAAAGAACAAATTTACAATCAAGGGATAAGATGGACGGTGCCCATTTCGTAACCAGAAAAGCATGATACAAACTAACAGAGCAAGCTTCAAGGCCAAACCAAAGAACATTAGCTTTGGTCTGCTAAAAGAGTATTGATTTTTAGAGGCAACTCCATTGAAATTTAATGGAGCATAAACATACCCCGCATTGAATATGATAGGTGGGAGAAGATATATAAAGAAAAGATCCTCGCTAAAGACTAGAAGATGTGAGCTTCTTCCTCCACTGATCAGCAAGATAACAACCCCGGTACATAGACCCTGCCACCAATCCAAAAAACATCAAACACCCAACATCAGGCATGCATAATTCAAGTTATGGATAAAAAGCACACAAAAAATAAAACGAAAAGATTTAAACTAATGTGTCAGTCTCATTTCCAGTGTAAGCAACAACACAAGAATGGATTCAAGAATTCTAACAGAGAGAAACTCACAATGATAAGGGCAGTGATTGACTCGTTCATCCACCGATTCTCCTCTAGAAGATGACCGATTACAATACAAGCGCAGAGAAGCGCCACAAACAAGTTCATAGAGACCACAGAACCATGATCAGATGTGGTCAACATTTGCAATTTCGAGCCAATTGAACCCATATAAGCTTCCATTGTAAGCACACACCCGTGGTTCTTATTTCACCCAATCAAACAAATCAATATGAGAATTTATATGTTCCCTTCCGAAAACACAGAATCCAACAAAAAACTAATTACAAAAGCCGGGTCGATTTCTATAAACTATATGATCCCTGCATTCAAAGCAGCAAAAACAAAGATCAGACTTTGATCAAGAAAGTATTAGATTAAACTCATTTAATTACAAAAGCAACAACACAAAAGAATACTAATAGCAATAATATTACGTCAAGTATTTGAGAAAATGAATAAAAATAAATAAACCCCTTTATTTAAACCAGATTTAAGCTTCCAACCATTCAAATGAAGCAAAAAAGATCAAACTCCAATCCATAAAAACGTTTTAGTAAGCTCATTTCATTACCATTCCGAATCCCTCAAATATAACCTTCTTAACATCATTTTTTGATCTTATAAACAATGAAACCAAGCTCATTTCATCACCAACCCCCCTCACTTCACAAAAAAACTTGTAAAAAACTCTCAATGTAAAAAAAAAAAGGTACAAAATAAAGCAAAATTAAACTGCAACAAAAATGCTATGAAATTTCTTGTTAAAAAAAAACTCAATAAAAAAGGGAACTAATTTAACACTCGTATACCTTCAAATTCAAAGCATAGAGAGAGAACTCGAAGAGAGAAATGAAAAGAAATCAATCTCTCCTTCGAATTCTCAAAACGGAACCCAAACAAGCTCCTCCTGTAACTAAAAATAACCTCGGCACAGCAGATAATGAAAAAACAAAAATCTAAATAAAGAGAAATGACGGAGCGCGAGAGAATATAGAGAGCTCTGTAAAGGAGGAGAAAAATGGAGTTTGAAACAGAGAGAGAGGGAGAGACGCATCGTGCGGAAAAACAGAGAAACACCAACGGACTAACTGTTGGAAACTGATTTTATTTCCTTAGCGCCTTCTATTTATATTACTTTCTTACGGTAATATTTATTCTATTATTATTATTATTATTATTATTATTCCTGTTAATGCTGTTGTATTATGAAAGATCAGTGGGTGGAATGGTTGGAGCTGGTTTATTTGGAATTGTGAATTTTGTTTTTAAAAATATATTAAAATAATATTTTTTTTATTTTTTAGAAATTATTTTTAATATTAACATATAATAATAGTTTAAAAATATATAAAAAACAATTTAAATATAATATAAAAAACACAGCCATAAACAAAAGTGGATGTACGGGATTTTCTTTGTTTTATCGGTGAAGAGCGGGAAGGGAGTTCGTGCGGGCACCGATTAAGGTTTTGGGCTGTTTTTTTTTTTTTAACTAGGATGTCCGGATTAGTTTATACGCATTACAATTAATTTATGGATTCATTGAACATCCTGCAAATCCAGTGAGCATGTAAGTCACCGTAGGGGTGACAGACGTGCATGGTGGAACTTGAACCCTGGTGCAGAGTAATAAAACAAGTTCCTTTAACCGCTAGGTCAAGACCTCACTTGCTGCTTTCTTTCTTAATCGTATATCCGGGATGATTATTAATTCACAATTAATGCATCTTTAATGTGTTTTGGGATTATTATTATTATTATTATTATTATTATTATTATTATTAATGAATATAACGGAAGGAATGGACAGGAGAAGACGTCATCGAGGTCTAATTTCTTTTATTTGATTGCTTAAATGAAGGAAAAGATGTGTCTTTTATTTGATTGCTTATATAAGTGTTTTTAATGTATTCTTGTAGAAGAATAAATTATACACATGTGATCAAATAAATCTACAGCTATGTATTTTAATAAATAAGGGAAAAAACCTTTTAATGATAAAATAAAATAAAATAAAAATGTAAGGTCACGTTCACGGGCCACGCCACAAACAGTAACATCATTAACTCAAAGGAGCAGCATGTGGTTCAGATCCGTGGGGCTGGGAAAGACTCCATGGAAGCAGATGGGCTGTCACGGATCCATCGATAAAGTTAAAGTCAAGTTTTCTTTTCTTACACGTGCATGATTGTAATTTACTTTTTACTTGCAATTCTTCTTTATATAGTGTGTATTTTTTTTAATATTTAAAATTTTGATAGGCATTTTTTATTCATAATATATTAAAAATATAATTTTATTTTATTTTTTAAAATTTATTTTCATATAAAAACATAAAAAATAAAAAATATTTTAAAAAGTTGGACCACAAAACCAAACACATGTGAGTCCTTTCATAGAAAATCTATTATTTGAACTTTTTCTATAAAACAAAAACAGCTATTAGCGACTCTTTTACTGCTCATATGTGATTATTAAAACCGGCTGTGTGATGATCATTAGGAAGATTCAAGAACTTTATTTTTCATAATTTTAAATTAAATTTAAAAAATATTGACCCGGTGAGACTCAATTAACTCAACTTCAATTTTAGATTAACATGACTAAGTCCACTTCAATTCATTCCGATAAAACTCCGAGTAAATAAAAAAAAATAACATTGTTTTAATAAAAGAAACTGACGTGATAACATGTGAGTTAAAAAGTGTTTAAAAACGCGATAATTTATGTTTTTAAATATGCATTTTGATGTTTTTTTTTAATATTCTACAATAATTATGATGTTGTGATATTAAAAATTAAATTGAAATATTATTTTAAACAAAATTAATTTTTAAAAACAGCTGTCACCCATCATTATAACTTGCAAGCTACTTTTCCGACAAGTCTACTCCTAATCATATGTCTAGAGCTCGGTGCTTAACTTGCAATTATGCATTCAAATATAGCTCAAACTAAGCATCTCTTTTATAAATATAATATTAACTATTGAATTTTTATTATTAATATGGTATTTTTGGCAAGCGCGATCAGCGACGAGATAGGTCCAACTCCAACTCAATCCACGCCATGGAATCTTGGGTAAACTACGGGCTCGAGTGAGTTGGCCGAGTTCTAGAAACTTCACTTCCAAGGGCTGGCTTTTGATAGCAAAATCGCCCTTCTCCTCCCGTGCCATGAAAAAGTAAAACAAAAGGACATTGACAAAGATGGATGCACCATGTTTCTTGCAATTTAATGCCACCTTGAGAAATTGATTGACAAATACTATTTTGTTATTATAATTTATAAAATTTAATGGATTTTGATACCATTCACACGTCAAGGATAGCAACTCTAAGAAAAAAGTTTTAATTCAGGTAAATAAATGTAGAATTTTATAGATATTTCAATCTCAATGTACATGAGCTATGTATAAAAATTGTTTTACAATTATATCTCTAAAATAAGAGTGCAAAGCAAGCTATAATCAAAACTTTTCGTGTTGGTCCAGGTGAATGCTTTAAAACATGGTCGTTTCTATTTTCAAGTGTATTTTAAAAATATATATTTAGTGAAAAAAATATAAGATTCATGTTTTTTTTTGAAGATTTTATATGTTTGTTTGACTTTATGTTTATATTGTATAATTTAAAGTTAATTTATCTTGAATTTTAATTATGCTTGTTAAATTAATATTTTAATTTATATATATATATATATATATATATATATATATATATAATTATATATGAACAATACAACCCTAAAACGACAAACTAGAACGATATTGACAATTTTGAGTTCAATCAAACCACATATTTACCCGATAAACTTAAATCGATCTTGTCTGGTTTAATTTTAGTGATTTATTTTATCTGGATAATCAATCATGAAAATAAGAATATTATTCACAATAAAATCATCGTGATTTGTTTGCAATGCTTGTCTGGAACTCATTTTTTTTTATTCTAATCACTCGATGATAGGTTGAATTGTTCGTGAAAACTCCAACCTATCAATTTCCATGGTGATTTTGATCAATTTTGTGCTTTGAAAAACTAGAAAATTACATGATTTTTTTAATGCTTGTAACAAGTTTATTGTATATGGATTCAGGGTAACAAATTATAAATTGTTTGTACCTTGACTAGCCAGGTGTCTTTGACCAGCTGTTGCCATTCTAAAACCTGGAACCTCAGCATGTACATCATTTATCTGTGGACGAGTCTTCAAATATACATTTTGAATTTCAGGTATTCATCTCTACCATGAACAATAACATTAAAGTTTCTTCTGATTTGATCTTTAATTGTCAACCCTCCTATGATTTACGTGTTTTTATCAACTTGCTTGTAGGATTAACTTGCACGTGTCAAATTTGAAGAAAAAAAATCAGCTTGTCCTGTGCTACAAGGCTTTTCACGACAGAGATGTATGATTTAATTTATATTAAAATGATATTTTTATTTTTTAAAAATTATTTTGATAATAATACATAAAAATAATGTCATGAAATCATTTCAGTTAAAAAATTAAATTGCTAGGTTCTTAAATATGATTTATATAATTTTACAACACACCCTTTAAGTGAAAATATTTTTAGCTTGAAACTTGTATATATATTAAATAGAATAAAGATAGTAAGATTTGAACTCGTTACCGCTGAGTTAATAAGGTTTTGATACTTTATAAAGGAACTATCTTATATAAGAACCTATATTTTTATATGAAATGATTTCATGATTTAAAACATTAAAAAAATAATTAAAATACAATTTCAAAAACATAGAGTAAGATCGAACATAAATTTAATCTCGAGTGGTTTGGTCCAATACATGATGCGATGGGTGACGAGAAGATAGATGTTGCTTGTGAGGATTGGCGAGGCAACTTTATATATATTCTCGAGAAAAAATAAGATAGTTATTTTCTATTAATAGTTGTTAAAATAAAATGATGGAAATAATTGATATGATGACATTGACGGTGGAGATGATAAGAATAGTATTGATGATGTTCTGTTTTGTCCTATGTATGTAGTGTAAGAAAATACTTTGTTAATTAATATATATTATGATTTTGTACAAGTCTCGTTATTTTTTTAATTGAAATATCAGTTAAAAAATGATTTTTTAATTTTAAATATATATTTTATAATTAATATATATTATAATTTTGTATGTGTATCAGCATTTAAAAAAAAATTAATTGCAAAAATTTATAATTTATATATTTGTTAAATTATAACTACAAAACTAGATGTTATTGCAATACTTGTATATTTGCAAGCATAAATAATAGGATGATAATAATGAAAAAAATAGTACTAGGTTGGTGGGTTAATAAAGTTGATCATAATTAAATAATGGTTAAAAAATAAAAAAAAATATTATTTTAATATATTCATGAACAATTATTTTTAATAGTAATTAAATGATTATAATAGCAACGATAGTATATTTATATTGTTAATAATATTAATAATGATTGATGATAGCATAAAAAAAATATTTGAGGCTGATTTTTAAATAATTATAATTTTTTAAAGGATAGATTTCTTTTCTATAAGCTAGCAATACTTGGAAGGTATTTAAAAAACATTTTACAATTCAATTTTTGACTAATATTCCTTTTCCTCCCCCCACTATCGTCTTGTACCTGGGGCAACTGAAATCTAAAGCCCAAACACATTTTTAAGAAAGCCCATATACTCAAAAGCCCAAACATTAAACCTCACATCCATAAAACACAAACCTCTGATCCTATTCTTAAAATTCAAATCCCTAAATACACCACTCAAATTGCGTCCACGTTTCAACCGTCTATTAGCTTTCACAAAAACATCACTAAGCCAAACCACAGAGAACCAAACCCCCAAAACTACAAACCCTCCTCTGCAATCTCTTCTCCGAAAACACTACAGGGGTTTTGATCAACTCAGAGTGACATTACAGTAGCAGGGTTTTTGCAAAAAAACCCGAATTGATTGGATATTAATTACCTTCCTTAATCACTTCCCCTTCGCAATCAAAACCAAAAGCAGGGAAGACAAGAGAGAGCAAAAAAAAAAAAAAAATGCCTCCACAGAGAAAAAGCGCGGCAGCTAGGGTTTCGGAGGATACAGAGGACCTCACCCGTCACCCGCTCCAAGCAATCCTCTTAGCCGATAGCTTTGCCACCAAATTCCGTCCAATCACACTCGAACGTCCTAAAGTACGTGCACATCCGTAAATACGCGTATAGGTACATGTATTTGTTCTTTTTTTCTTGAAAACGACTGATTCGGTTTTGTTGAAGGTGTTGCTGCCGTTGGTGAATGTGCCCATGATAGATTATACACTGGCGTGGCTAGAATCTGCTGGAGTCGAGGAGGTGTTTGTTTTCTGTTGCGCGCATTCTAAACAAGTTATTGAGTATTTGGAGAAATCCGAGTGGTTTTCGCAGCCGAATTTCTCCGTTGTAACTATCGAGTCTCATAATTCTGTTAGCGCTGGCGATGCTCTGCGATTGATCTACGAGCGCAATGTGGTATGTTTTTTTGTTAGTTTTTTATTCAGTGAATTAAAATGTTGAAGTCTTGAATTGAATCATTGGCTTTATAGTTTTTTTTTTAGTCAGTTGAGGAAGTAGCATTGAAAAGTTTCTGTTGATTATCGTTGTGGCAATGAATGATAGTGACGTGTTGTATATTTTATGTTTTCAGAAGTTTTTATGATATCAGCTTTGGTTTTGTTATTGATTTGTGTAATGTGATTGCTTTTTTGTCAATATGTGAATTGGTGAATTATTGATTTCGTGATTTTGAAGCTAGAATAGTAACTTTTTGTGTTGAGTTTTCTTTGTATGATCGTCATGTTTATGCTCGCAGTCAAATTCTTGAGTAGTTGTTGCAGCATGAATTTGGTCTGTGGAGACGAGACCAACTGTAGCAGCGGGGTACCAGTTGACTGTTTTGTCTTGCTTTACTCTTCAAGGTGCTGATTGTTTTTTAATTTTTATTTTTGGTGTTTGAAGATAAATGGAGATTTTGTACTTATTAGTGGGGATACAGTGAGCAACATGTCTCTCACACAAGTGATTCAAGAACACAAAGAGAGAAGAAAGAAAGACAGTAATGCCGTGATGACTATGGTTATTAAACAGTCGAAACCATCTCCAATTACCCACCAATCACGGCTTGGTACCGATGAACTTTTTCTGGCAATAGATCCTCAGACAAAACAGCTTCTTTTCTACGAGGAAAAGACCGACAGCTATAGAGGGATTATACCTCTTGATAATGCGTTGCTTGGTGATAAGCCTTCCATTTGCCTGCACAATGACAAGCAGGTGTGTCCCTTGGATTTGTGTTCTCAGTCCCTGTTCTACATCTTGTTCATGCAATGAACATTATAGTTTATTTTTCACTTGATGGATTGAGATTTATATTTTATTTTATTTTAATTTCCAGGATTGTGATCCATGGTGTGGATTGTTTTCTTTTCACTACTCACCAAAATATTAATTTTTCTTTCACAGGATTGTTATGTTGATATCTGCTCTCAGGAAGTTCTCAGTCTTTTCACGGACAACTTTGACTATCAACACTTACGCCGTCATTTTGTAAAGGGATTGCTGGTTGATGATGTATGCTGTTTTCTTGCATGTCTTTTTGTAGGACTTAAAATTCACTCCCATTATAGATAATATTCTTGATTATATGCATTTAGACATCCTATCTATGAGAATATCAGTTTGAATTATGTATGTCACCACACAATGGGCACACATACACACATGTACAATTTCGAGTTAAACAGGTTTACATAATCTTCAACCTTGCAGCTTAAGTACAGCACCTCTCATACAAAAAGCTTAGCTCGCTCCCGGGCTTATATTGTAACTTTTTCAACCTTAATTAATCAGGTTCAAGTTAATCAATGAGGTCCGAGTCTTAATTTTAGCTATCCCCTAATTTCCCTCTCTTGCTTGTCAAAAATAATTACATAATTTCATATGGATGCCTTTGCATGTTACTGACCCTAAAAAAGTAAAAAGTACTCTATCTGTGAGTTGCAAGAAGAGAGTTGATGATAGACTATAATCCTCACTTTTATTCACTGTTGTTCTTGGTATGATTTGATGCACTCAAGTCATTTCTCATCATTTATTTATCCATGGACGTTTGTTTTCTTTTTACAATATCACATCTCACTTTTCTGTTTATGTTGGAATTTTTATGATAATTCTCATACTATTTTATGACCTGTATTTATGTGTTTCAGATTATGGGCTACAAAATATTCACTCATGAAATTCACTCAAGTTATGCGGCGAGGATTGATAACTATCGAAGCTATGACACTATTAGTAAGGACATAATTCAAAGGTGGACTTACCCATTTGTACCAGATGTGATGTTTTCAGGAAATTCTGCTACTCATCTTGAAAGAGAAGGGATGTACCGAGCATCAGGTATGGGTGTTAAATGTGCTTTACATATTTTCTAGCAACTAACTTTCCTGCCCTTTTATTCGAAATTGATTGTCAGTAATAGCAATCTATTTGTTGCATTCATGTGTTAATTATTTTCACCAAGATCCATGTTTTTGCTGGCACACCTATACTGGATGAATAGAATTATGGTTTAGTTGATCCATCTTTATTAAAATAATTTGTTTTTGGGATCCTGTTTTCTCCTATGTATTGGGTTATTCTGGGCAGGGAAAGGAGTTGTTATTGATGCATTGGAGGATTTGCACGAGAAAGAATGGGAAAAAAAAATAAAAATACAGAAAGGTGATACGGTGATATTTAGATTGGAATAAGATATGAGAATCAATCTTTATCTAAATTCTAAACTGTATTTTCGTCTTCCTGGGTGGGATGCTCTTAGCTTCCTAATGGTCTTCTGCTTGGGGCTGTTTTCATGGTGTTTTTGGTCTTATTTTCTTCAGTAAAAGGATTTATTCTTGTTCTCCATTTGTAACTTGCTAATTTTCACCATAATGATTGTCCTTTTTTCCTTGTTGCTTTTTGTATGTAAGAAATCCTAGTGCTTTGACTAGGATTAGGCAGTAGAACTATTGTATTTTTCTGGTGTTGGAAACATCAAGTATATTTTATGGCTCTGATGGGTCGTTTATTCATTTCCTATAGCTTGTCTATTTATTTGTACTGTGAAGTGGTTTTGCACAAATAGAAGATAACGTGGTATTTTTTCCTACTTACTATTATTTATTGTGACGGTTCTCATTATTTACATGTTATCTTTCCCATCTCACCATCTCCCTATCAACACTCATTATCTCATTGAGAGG
This sequence comes from Salix exigua, assembly GCA_032356905.1. Classification (NCBI taxonomy): domain Eukaryota; kingdom Viridiplantae; phylum Streptophyta; class Magnoliopsida; order Malpighiales; family Salicaceae; genus Salix; species Salix exigua. The sequence continues at coordinate 1,928,146 of CM063592.1, forward strand.
AGCAACTAGTTATGATTTCTATTTGGCTTATGTTTTTGTGATCATTTTGCTGACAGCTATTTCATGACTTTTGATTTTTGGCAGAAATTGAGCAATCACGTTCTGCACATATTGGTCCTTTTACTGTTATTGGAAAAGGCACTAAAATTGGGAACAACTCCAATATTTCAAATTCTGTCATTGGGAAAGGGTGTTCAATTGGATCAAATGTTTCAATAACAGGTTCCTATATATGGGATAGCGTCACTATCGAAGATGGCTGTGACATAAGGCATGCAATAATATGTGATGGAGTGGTAATAAAATCAGGAGCAGCACTGGAACCTGGCGTGGTATTGTCTTTCAAGGTAATATCTAAAACTCCACCTTTTTTGTTTAAGTTTAGCTGAATTCCCTTGCAAGACTTTTGTTGCATTTGAACTTGGCATGTTACCTAAGTTTGTGGATGCACATGCTGGACATGAAACTTGAACAGAAATGATTTTATTTTAGGAATGCTTCTGCTAATGATTGAAAAGTTGTTGACTTTTGGACAGATATGGTTCTATGTTATAATTTTGAAGTGTCAATGTTTCCATTTAACTTGGCTTTATATGGGCATGCAACTGTGAATGTTAATCATTAGGAAATTCTCTGGAAATACAAATCACAAGAATAAGTGTAAATAGTTGACATTTGATTTACCCATCCTTCTTCATTCAGAGAGCGCTGCCTGCCTGCCAGGTTTTGCTGCTACAGCATTGGAAAAAAAATTAGGTTTTGTAATCTCATAATTCAATTTTTAATGTTAGCCCCTGATTATAAAAGAAGGTTCATCATAGGCTTGCTCAAATAAGATGGGGCATGGCTTGGGCATTTCACTTGTGTTTTCTATAAGAACAGATAACATGGTTTTATTTGATTGTAGATAACTCAAGGGATTCTGTACAAGAAATGATTTTTGATTAAATTACTGTTTACTAATCAAGCATAAAGTCTCTCAAATTTATCAGGTCAAAAAACTGTTTTATGATCTAAATATGTTTTTTTCTATATTCTGTATCCTGTTTTGAGCTGGCATGGCCATTTATTCCTCACCTCCTTTGTGGAAATTTTAAACTTTCTTTTTAACGAGGAGTTATTTCACTTTATAAAATTTAGGCTAACTCCTTTGGAAGTTTTCACTTATAACCCTTTTCCCTGGAATATTTGCCCGTAGAGAAGGGGGGGTTGCTTAGGCATAATTTCCTATGAGAATCATTTAGTTTAATGATTCACGCAAAACTAGTTCTTGTATATGCAATAGAAAAATACCATTTCTATGTTATCTTTGCTATATGTGTCTATTGAATATTATCATGGTGTCTTTATGAACTACGATTCATAGGACCATGCATGCAATCTTTTCTCAAGGTGTTTCTATTAATATTTTTTGGTCTCCAGGTTGTGATTGGACAGCAGTGTATTGTTCCTTCCTATTCAAAGGTGTCTTTATATCAGCAGCCAACTGTGGAAGATAGTGATGAAGAATTGGAGTATGCTGATAATAGCAGTGGAACCATAGATTCTTGTAAACTCTGGTTCTTTACCTGCTATAGCTTGTATTCTTAGCTTTGCTAAATTGTTCTGTTTCTTTTCTTGTTTGGCATTAAATCAGCACGAAACAAGCTTTACACTTTTGTCTTTAGTATTTACATTGTAGTCTTGCATTTCTTATGGTAGATGTTATTCATCTTGTTGTCATTAATGTTCTATCTGCAGCGTTTGATAGGGATGCACTTTATTATTTGAATATATGTTATACACAAACATTGCTTTTTATCAGGATGAAATTTTTGAATATATTGAAGAAGAGAGTTGTTTTACTACTTAATGTATAAATGGATTTGTGTAATATGCAGCAATTACATGTACTGTGGATACATCGAATAGGGAAATGATGTCTGAGACGCCTGCATCACAGGTGAACTTTTGAATTTGGTTTCTGTATGCTCCTGCGACTGCTATCTCTTAGTTGTGTTTTATATGCCTGATTGTAGATTTATCATTCCTCTCTTCTTTCCCCTTCTTTGATTTTATGTGAAATAAACTGTAATGAGAGCAGGGAAAAGTTCTCTTCAAGGGAAAAATGTGCCAAAAATATGCCATTGCTATTTGAATTTCGGCTCCCGCATTTATTTTGCCTACTGTTTTACTACTGACAAACAGTAGTTCAGGAGAGTCCAAATTGTAATAATCCTTAAACACTTAGTTCACATGGCCATTTGGTCTTGGTGAAAGGCAAATGGATTTTGTGGGATGATTTATTATAATTCTTAGTTTAGCTGTATGATTTCCATTATCAGCGAGGTGCAGGGGACGCAAGATGTTAATAAGGGTTATTGTATTGATTTGGGCGATAGAATTGACTGAATCTTAATAATTTCCTACAATAGAGACAATACAAATTTAATTATTGCTTATTTGTGGGAAACCAATTCCTCGCTCTAATTATACAATGAGAAAGGGTTTTTAGGCACGCTAATCTGTTACTTATCAGTAAAAAGAGTGTTACTTATTAGTCACTTGCTTCTCCTTTTCCCTGGCAAGCAAATGGGATGTTGGTCAGATTAAGTTATGAATTCAATTTTTCTCTTAGTGCACTTCACAACCCTCTGTCACAGATGTTGTCCTTACACTGTCATCTGGGGTTGAGGCTGAGGTTCACATGGAGAAATATGCACAGTGTTCCTAGTAATATCAAATATGAAAGTTTGTAGAAAAACTCTGAGCTGGGTCATTCACATTATGTTGTTTCAGATTTTTTATTTCTGCCTTGGTGGAATTCTAATCCTTCATCTCTATGCATTCACTGTTCTTATAACGTTTCTATCCCTGAAAAGAAAAAAAAAACACTGCATTGAACCTTGCTATTCTGATCTGATTATCATTATATGTTATTGTTAATCTGAATACATTTCTGCTCTTTCTTGATATCTTTTTATGGGTTTTCAGCTTGGGCCTGGTGGTGTTGGCCATGTTTGGTCAATATGTGAGGGGGCTCATGAGGAGGAATGGAGACATTCAGTTGCACCCATTCCTGCCGATAAACTTGCTGAGGCCATTCAATCTTTGGAGGATGATTTGGAATTGTTAAATCTAGATGGAAATGCTCTCTCAATTTCCGGGGAGTTGAAGTCTGGTCGTATCGGTACTGATTCTGAAGATGATGATGTTGAAGATTCTAGAGATGATTCCATTTACTATGAGAAAGAGGTGAAAATCATGTCAGCATATGGATGATAGCACAAATTTCACTCATAGCTCCCACAAAACTTGACTATCCTTCTATGTTTTGCAGGTTGAAGCAACTTTTTTGAGGGCTGTTAATGAGAATATCAAAGTACCTGATGTAATTCTTGAAATGAACTCTCTGCGGTATGTTAGATGAGTTTTGTTTTCTTTATTAGATCCATAGCATAGACCTCATATTGATGCTCATAATACAGATGTCTATTTATCAATACTTGACAGGGTTAATAAGTTTATCAAGTTCAATTGCATACATAATAATCTACACATATAATGAAGACTCATCAATTTTCTAACATAATTTATTTAATAAGCCACTCAAAGCTTCTTTCAAATAATTTATTTAATAAAGGCTTATGATCAATTTTCTATTGAAACACATAAAAGATCTCAGGTTCATGTTTCCCGGCTGAAAGCTTGCACTGAACCATTTGATTTTGTGTTTTTGCTCTTTTTTATGCACAACACTGCACGTCACCATGCTTAGCCTTTTCTGAGTCAATAAAAGAAATAATGTTTTGAATTTTGAACCTTTGAGTGGCTTTCATACCCCCATCTGCCAGGGCTGAAATAGTAGGCAGCTTTGGTAAACGGAATTCAATAAATGGTTGATGTAGTCAATAATTATGTGATTAATATTAATTAATCATTATGTTTTATTTCATTTTAAGATCCTGTTTTGACCTTTGTTTGAACCAGTAACACCATTCAATCTTCTTCAACTAGCAGTCTTCTCTTCATAACTTTCTATTTGATGTAGGATGGACAAACTTTCACATAGAAGTATGAGTAATGATGTATAAAAAGATCATAATTTTATCTAGATAAGTTATTATTAAGTTATATTTTCTATAAAATTCTTTAAATACATATAAATAAGGTGATAGTAAATATTGCAAGGGACTGTTGTATTGCTGGCTGTTACTCATGAACAGGTACCATTTAAAATTCTTTAAATACATATAAATAAGGTGATAGTAAATATTGCAAGGGACTGTTGTATTTGGCTGGCTGTTACTCATGAACAGGTACTATTGCCTGTTAATTCTGCTTCTTCCTCTACTGCTTCTGAATAGTGGACAAGTAGTCAATAACCTTGCCTCCCCATAATGTGTCAAATATTCAACACATTTGAGCATTATTAACCTTGCTAACCTTTTAAACCAAATCCTTTGAGCTCATTGAAGGAAAAGGTTTGGAAGAATGGTTGCATTCTGGAACAGTGAAGTGATAGAACTAATTTGTCTGAAACATACATGTTAGCTTTGCCTGTGAGAGGTTCAATATGGATGATGTGTTTCTTACTCCTTTCCTCTTGATTGCTCAACATTTTTATTTTTTATCCTTTTCAGTTTAATATTATAACAACATATAATTGCTCAAAGTTATTTATTCTACCTTTAACATTTCATTTTTTAGGCTGTCATACAACATGACATCTGCAGACTGTGCTGGGGCAATATTTTATGCAATGATGAAACAGGCATTAGAGATTCCACATGCTACTGCTGGTAATTCGTTTGTACTTCTGCACATTCATGCAAGTGATTTGTTTCTTTTCTGTGAATGATCTCTGACATAATAATTTGTTCTTGATTAGTGAAAGTATGTTGGGAATTTTGTGAAGATGTCTAGATAATGCTTAATATTTGATGGGCATAACGATTAACTTGTTTTAGGCAAGGTAGGATGGAACACATTAAATGATGCTTTGAATCTGTCATGATTTGAAGACTAATTCTTGCCATTAACCCCTTCACAATTTTGATCGCTTTTATTCATTTTGATAATAACTTTGTGCATCTAGTTTGAATGGCTTTGTCATTTTCAATGCCCTAATGGTCCTTTTCTTTTTTTCTTTTTTCTTATTATTGGGTTGGAGGGATGAATTAAACTCTGTGGCTTCAATTAATATCACCTCACCTTTCAGGTGAATTGCGCAAAAGTGCGGCAAGCATCATAGATGCATGGAACAAACTTCTAAAGTTCTATTCAAAGGAAATAGATGACCAGGTTTGCATTGTTGATCTTCTTGACATTCTACACATCTTTCATCAGAGAGACACCGCATTCAAATTTTTATGTATTCGTTCTCTATTGACAACCTTTTTATTACCTCTGTATGATATACTGCCATCGGAGTGAATATGTTAGAGTTTTATGTCTATTTATTAATTTATATGGAAAACATACGTTTTTCCAATAAATCACTGATTCTTTTTCTTCCTGCCATACACTCTGACTGCCAAGGTGATTTCTCACTTGGAAGAATCTATAAAATAGTTCTGTTAGTTGCTTTCATGAAGAATTTGGATGGATAAGATGTTTCATTTCATAAACAGTTCCCTCAGTTGTCCACGGTTGTTAGCTTGATATCATTTGTGGCAAACAGATTGAAGTGATAATGAAATTTGAAGAAATGTGTCTGGAATCTGTTAAGGAGTTCTCACCACATTTTTCCCAGGTATTTTAATTGTCTTGGATTTTGTTTATTGATCTCTATGAGTATATAACTTCTGATATCCTGGCCTCGACCTAAACAAATCTTTGTTGATGCTTAAATAGGTGAATGTAAACTGTTGTTTGTCATGTTGCTGATTGTATCATATGATTTTCTTTCAGATTTTGCATCTTTTATATGATAAAGACATTTTAGAAGAGGATGCCATATTGAGGTGGGCCGATGAGAAAAAAGATGCTGAAGAATCGGATAAAGTTTTTGTCAAGCAGTCAGAAAAACTCATTCAAGTAAGATTCAATACTCTAATTGTACTGTTTAATGAATTAGTTACATTTTCAATCGCACTGCATCTTCCATTCTTGGATATCATATGTTTGTGTTTTCTGCCACGAGTTCTATCTTGTTTCTCACACGGTAATAGGAGCCTGGTAAATAAATTCAGAGAAGCTCTAGGCCTTCATAACTCTCTCTCTGACATGTTCCATCAACCATGCATGATTGTTTGCCCATGCAAATATGAGAATTAGAAGGAATGAGGAGGTGCAAATATAGAGTTGAATAAGCTCTGAGTTGCAGCCTATGTAATACTCAAGTCATTGAAATCTTTGCCAAACATTTTCTTCGTCTTATACTATTTTTCTTTTATTGGATAGCTCATGATGCTATTATTGCACCATATAACGTGTGAGTTCACATTTTTTATGCACATATTTGTTGTAGTGGTTGAGAGAAGCATCTGAAGAAGAAGATTGAGATTGGAAAGGATTTGGTTTTGGTTTTGTGCTCGAAGCTGTAGCTTTGAAATTCAAACAGCCATGTAGGTCATTTATGCTGTATTGAGATTGTAAAGTAGGGCTACACCATGGACTTTTGAACTGATTAGTTGCCCGCGCTTAGGAAATTAAATTCATCTCTTAGAGTTTTTAATTACTTTCTTCTTCACAATTTCACTGTTTTTTTTTTACCCGTTTTTCGGTGAAACTTGAACAATGCAAGGATATGTAGATATTGGTGGGGGGGAGGTACTCGGGATCCTAAAATTTCTGAAAATAAAAGTGGTTCAAATTCATTTCATATAGCAGGTTGGTTGTTTTCTTTCTTAAATCTCACCCCTTCTGGACCTTTTGGGAATTGACCAATATTCGGTGGTGCGTCAGGATATTTATTGTCTATTGATTGCAAGCCCTAATCATGAAAACCTAAAACCTCATAGGTGACCTGTGGAAGGGATAAGAAAAATTTAGGTTTTGTGCAGCAGAGCACTTCTTGATAGTCTCGAAACGATTGTTTATGCTCTTCCATTGTAACCTTCTCATGTTTGAGATCTTCTTCATCATCCTTATCCTCGGACTAGCAGTGAAGATTCTTGAAGCAAAGCTTGCTATACAGTTTACTGAATTTGTTTCCTTGCAAGACTTGAGTCTAATATTCTTGGAGTTCAAATGTCACCCTTTACATCTTTTAGTCGTACCCCCATTTTTAGTCGTACCCCCATTTTATAATCGTATACATGTAATTGATTGTTTTATGATTTCTTTTTTATTTTTTATTAAAAATAATGACATGATATGTCGTGTTTCGGGTAGATTCGGGGTCAACTGGTTTCCACTTCCTAGATTGTCGGTCAACTGGTTGCCTGGGTTCAACCCGCAGGCTTCCCATTGAAAATGAGGGAGAACCTATGTTATCTAACTGGGTTAACCCATCGCTGCTCTGGCAACAAGGTTTTCTCAATCACCACCATCATTGCCTAGGTTAAAATGTCAACTTCACATTGCAAGAGATAATCTCGAATTAAACAGGACTGACAAATGCGTTATCATGAGAAGAGGAAAGAAAAGCACCCCTCCTATATCATGATATTATTACAAAACGTAAGAACGTCTGAAAATCTCCTCTGGCTGTCATATCTCATAACCCTAGTAATTAACGACAATACAAGGTACTTGAAGAGGAAAGCTTAGACGGTGGCGGGATTAAAAACATGGGGTGATCAGAAACCACCTGGACCGCCCGGCCCCCCCGGACCGCCTGGTCCGCCACGTCCGCCAAACATCGGTCCACAGCAGTTTTCAAAGATGCAGCAGCAGCACAGAACATAGAAACTGTCAACAGAAAGATCATGTAGCAGAAAAGATGGAGATCTCATAAGAAAATCAGTGATAGCACAAATATGGGTTGATAAATATATCTATATCATCGAGCATAGCAACCTATAATTAACAAGAACAGCAAAAAGAGGAGAAGAGCTCACCATGAACTCACAAGCCTGCAGACACCATCACATAAGAAGCCGAAACAGCCACACATCCCCGGGCCTCCGGGCGGTCCTCCCGGTGGTCCTCCCCAACCTGGTGGTGGCATCTTCTCTCTTTCAAAGAAATAGCTCTATTGACCTGTGTCTCGGGATGCAAGTGAGCTAGTAATATGATGAGAACGAATAGTGTTGTACCATTATTTATATAGACTATCACTGAAGAAAGCTTAAGAGATAAGGAATGTTGAAATCTCAAGAACAACCTTTGACTAGTAAGTAGAAAAGGCCATGCATACATTTTTGATTTTTTTTTTGTTAAATTAATTTATTTAATATTTTTAGATCAATCTTATATTTTTAAATAAAAAAACACAGTTTAAAAAACAACGTCGACCGACTCAAACATTAACTTTCCTAGCAAACCTAACGTTCAAACTTCCTCCAAAGTGTCAACACATGCATGATTACTTTCTCATCAACTTCACTCTTCACATGGTTGCATGGAAGGAGCTCTCTCTTTCTTTCTTTTTTTTTCTTTTTTTTTCATCCACAAATATCAACAACTTCACCATTCACATGGCCGATGTCCTCCTAGCCAATTTCCCAGGTTTATGGATGGGAATGGGGTGACAAGAAAACAACATTATAATAAGTTCAAAGATAATTAACTTGTAAAATTTATTCTGACAACAATCTATCCACTTCGAAACACCGCCGACATACAAATGTGGACGCGAAGCATCCCCCTCCCCTGTTTCATTGACACGTGCAACAACAATACATAAATAATGTTGAAAGAAGTATATACAAGCTTGAGATTTATTGTTTTTTTTTTAATTTATAATTCGTTTTGAAATTTATGATTGTTATAATTATTTCAGTCATAATATAAACCTGTTCTTTTCTTTAATTCTTTTAAAGGTTTAGAGGGTTTGGGTGTATTGTTAAAGTATTGTTTTTTGTGTAAGCAAATAAATACCATGGAAATTATGTTTTCAGCTCTAAACCCGACTCTTTATTTATTTCCATTTCCAAAACTATTTAACATATTTCAGTCACTTGTTTCTTTTTTTTTCTCTCCTTCATATTACTCTTCTGATCAGTAGGATTGAAGCTCCCTGTGGTTGATTGATCAATGAAACATCGGGCAATTTTCTTTTCTCTATCTCTCTCTTGTCTCTTGAGAAGGATGAAACAGAAACATTTGAAGTGTTAATCTGCTAGATCAATCGCTTACATAAGTGCACTAACGACTGAGCTAGCTTTCAACAGTATAGCAAGCTCATAACTTAATTTTTGAGAAGTTCGTCGATGGGGATATCAGAAAGATGCTAACGAGATCGAAATATAATAAACCCTCGATGTGTAAACCGGAACTTTCCCTATCTCTGGTCTAAAAACCATGATTTTAGGGTTTCACGCAGTCTGGCATTTAATTTCCTGGGAAAAAAAACTGTTTCACGACATACCCAGAAGCTATAATGTCACAAAAGCCACCGGAAAAACCTGGTGGTGCCGGACTCCATCCCGGTGGCCGAGGTCCATTGCTTCCTAGCTTAATTTCTAGCTAAGTGTAGCTGATGATACCACTCCACCATCACCCACCGCTTCCACAACAGCTGAGGATTACGCTCAATGCTACCCTTCGAATATCTCTGATCTTTGGATCTAACATTTTCCACCCGACATTCAATGCTACCATTCAAGGCTAGCCGCCTATGTCAGAGGGGAGGGTTGGAAAATTGAAAATATCTCCTCACTGTATAAAACAATAATGGAACAGAACTGCTCTCCACTCAAAGCCCAAGTCTTGTTTCTCAAGTCATTTCCTTCCTTTATTCTCACCCCCGGCTGATATTTTTCATTAGAATTCCTATCCTGATTAAAAATCCTTAATGTTATTTGATTTCTTCTTCTTTATCTGGTCACTAATTAAAATTCATTAAAAACTCACTGTGATGCAACTTAAACTTTGTTTTTGACTTGATTTCTTGCAATTTCCAACTGTATTGTTTTATTCATGGAGTGTTAGAGGCTTTATTTGCACCGTTCTTGGATTCCATGTCCCACTGCTTCTATGTTGGACCCTCAACCATATAGCAGAATGCTGGGCACCCTTAAAAAGAATAAAAACATATGTATAATGTGATGAAGTTATTGTAGAGAGAAGCAAACACATCTCACTAAGTTAGGTCTCGAAGCAGTTTTTCTTCCATTGCTTCCTCTTTCAGGTCTGCCCCAGAAAGGACGCCATGGAAATCTTGGACCTTTGCTTTATCCTCATTCAAGAGACTGGACCAAGAAAAGGTAAGAGCTTGCTGTGCATGGATAAATAATGGATGCAAGAGATTTTCCAGCCAGGCCTCCCACATTTCCATACGACAACGTTTACCGAAGGTACTTAAGCTTGCATGAAGAAGCTGCCTTACATGTCTGAACTCCATTGACTGTATGTTCTCCATTAGTGCCACACCAGCAGAATGAACGTCCGAACATTTAAAAAACTGATCACCAGTGGTCATTGAGAGGTTCAAATGAGCCAAAATAGATACCTAGCACGCAGTCATATCCTGAAAGAACTTCGCACGGTGGATGCGATCGCAATGAATCATCCTATGATATTATGAAATTTTATTGTAAGAAAATATTGCGAAATCAATTTTGAAACTTGTTTAAAAGCTTAGTACAAGCCTCATTGATCAAGTACTTAATAACTCGATCATTGACAACCTTTTTATTAAATTAAAGCAAGTCAGACAATGCAATCTTGGAATTTTGATTGAACCAGGCCTTGGACAGGGTTTCCATCAGCAATCAAAGTGCCACAGAAACCTTGCACCTTCACGCTACAGAAGCAGAGGGAGAGAGGGGAGATGACAAGATATTCACCAAGCTATGCTATAAAATCCTGTAAGGTCCGGAAACATTCGAGATAAATTGCAATAATAAACACGATAAAAGCTTGCATTCCTCCATTGCCCTATTTTTTTTACTATTGATCATGTCCAGAGCTTATATTCCTATGGCAGTTTACAAACTAGAACGATCACTCTCATAAACTTCAGAAAGGAAATATGGACATGTTAATGGTCCAAAGGAATAAGGAACTTGGGCTTCCTGGAATTCTTGAAGAATTATTGGCATCTTTTACTAATCTGAACACGACATAATATTCAACAAGAAACTTCAAAATGGAAAGGAAAGAATAATAAACATATACATATCAATGGAAGTTTCTCACCATCACCGAATAGTGCAGAAAATTTACTTCCATGGAATGAAGAAATATAAAATGGGAAGAGTAGAAAATTAGATTTCAGCTCTCGGAACATTTTTAACCAAGTAAATTTGTTCGTGTGTGTGTGAAGAATCACGTTGTTTTAGTACACAGATTGCAGGGTGACTCTCGTATGGGAAATAATCACCAGTTAATAAATCTGGTATTCCATGCATGCAACAAGGTTTTAAGCCATGCTCTTTTTTCCTTTTGACGATCCTCGCGAATCACCTGTATTCTTCTTCTTTCGCCTTGGAGCACCGACACCAGCAGGGTCAACCAATGGGCCAGACCAAGCTTGTATTGGCTCCTTTGAGTAAGTGAATGAGGTAGTACTAAATGGCACATCAGTAGGAACAAGCGCAGGATCAATATGTTGAGAAGATCCTAAAGGATAGCCAAGAGCTCCATCCTGATGTGGTGGGGGGAACTTTTCACTCTTGCTTTTAGCATTTGCATGGTTAATTAGGCGCCTTCTCTGTTGTAGAAAGAAACAGCATGATTAACAATTAAAAGAAGTAAAAGGCAAATTAAGTCATTGGTTCACTGAGAAGAAAACATAGATTTCTCAGATACTTGGTATTAGAAACTCCTGTACTCTTTGTAATGGTGGAAATAGAGGCGGAGGGAGAAGAGTACTCAAAAAATGAATGGAAGGATCCATCTCTTCCTTGTATCATCACATTTTTCAATCCTTCCAATTAGAAAGGATTGTGCCCAATCCATCCGAACAGATTGTTAAAAGTGGCACAAAAGGAGGAAGCTCCCTTGCCAGGCACTCTCAAACACATTGAAAGTAGCAAAAGGAAAAAAAATGAAGCTCTTGAAAATTAAGCATCCGGTCATATTAAATGAATAAAACTCACAAGTGGCATTGGTGAATCTTTCCACACATTCTCCACATGCTATATCAATTAATCTGGTTATTTCTTAGCATAGAAACTATTATCCTATGGCATGTATGTCCAAGCATTTGTAAATGAGAGCACCAAAAAATAAACAAAAACAATAGTTCATGCGAGTAAATATCAGACATACATCAATATTGGACTGTAGCTCTGCATTGGCATCGGGAGCAGGCATTGCCCTAGCATGACGTTCACGTGTTCGTGTTTTCTTTGCAGCATCACCTTGGACTTTGCTGGCAGCTCTTTGTCTACACAATCAAACAAAAATGAATATCTCTAGAGAGAGAAGAGATAACAGACACTTGTTACACCATATACGAAAGAGAAAAGGACATGTTTAAAGATCTTGTAAAATAAAACAGATGAGGGAAAAGTGGAATGGTTGCATAATGATCGTGTTAAAATTTGTTATAGGCAACTTCCATGGGTGGATATATAAGAAAGCACAAAAAGAACAGAATGACAACAATCAAAACAGACTTCAAAGAATTTATTTGATTTCTTTTATTCCTTCGTACCAACTATAGTTAATTCTGACTTGATAGTTTTGTGGATGCTTTTACTCTATTCCACATACAGTGTCTTTCAAACCTATTGAAGACAAACTTGCCTTGAATCATAATGATGTTTAAGCTTTGTACTGTCTGCAGAAATCATTTTACCAAATAGTAGGAGAAAAACACAATCATACAAGCAGATCATAGCTGGTTTAGATAAAATATTAACATTCAAGGGTTGTGTTTGATCGCACATGCACATGTTATACACCCATCTATCTACTTATAAACGAGGCTGTGCATGTTGAGAAGAAAGGAGGGAGAGAGAGATAAAGTTTTGCCAAGAATTTGCACAAAAACAATAACAAAAGCATATATAATGGGGCACCTTCGAGCTTCATCATCTCGTCGTTTAGCATCCATCTCCTTACTTGGGGGATATTTTGGGAGACTAGAAGGTTCACAAGCATAAGGTTCTGTTGTGAAGAACTGCATGATATAATGAATTGAACAATTAAGCATGATTTCAATACATAAAATATTTTACATAATTTGATATCATCACGAGGAACACCTCTGTTTTTACAAGTTACACCTGTTTTTAATTCCAAAAGAAGTAAAACAGGTATTCAATTTTTTAGGGATATAATAAATGCTTTAATGTCAAACTAACCTGCAAATTTCAAAATCAATGATGCTAGCAAATGCCAAGATCAGGTTTAGATCAATTGAGGCAAAAGCCATCACGAATCAACTTGGTTTTCCAGGGAAAAAAGGTATGTGGTGTAATTAATTACCTAATGGCCGTAATCTGCTGATTATTTTTATTATTGTTCCTAATTATCAAAATCTGCTAATTCAATTTTTACCAAGTGTAAACAGAGAGAAAAACACTAGATCTTCATAACTAGCATGAAATATTAGTTAAATTAACCAATGCCACCTTGAACTTTGAGTCAAACTAAAATGAGTCTCCAAACTTCAAAAAAATAATAATTTAACTACTGTGAACTGGTTTTTGGTAAAAAAAAATACTATCCATTCAGATTCTGTTCCTCCTTTAATTTTGAGGGCACGTGACAATCTATTTGTAATTTACAAGAAATGATTGTGCTCAAGTTAAAATAAATCCACTTAAAAATTTTATACAGTCTCTGAGCCATTTAGGTTAGCTAATTACTGGATCACTATAGAATTCGGTAGCAGGGTTATTTAAAGTACATACAGTAAGCAAACAAACCATACTAGTACTTGATCCCCCCCCTCAAATTCCAGTTTATTTGAGGTTCCATAAACACAGAGGTAATCTGGGGTTTTAATCAGTAACAAGGAAATTTAAGATGATATGGGAGACCATGATCTACTTTCATGTTTATTTTAATTTCATCCAAAATTCAGGGAACAAGGCAAACAACTATCATTTTTTCGACCCCTCAAAGATGACACTGGTTTGACAGGAGTTGACAGAAAGAAAAGGCTTAACATGACACAAGTATGGAGACACGGCAAAAGTTGAAGACTCCAAAAGACAACATAATTATTGAAAATGTCATAACTTACTTCACTTTTTAGGGCAGCTGTGGCAGTCTGACGTTCCACAGGATCAATTGCAAGAAGAGTTTCAATGAGAGGAAGTGATGACAGAGGAAAAGATTTAAATGTGTCTCTTATGCATCTTTTGTAAGGCTCTCGAGGCTTAAACAAAGTTGCATTTGGCAACCTTGATTTTTTCCAGTATTCATCTGATGGTGAACCACATAGCTTATATATCTTATGTAGTTGCTCTACCTAGATCATCAAAGAAACACTTGTGGTCAGAATTAAGAGCAGCACATTCATTCAATTGTAATATTGAATTTGAATAATTTGCAATTTTGCGCACACATAAACAAAAGCACAACACACCAAGATGCACCATTCTTGAGGGAAACTAGCTAAGGCTTAAGCAGAAAGTTGCAACCACTGCCAAGGTGTAACAAATTTAAAAATCCAACTAGTCATTTATCAAACTCATATTCACATTGTTTGCTAAAACAATTTCACTGATTCTGTGTTCCATAACCTACAAAATTGTGTGTGTGTATATATATATATATATATATTGATCAATAGCCTGTTTATGTTAACCTTTCACTGCCAAAGCCAAAAGATCTTAAGCATTCATGTAAGCCCTAGCAATTGTATCCATGCATGTCCTGCACCATTACACAGGTGCAGTTTAACATCAAATTTTGGGAACTAAATTGACTAGAGCCTCAACTAAAGGCTGGGCAAATAAAATTTCAACTGCAACAAGATAATGGTTACCTCAGTACGACCAGGCATAATGGGCTTCCCAGCCAGTAACTCCGCCAATATACAGCCTGCACTCCACAGGTCAATGCTCTCACCATAGTCAGTAGCACCAAGAAGAAGCTCAGGAGGCCGATACCACAGAGTAACAACCCGGCTTGTCATCGGATGCTTGTGATTGGGATCAAAGAAAGACGCCAATCCAAAATCAGCAATCCTAAGTATTCCTTCATTGTCAATCAAAAGATTTGATCCTTTAATGTCACGATGAAGCACACCACGTTTGTGACAATGCTCGAGTCCAGATAATAGTTGATGCATGTAACATTTAACCTGAGGTGTGAACATTGGAAATTGTTAAATCAGAAACCAACTTCAAGAATAGTTGTGCCTCTGAGGTCATCCACTCTAATGTTGAGCCAGGAAAGAATTGGGCTAACCTGGGCCTCTGTAAATTTTACCGCAGGGCTGGCAGCAAGTCCAGCTAAATCATGCTCCATGTACTCAAATACCAGGTACAAACTACATGACATCCTGGAAGTAACTAAACCTTCCAACTTTACAACATTAGGATGATTCAATCTTCGCAAAATGATGATCTCTCTTGCCATAAACTTCACACTCTCTGGTTCCAAATTATCAAAACGAACCTTTTTTAGGGCAACAACTTTCCCCGTCAATAGATCTCTAGCTTTGTACACATTACTATATGTACCTGATCCAATCTACAATCAAGGATGGAGGAAAAAATTTGAACAAGACAATTAACTTGGGTAAACATTAACAAATGGAAGGAAAAAAAGACTGCTATATAGAGCAAACCGTATCTCAAATGCCTCTGACCACATTTTTTTGTGTGTGAATTGGAACTAAAACTTGCCATTAACATGATCTTACTTATAATGAGATAACTCTACATCATCTGTGGCAGGCATTCAAGATAGAACTTCTCTACCCAACTAACCACTATTTCACTGGTAGTTTCAGAAACAGCACAACCACTGGATCTTAAAATAATGATAATTTATTTTTTTCTTAAAATAACACCTCACCTTGTCAATCTTCTCAAATGTGTCCGCCCTCCGTGGAATCCATCCATTTAGTGCCTCTCCACAGACTGCCGACAGCCAGGGTGGCCACCCAGCTGCAGCCTGATGACCACGCACTTGTCTGGGCAGGTTACCCGGCTTAGAGTTTGGCCTTGACCTCCTCCTCTCTCCCCTAGTTTTTTTATCCCCATCAACTTTCTCCTCCTGAGTTTCCTCATTTTGAATCTCAACAGCACTGCTAGTAGTATCGGTCTTTGTCACTGAAACATCTTCTACTTTCCTGTTGGATTCAACTCTTGGGTTTTTAACCTCTTTAGACTCTGAAACTATGCCTGAAGATACCTCTCTCCCAAGAACGCACCCCATGTCTTAAACCTACACCTCATTTCTCAACATGGTCTATCTGGGTTTCCCAAGAAACAGCAAACAATCACTGCAAATAAATAAATTAATCACTGAGCAATAAAACAATCCAGGAAAATAACAAATTTGCACAAACTCCTAGCTACCACATGATCCAACAGCGTTTAAAATTCACAAGTCAAGCTAGCTCAACTGATCAAACTCGCATTCCAAAATCAAAAAAGTCCTCAACCCAGATTCATAATTCTCAAGATTGACAAAAGCATCAGAACTAAAGTCAAAAACAGGGCGAAAAAAAAGATCGGAAGAAAGAAACTTTACAGTTCAAACGAGCTCATCATAAACACCCTAGGGCAGGTATGTATATAAAAACAAAATCAGAGGAAACCTATTCTTCAAGATTTAGGCCCTTTGAAGATTCATTAACTAGAAAGCCAAGTCAAAAATGATCTGAGCCCAAGTGGAGAAAAAGGGAGCAGTGTATTGAGAAAGACAAGATATTTAGCTTTGAAGACAAAACAGAAGTGAAAAACTGATCTGAAAAGGAAGTGGATAGTTAAGGAAAGTGATGTTAATTGAGAAAGATACTTACTTTGATTGAATCTGAGTGAAAAGAGAGAAGGGACAGAGAAGAATACGAGTAAAAAATTGCAAAAGTTTTGTTTTTGTTGATGGTGGTGGTAAGGAATCGTTTTTGGCTCTCTTTTCGGGTCTTTCTTTCTTTTTTTGCTGGGGTCTTTGTTTCAGACAAGAAAAAAAGAGAGAACAATCAAACCAAACAAAACACTAGCAGATCACTTCCTGTTCTGTTCCAAGTCAAACCCACAACACTCTCTCTCTTTTCCTATTCCAATCCTTCCAAGGGGCATGATTTGCTTTTGCATCTTTCTTTACTTTTCTTTTTCTTTTTCTTTTTCTATATATATAAATTTGTTTTACTTTTCGTAGGGGGAAAGTTTTTTTTGTACTTATTTTTGACGGGTGATTTTGTTTAGAAATTTGCTCTTTTGCTGGGATAAATGTTATGCTACTTCTTGAAAATATTGTAATACTCAAAGATTTGACATCGAAATGCATTATAAACCGGATAATTTAGTTATTTTATTAATTTGTATATTTTAATTTTAAAAAAACAACTAAACTAGAAAATAGTCATGATGGTTTCACATATATTTTATTACCATTAAAATAACCCATGGTGCTGGCTTAGTGTTTGAAAGGTTTTTTTAATGAGATACTCTCCTCAATTTCTGGTTCTTCTTGATCACGAGAAGAGAATTATATATATAAACACTTCAACTCATTTCTTCTAACGTCACTTTCCTTTCCAACTCATGACTTCCCTTTGAAATTAGTGTTCCATTTATGATTAAAATTTGTAGGGTGTTTTTCTTTTGAAGAAACCAGTTTTTCCAGATATTTTTTGGATCGACCTACAAAATATCCAAAACCATCAGTAAAGCGTATACCTATTAATAAGTATATAAAATGATTTGAGCCAGCCAAATATTATTATAAATCCCATAGCTAACCTAAGACACGCATATATATTCCATCAAATGTTTAAATTATCCATCAAAGACAGGTTAGTTCAACCATATCACTATGTTATAAATGATAAAATATATCCCCGCGGGGCCTCACCCTCGTCACAGATGTAGGATTCCTTTGCGACCTTGTCAATTATGAGTAATTCGATTTTCTCAATCTTCTGTCGAGCAAAACCTGGCTAAACTGATGCTTTTCAACCTCTCTTTTTTTCGCTTTCTTTTCCAAAAACAGGTGCACTAATCCATCTTTTGCTTTTTCTTCCCTTCTCCTGGAGTACCTGCCTGATCAAAAGTAAATTTTGACCAGATATGAAAATTGAACGGCAATGTTTTCGTCACCTTTTGCCCTTAATAAGAATGGATGCTTGTTTGGAGTATTGTCAGTTTTTTCATTAATCCTAGCAGCAACCAGCAAGAGACGCCATCCATAGTTTGCAACATATAAAGTGTCTGATTCTAACAACTGCTCACTATCATGTCCATGAGAATTAGAAAAATACATTGGAAACAGGTCAAAAAAACAAAATGAAAAACAAATGGACAGAAATAGAGAATTTTACATGAAGAAATAAAGAGTAGCACCCTAATTTCTCCTCCAAAATTGCAGGGTAGCACGTATCCTCAACTTTCTGAACTTTGTCAATCCTCATTTTTCCTTTTCTTCTTTTTCTCTTTCTTCTTGCTTGGCATTTCAGATTCCTCCTGTTCGGCTTCAGAATGCTTCCGCTTCTTTTTCTTCTTGCCTCCCTCCTCAGCATTTTCAGCCTTGTTTTGAACACCGTCATTCTCAGCTTGATGTTTCTTCTTTTTCTTAGCTTCCCCTTTGCCATCCTGTTCAGCGGTTCCGTTTCTTTCACCTGGCACAGTTGTTTCTTCATCAGTTTTCTTCTTTTTCGTCTTCTCTTTTTTCTCTTTTCCACTAGCTGGAGCCTCCTTTGCTGGTTCCTCAGTCGATAATGATTCTACTTCAAACTTCCTAATGGTTGAATCTGGTGTTTGACCAAGAACAGCATCTGCAGAAGGATTATATGTCTGCACAAAGAAAAGGGGGTTAAAGGGTTACTTACAAGAAGAAAGAAAAACTAACAAATCATACTGAAAACAAGAGGTTGACCTTGGCAGGAGTTATTAATCCTCCAGCTCCCTTCTTCCTATCCTTGTCATAGGGTTCTATCTTTGGTTTGCCCTTAGCTGACCCAGCAGAACGACCCAATTCTTTTCCTTCAAGATTCCTTAATCGTGCTTCAAGCTACAGATTACAGTCTCTAAGAAACCCTCCAACAATAAAAGTTGACAAAAGGAACAGCTTATCATTGTCTCTAAAATGAAAGCTTCCATAACATACCTTTAGCCGGTTCTCCACTCCCATAGAGTCATCTTGGGAATCTCCAAGAGCATCATATCGGATTGCAAGTGCAGATTTTGCAGCTAGTGACCTGGAAATTTTACCCTTCATCTTAGGGGGAGCCTGACCGACCAAGGATGCATGGTAAAGAAGCCCATATTTTGGAGTGGCATGTTTTGTTTTCAGAGCTCTAAAGAGAGCCTTTTCTGCCCCAAGAATCTGAATAGTGCTCCCAGGCTGCTTTGCAAGATTCAACAAGCTACCCCCATGGGCAATAAGCCGAGCCCCAACAAGTTCTCCAACAAGAGCAGTCAAGTTTGGTGCAATGGTATTCATCCTGCTTTTTAAATAATCATACAGCTGAGCTCTATATTCAGATAAAGATAAAACCTGGTCACAGAGTTCTTTAATATTCATCAAGTCAACATCACTAACATCACTTCCCATTGATATCACAGCTGCCTCCTTCAGTTCCGCTTCAACTTCTTCTGCCAGTATCTGTGAAATTTGAAGAAAGAGAAATATGAAAAACTCATGAGACCATCTTATCCTACAATAGGAAAATAATATAACCAAGAGTGGCCTCATGATCCAACATGTTGTTTGACAGTAAGCAGGGATAATGAACACTCATCTTAGAGAGGACTGCTCACTAAAGGATATTCAATAACACATTCAGGGGCAGGAATTAGGTAAAAATGGACCAGTAGCAGTAACAACGTGGATAAAGACAGGATAGCATGAGAGAATATAATGCAAGTGGTTGGCATCATAACCCCATTTGCCACACATGGACACAGAGGGAGGGAGGAGGAAACACTGTTTATTGCAATAAACAAGACTGGATTCTACCTCAGAGAAATCAAGCTTTGCAGCATTATCACGGCAACCCATTAGTTTCACTACTTTGGCATAAAGGATGTTGTCCTGTATGATCTTGGCAAGCTCAGGAAAATGCCAACCATACCATTCTCGAACCCTCATTGCATATGTGTTGAGCTCCTTATCAAGATCGTCAAGTAAACCAATGGCTTGAATGATCATAGTGTCAACCTAAAACAGAGCAGTAAGCATTATGATTACAGCACCCCAAAGAAATACAGATGCTCTTTAAAAGAAATGACAAGACTACAATTACAAATACATACAATTCAGCAAAAAAAAAAAGGTGAGATAAGTATAGTGCAGCACAAAATTCTGCCAGCCTCATGGTCTGTCTTAGAAAGCAACCAAAGAGAAATATTCTTCTAACAATGACCAATGAAGACAAAGGCACAAATGACATTGATTGAAAAGTACATGGACACGTGCCATAAATATATTCACTTACATTTATACATACATATCAACAAGCACTGATGAAACATGATTATTGATACAGTGATGCTTGAGCAACAGAAATTAAGGCACGTCAATAGATAGAAAATACCTTATCAGGGCTGAACTTGAGTTTGTATCTAGATAGACTGTGAGACAAACCCAAGCTCATTGGTGCCAAATCCTGAGTGGCTAAACCAGATATGAGTTCTGTCAACTGACTCCTAACACCCCTCATCAATTCCATGACAGAATTGTTGTGAACACATTCTATTTTCTGCAATGTGACAAATGCTGACTTAGACAAAGCAAGACTTGAAATTGAAGGTGACTGTCAAAAAAAAATCTCAAGAAATATGGGCAGACCAGTTTATCCTTTATTGCATTTCCAAGCTTTGAATCGGCCACACCTAACATTTCACCATCACAGTTTGCACGCAAAAATTTCCGCAGACCTTTGCTGGTTGAGCTTTCAATTATTTTGGTAGCAGCTTCCAAAGCCTCAGCTGTGTTCTCAAACTTTGAAAAGGCTTTCAACTTCACCACCTGGTGTTTGCACCAAATAACAGTTAAATTCGAGCCCAATAAAGCACAATACAAGCACACTACAGAAGGAGAAAATTCCTATAGGAGGCATAGCAAGCAATTTAAAAAGAGAAACAGTGACCTAAGATCTTGCAGATACTATATGGTATGAAAAATAGAAAAAATAATTTTTTTCTATTTTTCATAGCATATAGTATATAAATTTGAAGGTGTTGGTAGTCAGAAAAAACAAAAAAAAAAAGGTTATGTAATCAAACATATTTTTAATCAACCAAACAGGTACAGTAGAATTCAGAATATTCAAATAGCAAGACAAACAATAAGTTTCTTGACTGATGCACATTTGAGGTATAGAAATATTTTTTTCAGGAAAATATAAAATGAATCCTGGGCTGGCTATCAACTTTTAAACTACATGAGATTAAGTACCTTTCTTGCCGAGTCTGGGCTTGAAAACTCCTTCCCCAAATCCTGTAACAAAAGACATAAAATCACAATTAACTTTGGCACAAAATAATGGTAATATTACACTATGTATGCAGAAAATTAAACTAGAGAAAACGGTATACTGAACCATAATTGTTCTAGCCTTCAGTTATTTGACAGACAAGGAAAGAAAAACTCGAATTGGTCTCAGCATGTATAGCAGAGATACATACATTCACTACTCCGAAACGAATACCACATAAACAACCACGACGAACATACTCTATCATCCTCACTTTTCTCAAAAGCCAAACAACAGACAGAAACAGAGTTAAGAAGAATGATTACCTCAACTTTAGATAGCTTTCCTTCATCCAAGACTTTAAAAAGGGCAAAGCCCCCCGGCGTCTCAAATAGCAAAAGCATCTTTCAATACCTCTGAATACCCTGCAACATCAACACAATCCCGTTACGTTAAGCAACTAATTTAATCATCCCACTTCATTCCAACCACCTAAAAGTCCCAAAAATGGTACACTTCACTGATCTTCACTTGTCACAACAAGCATTCAATGATTCACGAACTAACAACAAACTAAAAAAAACAGACTCGGAGAGTAACTCCTTTAAGGAACAAAAAGAACCAACTTTACGAGAGAGAAAGCAAAACCCATATTAAAAAAAAAAAAAAACTTTGTAACACTAAATCACTTCCACAAGAAGAACCAAAGACACCCGCTTCGCTATCAGACCTTTGTACTAAACCCAAAATAACAGATATCATTTAAAGGGAAAAGAAAACAATGAGACAATCAAGAGATATACATACATGGGAGTCTTTCATCATAGGAGAAGAGAAGTGGGAAAAAAGGAGAACTTTGAGGAGGAAAATTGCTTACCTCTCTTTACAGCAACTGCGTTCTCTAGAGGGGAGGAGAGAGGATGGTCCTAGGGTTTAAGGGGGTTTTATACATGGGAGAGATAGCGGTTCACACAGAGGCTGAGAGTGGCGACTCGCTGTATATAAGGGAGGCTAGGGAGTTCTTAGTACTCGCTGTGGATAGTGGACATCTGTAATTAACGGGGTAGCATAGGGATATTTTAAAAACGAGTAGGGAGTTTTTGGGTAAGTCGAGGTTTTTGGCTCCATGTGTCATGTCAAGGCTCAAGGTGGTGTTTGCCTTCTGTGTTTTCTTTGTTCACTAGGGTTTTTCGGTTAAACTTTGTTTGCATCCTGTATTTTTATCATCTTGTCGAAACGCCCCCTGATTTATTTTCATTTTTTATTGTGTTTAATTGAATATAATTTTTCTAAATAGAAAAGAAGACTAATCAATTAAAATGACAGGTGTAAGCAAAATGAGTGTCTGTGTGTAGAATTTTTCTTAAATATAAATGATTAAAATATAAATTGAGCAACAAATGTATTTTAAAACACCAATTATTCTAGATATATTATATATATAAGGGGAGAGAAAAACTATATACACAAAAAATATATAATTTTTCCAATTATAAGGCTGTTAAGAGGAATGCAAAATATAGATTGGGTTTTATTATCATATATTTATCCTTTTAGGACACCTGATTTTTCTATTCATAATTTTTTACAAATTTAATTTAGGAATGATAAATTAAATTCTGAATTTCTCTCTCACAATGTTCTTTTAAATTCAAATTCGACATGATAGAATGGATTTGGAGAGCTCCATGATAGTGTTATTTGAAGTCATATAATGATGATGGACTTTTGTAAATATATATATAACATGATAGTAGTTTCAAAAATATTTTTGAAAAAAAAAATGATTTTTTAAATTTTAAATTAAGTTTTTGTTATGTATTTAGATTATTTTAATGTGCGAATATCAAAAATATTTTTTTAAAAAATAAAAGATATTATCTTAATAGTTTTTTGAACAAAAACCACTGAAAAAAAATTGTATCTCTCTGATTCCTTCTGATTACAGGATGGCTCCAAGCAACTCTACGTTTCAGGTTTCAAATGATTTCTGTGCTAACAATCTTCACCTTCGAATTCGTCACTGTATTTCTTTTCATCCGTTTGCATGCTTATTAAAGATTGCTGCCACTTTCCTTGAACAGTATAGGGCCTCTGATTATCCTCCATCTTAGCATAAATAGCACATAAAACAAAGAACAGTAATTATTCCCACAGAAAATGAGCAAACTCGGAAAAAAAGAATGGCGATACAAGGTGCAAGCTGATGAGGCTAGCCGTCCTCGGGCAACCCCAGTTGGCTTATCTGAAGCTTGTTTCTCAAGGACCTGGGATTTTTGCCCCCCTCTAACAATCCATTCTCTATGTTTACTTGACCGTGGAAAGGGGGTCTAAACACATTGATTAATCGATGGTTCAATTTCCAAACTCAAGGCCTTCCATTTGCTCAATCCAAAAAAGGGGCCAAACATTGACACTGCAGACAACATAACACTTCTAATAGAAGATTGTTTTCATAAAACATCTTCATTTCTTATATAAGGGCTTCGAAAAACAATCCTGACAATATAGCAATTTACAAACATTGCTTTCTAATACAGTCGATAAATAGATAGAATACAGGTGCTCCTGTGGATCTTGACCACCTTAGTGATGAAAACAGAAAACCTTCGAAGAGCTTCATCAGACACCATTAATATCCCTCTCCTGTTGTTTTTCTCCAGCTATCCCGCAGCAACGAGAGGGCCATGCAGCTAGTAAAATCTAAAAGCAAAAAGACGGGCTATTTGGTTTCTATAATCCGCTCATATTTGAAGCTTACCAGGCTCTGAACTTGCTGTTTTCGCATCTTCTGGCACTGCTGTAGCTTTGCTCTCTCTATCAGGTACCACCTGACCTGAAGTTGGCATTCTCCTTGCTGGAGGAGCTGAGCAGACTGGAACAACAGATCTTATTCGAACAGCTGGTGCCATGAAACGTGGGTGCACACCAGCAGGGTTCACTCTTTGAGGCAAAGGCCTGGCCAGATATGAAGAATGAGCTCCTCCAGTTCGCATTCTCGGTGGAGCAGGAATTTGTGCTGCCAAATCTTGCAGTTTGGGCACTGAAGGAGGTCCCATATTGTTGTTCAGTGCAGAAGGTGCAGTCGATGAAGGTAAAGGCCTCACAGATCTGATCATTACAGGAGGTGCTGCAGATGGAGATGGTCTACAACTCCTGAGTGAGCTTGCTCTTGGAGGATACTGCAGAGTGACCTGGGAAGAGTGATAACTGTGCTTGTTTTGTGCTTGGAAGTCCACAGGCCTATATCCAGAATCTATATTACTGCTGGAAGCCCATTCAAATTTTCTGGTTTGGTTATCTCCTGGTTTAACATTTTCAACTTTTCTTTCCAGTTCAACCTTCATCTGTTTGTCATCCACATCAACTGGGTCCTTGGGTCTTGGTTCAGCATTGAAGTTGCCAACAACAGGGGGGTCCGGAATAACTGATGTAGAGCATTGGAGTGATTCTTCTGATTTCTCCTCGTGTATCTCACTTATGGTCACTGTGGACTCTCCCTTGATTGAATCAGGGACAACACGATCAGCCAAGTACAATGGTCTTGAAGCGGCAATTGTAATTCTGGGTCCTACAGGTACAGTTTCTTGCTCCATCAGAGGATTAAATAGAACTGAATCAGAGGGGAGCATGGACTGCATATATGGAAGAATTTGAGGGCCAGGAGAAACCGATGGAATTTGAAGTGCCAATAATCGGTTTTGCAGCTGAAACAATTCTTCTTGCTGCCACATTTGGTAAATGGCCATTTCAGGGGAAAAGCTAGGGTAAGCCCAGCTATGGCATTGCACAGGATATAATGTTGGTATTGGAGGGATTAAGTCATTGAAGACAGGAAAGAATCTCTCATGGCCTCGCTGGGAATCATTTTGCTTGGAGTTCTTTAGCTCAGCTGGTTGCAGAGATGCAAGAACACGAGCAATAACAACTTGTTCTTGTTCTTCAGTAATCCTTTTAGCCTCCACTGGTGAAGAAGTCGATGAACTGGAAGATGATGTACTGGGATGGACCACTAAAGAAATCCAAATATTCAGATTGTCATCATATTAAAACACTGGTAAAGTTCTAATCAAAGTTATAGAGCCAATAATTCAACAAATAACAAGTGGTAAAACTGTAATTGTCAAAAAGAAATCCATGTATATAGTTCTAAACTAAGGAAAACATGTGGAAGTTTCCACAGAGATTATATAATAGTAAAGCCACACAAATATGAACAAAAATGAGGGAGTTGTTTGCAAGAGGAAACCGTTTTTTCACAAATTTCTAAGCATTTGAACAGTTTGCGAATTTGAATGGTCCTACATGGGACCACAGATCAAGCAATTGGTGATGTTCGTGTATGTATCTCATGAACTTTCCCTTTTCAGGCATGACAGTCTAAGACTTAGACTGCAGCATGTATCTATGCCTTCAACTTTCTAGTTTCAAAGCAAAATGGGGGAGAAAGATGAACCAGAAGCACTAATTCCCAGTTCCCGACTTGCTTATTCTAGTTAACAAACTACCTTTTAAAAACTGAAAAGGGCAGATAAAGAACTGCTTGTTTAGATTCTAACCACGTCAGAGCAATCTGAACATGAATTATATAGAAAGATGAAATCCATACATCTTTTCAGAGCAGACCAAGCGGCCATGGCTGCATTCTTCTGCGCTTGTTTCTTTGTTCTTGCTGATTCTCCAGTAAAGTTCATTCCTGCAAGCTCAACAGTGCATGAGAACACAGGAACATGGCCAGGTCCTGATCGAACTGTGGTGTACACTGGAAGCTTTAACCCAGCTCTGTGGGCAGTCTCCTGGAGCAAATTCTTGTAGACTCCTGTTTCATCCTGAGCAGAAGAAAGCATAAAACATATTGTCAGGACTCTAAAATGTTTAGTTTTAGAGGTAAACAATAGATAAGTTACATGAAACTAACAAAAGTACATATTAGAGAATGATGTGCTATGAAGATGCAAATGTGAAGCAGGCTATAAAGTCAATTTAAACAAAGAAGATCCAAAAACATTTTCTTTGAGCCATGAATTGTGTGTCCTGCATTTAGTTTATTTCTTTCATTTTTTGCTGCATATCAACCTTAACCTTCTCATTACAATTGTACTAGATATTGTGTTCTTGAGCAGGATTTTACTGGGAGACAAGTATAAAGGGTGCAAAAATGTCAAAAGAATAAAATTAATGTCAATTCCAGGATAGTCATTTTCAATAAAAAAAAAAAAAGAGTTCTATTTCAGTACTGTGATGGATTGGCATTAATTGATTGCAAGTATGACTGTCCGGGAAATTTTCCAGATGTGGTTGTTATAGAGTAAATGATGAATTTCAATAAGACAGTTAATTTTAAAATGGGGACAGCGTGATCATTTAGTGAAAGTTCAATTCAAATAGAGCCATGACTCCCTAAGCGGTGGCTTGTTGGTGGAGGACCCAGGCTTACAATGTTAAGCTTACATAAACAATACATATGTATCAATTCATGACATACTCCAGTTGAAAACATCTACGCTGCTATAATGGATCTAAAAATGAAAACTTATAGAGCACAAAATGAAGCCACGTTGATCAGAATCCAGAAAATTGCTGGAGACTACTGTAATTTTTGGGCAAAGTTTTGTGGTCTAAAGCCCTTGGATGTGGGTTTGAGCCTGGTGGGAAAGAGACGAAAACTAAGCACTACAATTTTGAACTAGACTAAGACTAATTTTTTAATCCAGTAGAAGAAGATAGATAGATATATAGACCAATGCTCACCAGAACTCCAGCAATTAATGCTTTAGAAGGGCCTCTGCTTGCTAGGGTGTTCAGAGCCACCTCAGCTGCAGCATGTTCTGCTAACCTCAGAGTGGAGCAAAAAGCAGGGCTTTCAAAAGTTTCTCCGTTGAAGTTGACAGTAGATTTGAATCGAGGGGCATGATCTGGCCCTTCCCTTATACATGAATAGGATGGCAGGTTGAAACAGCTTCTTTGAGCCAACTCTTGCAGTTGGTTCTTATACATATCTCTGCATGTGAAATTGGAAATATATTATAGCAAATTGTTTGGGGATGAAGGAGAAAAAATTCACTTCTTTTACACTTAATATGAAAAGGTAAACAGAAAATCATACAAGGATTGCCCAACTGATATTGGGAAAAAAAGCAAAACCTTTATGCTGTGATGCTGTTTTAAATTCGTACACAAGTTCAATTCAAGAAAAGTGAAAAGGACGAAACTAGTCTCGCACATTATACAAGTAGTTAGCCAGAATTCAGATTCCTTTATGTAACTTCCTTTTTACAAGAATGTCAAGCACTTATGATGATGAAACTCTGATTGCCTGCTACCCAACCATGATAGCAGACAAACACAAATGGATTGCCAAAAAAGTGCTTTTCAATATCGAAAGGATAACTTGTTAAAAATGTGCCCACCCATCTACCTATGCGTGAAGGTATTCAACAAGAGACTATCAACCAGTGTATCAAGATCAATTATTACTCTCAACTAGTACTTCTAAAATTCAATTTGAAAAAAAAAACTATAATTAGGATAAGTACTAGTGTCTGTTTTATCATGTCAAAACATCCACATCTACACTAATGAAAAGTAAATGGCTGTTCACCAAATAAAGGTCAACTAAAACTTCCAAACAACCTAGATTAGCTAGTTTACCATATCAAATGAGCACAACGTAGGCCAATCCATAGCTTCTACCAGCTAAAGCCTAAAATGTTGGTGCTTTATTTAATGAGCAATAATTAGTTCTTATTTGCATCCCTAAAAAGGGAAACATAACACAAAGCAAAACAAGGAAAACAGAAAGTAAATATGGAATGTTCAGCGGGATATCAAAAAAAAAAATCATACATATTAAGTACACTGACCCTATTAGGTCCACTCAACTCTAACAACTCTTCTCTTAGTCTTAACACTGTAGTAGGAGCATCAACCCCTTAAAATGATCCAATGAAAAAGACAAGTGAATTTCAGTAACTCGAATCAAAAAGCAAAAACAGCCAAGAGAGCTAAAAAAATACAACAAACCCACATACTATTTTCCAAATCCCACCTCATGGACCTCATTTGTAAGGACCCAAATCATATTAATATCCCAGTACACAATGATTCACATCCAATAAAATGACACAAAACCCAGATGAGAAAACAGCCCCAAAAAGATCAAATCAGCTCAAGAAATAATCAAAACGTTGAAAAGAGATGATCTTTACAGAAAACCCAACAAGGGAAAGAGAGTCAGTCCCCTTACCTGAAAGTATATGCTGAGGTCAGAATCTTGAGCTAGAATTTTCCCGAGAAAGTGATGGTAAATTTGTGGGAAAGTGCGATAAGAAGATGCGCTGTACAGTGAATGCGGTAGTGGAGATTTTCAGGGTGGGGGAGAGAGAATTTAGCGAGAGTGCGAAATTTACGATGACAAATGTGAAATGGAACTAGAGAGAGTCGCTGCTGTTTTTTAGTTATAGCTTAGTTTTTAACTTGCGGTCTCCTTTTCTGTCACGTTACGTAACACAATTTTACCATAAGCTTCATGATTTCAGATATAAGTTCAGTATATTGATTTTATTTATTTAAAATAAAAAATATTGTTTCAAAAATAAATAAATAAAATTTTAATCATGACGACAAGCATCAGTTCTCACTTAATTTTAAAAAATATATTTTTTAAATTTAGATCCGGAGTTAAATAAATCTTGACCTTTCAAACTAAATCGAGTTTACAAATATTATTTTGATATTTCGAGCTACGTTATCAGACATTAAATTTGAGGTTTTGTTGTTTTTTAGGTGGTGTTGTGCTTTTTAAAAAACTATTTTAAATTATTTTTTTATATTTTATTTATTTTGGTGTGTTCTTATTAAAAAATAAAAAATATAGTCATTACTATAGCACGTTTTTAAGTAGAAAATCATTTTAAATAAATAATTATGATGAAAATTTCAAGCACTGTCTAAATAATGATATGTATATATTTAAAATAAAAAATAATTATAGATTTTATCCACGTCAACTGGATAAAAAAGAGCTCACTTCTAAGCCGAGTGGAGTTTTTAATTATGGGCCTAGATCATAAATATTTTATCCCAGTAAAAAGAGCCCGGTCCATTAATAAATGGGCCCAGCCTGCAAATACAACAAAGATTCCCTGGAAAAGCATAGATCTCGACAAGCCAGCTGCAGTTCTTGGAAAGCACAGTCTCCAAGACCCTCACAACAACCAATGCAATCATTTAGAAAATTTCACATTCAACGCCAATTTATATTGATGTTGAAATATTTTTGATTTTTTAAGATTTATTTATAACATTAATATATTAAAATGATTAAAAAAACAGGCGGAAAATAGTAATTTAAAACCAATAAAAAACAAAATATTTTTATTTTTGAAATATTTTTTAAACTTGAAAATAAATGAATAAACTCAACAAGAGAGCCTGATCTCCACATCCTCTGTGTGGCTTGTTATACACTTTATTTCAAAAATATTTTTATAAGAAATTAAAAAATATATTTTTATTTTTTTATTTTAAATTAATTTGTTTATCTTTTTATATTATTTTTATGTGTTTATGTTAGAAATAATTTTTAAATAATAAACAAATATTATTTTAATATATTTTCCAATGAAAAATATTTTTAAAAATAAAATAAACAAGACACTACGGATCATTAAAATAATAAAAAACAAAAAAAACTAAATATAATTTTTATTTTTTATAAAATCAAAGTTGACACAATAATTTTATTTTCTTATAATATATATTTTTTTCAAAAAAAAATAATATATATATATATATATAAAAAAAAAAAACTTACTTATAGCATGTTTGTTCAGCTAGACAGACATGCTATCCCACATCGTTGAAATCGTCCAAGAAGTTTACATTTTGTGCCTATAGATACTGAAAGGTTATCCCACATCGATTAAATAGATGTCTAGGTAAAGAATTGTGTCTATAAAAATAAGTCAAGAAGTCTTGTAAAACATGCTTACCTGGACTGATCTTAGGTTGGTGACATCCAATGCATTTAGAATGTGTATTGGTTTAAGAGTAGAAAAGTAAAATAATTTTTTATGTAGCAGAAACAGCACGAACAAAACAAATTTGGCATGTTTCGGCCGGTATTGGGCCGAAATTACAGAAATGGACCAAAATATAAACCGAGACGAAATTGATCTTGTTTTGGCTCGTTTTCTTACTTGTAAGAAATGTTTCGGTCATTTCGGCCAAAACCGAACTATAGTAATAACCTTGGTTTTGACATCACTATATAAAAAACTAAAAAATAAACATATTTGTGTTTTTTACTTGAAAATATATATATTTTTTAAAAAAACCACTAAAAAAATACTAATCAAGGGGCTGCCGTGTTTTCAGCGCAATGCTGTTTCCTATGAACTGGGCCCTTCACCCCAATTAAGAGCCATACGATCGGCTTACTCATATACCATATTTGCAGCTATGTTGGACCGACTATAGCCCATCACACTTGGTGGAGTGTCATTCGCCGGTTCAAGTCCCCGGCAATTAACCTACGCCATTACCCTCTTCCCTATAAAGCACGCCCCTCCGGCCTCAAAAATCCAAACTCCATAATCTTATCCAAGTATTTCTCTAAAAATAACACCATGATCTCGTATTTGCTTGAATATATCAGCATCGACGTGTCTACAACCATGCTAGCCACTCTCTCCGCCATCTTTTCGATCATGTTCTGGCTCGGCTGGTCATCATTTACCAGATCCATGGAGAGGGGCTCTTCTCTGCCGCCGGGTCCAAGAGGGCTCCCATTGATCGGCAATCTTGCGTCCCTGGAACCAGATATTCATTCATATTTTGCGAAGCTAGCTCACACGCACGGCCCCATATTTAAGCTCCGGCTCGGTTACAAGCTCGGTATTGTCGTGTCCTCCCCTTCTCTGGCCGCCGAAGTTCTCAGAGACCACGACATTAACTTTGCTAACCGTGACATTCCCGACGTGAGTCGAGCGATGAAATACGGCCGGTCCAACATAGTTGCGACCCCGTATGGTCCCGAGTGGAGGATGCTAAGAAAAGTATGCGTCGTCAAGATGCTCAGCACCACCACCTTGGATTCTCTCTACCCCCTTCGCTCCCGGGAAGTTCGAAACACCGTCGAGTACATTTACAGCCGTGCAGGGTCGCCGATCAACGTGGGGGACCAGCTTTTTCTAACCGTGTTCAATGTCGTTACCAGCATGCTATGGGGTGGCACGGTCCAGGGAAAAGATAGGGCTAGTTTAGGTGCAGAGTTTAGAGGGGTGGTGGCGGAGATGACTGAGTTACTGAGCAAGCCCAACGTCTCGGACTTCTTCCCTATCCTGGCTAGATTCGATCTACAGGGTGTGGTGAAGAAGATGCGTGGTCTGGCCATGAAGTTCGAGCAGATATTCGAGAAAATGATTGACAAACGATTGGAGGCTGATGGAAAGGGCAGGGATGGAGCTCGTAGTGGAAGCATGGAGTGTGAGGACTTTCTGGGATTCTTGTTGAAATTGAAGGACGAGGGAGATCCCAAAACACCACTCACCATGACTCACGTCAAAGCCTTACTCATGGTATGTTTAGCACAAAAACGTGGCACTGAAATTTTAAAATACTGTTTTTTTAAATGTTTTTTTTTAAATAATTTTTTTAATTTTATTTTAAATTAAAAAATTTTGGGTGTTTTTAGTTTATTTTTATGTTTACGATAGATATCAAAAATATTTTAAAAAAAAAATAAAAAAATAATATATTTTTAAATGAAAAAACTTTAAAAAATATCTACAACCACACCCTCAAATAAACACAAACTAAAAATGTTTGAAATTAATTTAATATTTTTAAAATTCACACAAACACATCAAAAATAGAGCACCAAACAGACATAGAAAAAGGGAAACAATGAATGAAACTTCATTTGCCTTTTTTCTATTTTATTCTAATTATTTTTATTCATAAGATAAAATAAATTGTTTAAAAATGATATATTCATAGCTTTAAAACTAAAGGTCATTGTTTAACTGCTAGTTTTGATGATCAAATAATAATTTTAAAATATAATAGATCCAGACTTTATTTTGGTACGACCTTAATAGTTTAAGGTAAAATAACATCAATTAGCATTGGATAATGTTTGACTAAGAACACTGCCTTCCACAGCCGAAAAGGGAAGGGGAGAAAAAAACAAAAATAATAGCCTCGGTCACTCAACCTGTATTTTATTATTATTAATAATAATATGAATGTTCGGGATATCTTATTATATTCATCTTAATTAATTTTACTAATTTTAAAATTAATAATTATATAATTGTTTAATAATTATAGCTATATAGATTAAATCCGAGTTTTGTTTTTAGTAAGAACATCAACGATATGAGAGAAAAATCTTCATTCATTTCTAATTTTAAAAATAAAATTATTTTTAGTTGTACTCGGGTCTCTGTTATTTAAACCAAATATTTTTTATTTTTTACTTAACATGTTATTATATTAATCAAATTCAACAGATCTTCTCTAATAAACTCTTATTAATGTCCTTTTCCATTACGTTTTAAAAAATAATAATTTATTATTATTTTAAATTAATTTTTTGGTGTTTTTAAATATTTTTATTTGTTGTTAAAAATAAAAAAAATCATTTTAATATATTTTTAAACCAAAAACACTTTAAAAAACAATTTTTTAAATTAAACAAGCACTAAATACACTTGAGATTAATAACATTATCTTCTGGCGTGCTTGAGATTAATAACATTATCTTCTCGCGATGAAAAAGTAAAGATATATTTTTTTATCTGCATACACATGAATGACTCTATGCAGGATATGGTCGTGGGCGGTACAGAAACATCCTCAAACGCAGTTGAGTTCGCCATGGCTGAAATCATGAGTAAACCAGAAGTTCTGAGAAAAGCACAGGAAGAACTGGACGAAGTGATCGGAAAGGACAGCAAGGTACAAGAATCTGACATAAACAAATTACCCTATCTGTATGCTATCATGAAAGAGTCACTGCGGCTGCACCCGGTGCTTCCATTGCTAGTCCCTCACTGCCCTAGCCAAACATGCACCGTCGGAGGCTACACCATTCCCAAGGGTGTTCGGGTTTTTGTGAACGTCTGGGCCATACACAGGGACCCTAAAGTCTGGGAGAATCCATTAGAGTTTAATCCTGAGAGGTTCTTGAATAGTTGCAGAAAGTGGGACTATACTGGGAGTGACCTGAGTTATTTTCCATTCGGGTCTGGAAGGAGAAGCTGTGCTGGTATCGCCATGGCTGAGAGAATGTTTATGTTCTTGCTCGCCACGCTTCTACACTGTTTCGACTGGAAATTACCAGAGAGAAAGAAGCCAGATCTTTCAGAGAAGTTTGGGATTGTTATAAAGTTGAAGAACCCTCTTGTTGTGATCCCGGCTCCAAGGTTGCCCGATCCAAAACTTTACGAGTAGACTGGGGAAAACATGTTTTTGTGGAAGTCACTGTCTTGTTGATTTCAGGTTTTAGTGGTGTGACTTGGATTTAACTTCCAGTCGTGTTTCTTCTTCATTGTGGAAACTAAAGTGAAGCCAAGAAGTGGATTCGTATGATGTGATGTTTGTTTCAGTTTAATATACCAACTCTATATTATTATTATTATTATAAAAAACGAAAATTTCAACCCAGATCATGAACTGTATTTTTTTAATCATTTATTTTGATTCTCAAAGTTTTATTTTGTCTTATTCTATCCTAGCTACATGTCAATTGCTTCTTATTTCTTAGCCAATAGCGAAGGTTCTGCTTGTTTGTTTCAGAATTTATTTTCTGAAAACTTATTTTTCAAATTTTTCTGTATTTTTTTTTCTGGAAAGTTAGTCAACGGAAAACACTTTCCGATCAAAAAAATTTGGCTTAGTTTTCGTGAAAGTGTTTTCCGAAAATTTGGAGCGAAGACACTTTCTGGAAGTTGTGAAGAATTTAGAAATGTTATTATTTGTTGATTATATCAAATTTGATCCTCAAACTTTTGATTGCTATATATAATTTGTTTTGAGTATTTATTTTTCAATTCCATCTCTTAAAATTTAATTTTCATATTAATTTTGGTCCTTATTTTTATAATTGTTATTTGCTTTTTCTTATCATTTTTATTGAAAAATTTTATCTATCGAATTTGGTCCTCATTTTTTTACTTATTTTATTTGAAATAATTTATGAAATGTTAATTATTATTATTTTAATTTATTCACCTTTCATTTTTTTATTTTTTAGATTTGATCTCTATTATTTTGATTAATATTTATTTTATTTGAGATAATTTATGAAATTGTTTTTTCAATTTTATTCTCATTCAACTTTTAATTTGTAAGATTTGTTCCTCATTATTTTAATAAACTTGAAAAAAATTGATTAATAAATTATTTTTCAGTTCATTTTCCATAACACAAAGAAACACTAGAAAGTGTTTTCCAATTCATTTTTCTATAATATTGTCAAACATCGGAATTCTCTTTACAAAAATTCACTTTCCAGAAACCACTTTCCAGAATTCACTTTCCAAAAAATCACTTTCCAGCAAACAAACGAGGCCTAAAAGATAAAAAAAGGGATCAAAATGAATAAAATGCCAAACATTGATGATGATAAAAAAATATCATCTACACCGATTTGGATTATCAAAATTATCAATATTAGGAGAATTTAAGACTGATGGGTTTTATTTTATTTAATCAATTTAATGTGTGTCTATTTCTATTATCTTATAAAAATTATTTTAATAAACAAGTTTAACAAACATGATCGGATAAAGATTAAATATTTTGATCTACATATCTTTTTATTTTTTTGAGCTCTTTATTTAGTTATCATCTGTGTTTTTTTGTTTATTAATTCAAGTAGTTCTTAATTTATTTGATTACATGTATGTATAATTTTTTTATTTTCACTTCAATTTTTAACTGTAAAAACATGTTAAAAAGTCTATTTATAAAATATTTTATTTGAAAAAAATCTAACCCACTGCAAAGTATGGATCAAGTATCTAGTAATTATATATTTATTGTTTTTTTATATATAAAAGATATTCTATTTATCATTAAAAAATACTTGTATCATAATTGTGACATCAAGTTTTAAAACAATAATTTTAAATTTTTTTATGATTTATTATCCAAGTTTAAATTTATTTTTCAAATAACTTAAGAACTCTCTGAATGTTTTTATATTAGTTTGATGCATTTAAATGAATGAATTATCTTAAATATTGGTCGAAGATCCAAAATCAAAATATTAAAAGATGGATCAAATCTATTTAATTGCTTGATCAACTCCTTGGATTTCATGTCAATAAAAAAATTGGGTTGGAATTATAAACTAAAAACCATACCAATACTTGCCAAATGAAAAATAAACCTAATGCAATGGTGATGTTGATCAAGGAACTTGAGGTCGGGTCCTCGGGGTGTCAATTTTAATTTTGTTGATTTCTTTTCTATTGGACCAATTTAATGAATTATTGGTGGAATTTGAAATAGAAAAACAAAATAGGAAAAATAAAATTCATTTTGTTTTCTAATTAAATCATTTTGTGACTAGTTTAATGAGTCATTAATTAAGTTTGTAATATAATTTTTTTATTGACAGATATAATTCTTGATTTATTATATTAAATACAAACATCAAATATAGTTAGCTTCTACATTTTATATCCAGCAATAGTTTCCCCCTATTTGATTACAAAATAGAAGGGTCCCATCAATAAATGAGTTATGAAGAAGCACTTATGAACTCTGATTTTTATGGAACTGATTATTACCGGTTGCGGTAATTTTTTAAAGTGTTTTTTCATGCCGAAATACATCAAAATGATATTTTTTATTTTTTAAAAAATTATTTTTGATATTAACACATTAAACATGAACCACAATTCATCTTCTTGAAGGAAATTTTTTTTAGTATCCTTAGCCATTCATTCTTAGTGATTGCTGTTCATAGAGGTTTAGCTGGGAAGGCTACCAACCTAATGACAGCAATTTAAAGAGCTATAATTTGTAACTTGATGTATCCTTGCACTAGCGACAGTTCATCATGGAAATTTTAGTGCCGGTTTCACAGTGTGGCTGTTGTTGTTTTTGAAAATATTTTTGTTTAGAAATACATTAAAATGATATTTTTTTAATTTATCAAAAAATATTTTTGATATCAGTACATTAGAATGATCTAAAAACACTAAAACAATTAATTTAAAAATAAAAATAAAAATAAAAAAATTTCATTTTTTTTCCTAAATGCTTTCTAAAAGCACTCCAAAAACATAAATTGATGGCCTGTTTTTAGCAAAGAGATTTTTGGGAATATGTTAGGAAGAAAGGAGGCAGAGTGGAGTGGTAAAAGTTACACTTGATGCTCAGTTTTATTTCCAAGCTTGTTCTGACCTTGGTTTACCACAAATTGAAAAGTGGACAAATTATGAACAGTTGATCCATTATGTAGTCTGTCAATCTTGCATCTGAATATTTTTATCATCTTTATCTTTGTTTTTTCTTAAACGAAAATCATTTCTAATGAAATTTATTAATATTCGGTTTTGGAGCGTTTCAATGTATCATTTCGAGATTATATCTTAAAAAATTAAGATATTAATTTAACAAGTATAATTAAAATTGAAGATAAATTAACTTCAAATTATACAATACAAACACAAAGTCAAACAAACATAATCACAAAAATAAAAATAGAAAATTCTGGCGGTGATTGGCCCAGTTGAGAGAACCTTTCGTAGATCAAGCTTGTGATTCGAGTAACTGCAAACAAAGTGTTTGGTCCTGAAGAACATCCAAGGTCTGGTGTCACAGAAATCATGCACTGCTTGTGCTAGTACTGGCACTGAACTGGATAGAATTGCTCCCTAAAAAGAGAAGACGACTCTGTTTACATGAATTTTGCTTGCGCTCGCGCACATATGATTGTGCATCTTTTATCCAAATTCTTAAATCTGGTGTAGAAAAACTAAAGAACATGACAATAAAAGATAGGATCGCTGTGGCTCTTATCAATTAAGGGTCTGCTCCAAAGAGTCCACACTTGTATGACTTGACTTTTGGCGATTTTGAAAAGGAAAATGCCACCATGCATACAAACAAATTCATCCACAAAAATGTTCCAAATCCTGAGACGAGTAATTTTATGTTTTTTTATTTTATTTTTTAATGAAGGCCCCGAAAGAATTACATGTCATTTTGAGTTCTTGGCATAGCTATCGTCTCCCACCCCTCCTTTCATGCTAAGGATTTGATGTATTTTTGTGCTCTCTTTCTTCATCTCTCCCTGCCTTTTCTTGTCAAACACACCCTATAAACAACGGATTCAGCTAATTCAACAGAGAATGATTAATATAAGCTCAAGTGATAATGTTTTTGTAGTTCCAAAAATGGATTCATGGATTTGTCCTCTCTTGAGATGGTGATTCCTTGTGTTATCTACTCATTGATCCCTCCTACTGACACAGCAACATGCATTTGGCATCTTGATTTGGAGAGCAACTAAATAATTACTCAATATAATAAAATAGTATGATTATTATAGTTATTTACCAATAGAATACCTGAATATGATACAATCACTTTTAAAATAATCACTTACCAAGCAACTAGTAAATTTTGATGCCTGCTAAGCAGCAGAGTCTGGCTTCAAGACCCCCAAGTTCTCACGCCCACATCCCTGGGAGGCAAAATTTCAGGAAAGGAAACGGATGGTGTTCCGACTTTCAATTGTTTGTACGTAGGGGTTAAAATGATCAGAATCATTAATTTAGGGTTAAATCGTAACTTGGCTAAGAGCGCAAGAACACATAAAGCTGACATTTCCAGCTCATTCCTTCATCAGGATG
The DNA here is from genome assembly GCA_032356905.1 of Salix exigua. Taxonomy (NCBI): domain Eukaryota; kingdom Viridiplantae; phylum Streptophyta; class Magnoliopsida; order Malpighiales; family Salicaceae; genus Salix; species Salix exigua. The sequence continues at coordinate 1,966,603 of CM063592.1, forward strand.
AGGTCATGCCACAGCATTAGGTACAAATTCAGGATCTTAAATACCTATATTAAGGAACAATAATCGTACAGTTTAAACGAATTGACCCGTCGATTATTGGTTGATAGCTGCTTTCACTAAACAATCAAATCCCTTTTTATCAAAGTATTCAATTAGCACAGCAGCTTTCAGACTCCACCTCCACTCCTAAAAACGTTTTGAAGGCTGTTTTCTCAATAAAAAAGTGTTTTTGAATTATTTTGAATATATATTTTTAATAGATTTCTAAACATAAAACTATATAAAAAAAACCATAGATCCAATTCCAAACTAAAAACCAATTTTATATATGGAAAATAATCAAAACACATTAGGCTTCCCAGCTCAGATGTAAAAAATTATGTAGAAGACCACAAAGCTTGCTCATCGATAAAGGGCAAAAGCAGAAAGTCCAGATAAACTTGGATGGTCTTGATTGCGCATGCTTTCTCATCCAAAAAGTCCATTTGCTGCCTCAAAAGCAGTCACTTGCTCCTTTTCCACCTGTGAAGCAAATTTATGTTAAGATTAACTTAAAGCAACTCCGAAAAATAGAAAAAACTATCGCCATGGTAGATTGTATTGCATTGCAGTCCAGCTCTCCATTCAAAAAAGAAAAGAAAGTGTCAGGAGTGGTAAACGAACCAGACCAATAAGATCAACCCTGCAGAGATTTCACGAGGCTCCATTCTCACTATGGCTATTCAAATCCATAATTGCATCAGCAGGTTTTTCCATGGCCAGAGCTTTTAGGATCAATATACGCTCCTTTGGACTTGGCAGAGGAGATACATTTTGGTTGCGATTATGCCAGGCTGTAAGCAAAAACGTCCATATTCAAGCCTTCCGCAAAAGATATCAACATAAGATAACGAGGCATAGAAAGAAAGCAGAATGAATTGTATTGTACCTGTTGGTAGTACCGGAGACATAAGCATTTGGTCACTGATCTAACATCAAAACTATTATTATCACAGTGCACTTTATTTTACCTGCTTCAGAAGCCTGTCCACATCTCATCCACTGATCTTCTTATGCAAACTTGTGTTCGGTTAAAATTGAAACAAACCCAAAAGTTTGCATAAACAGATTGCCTTGTAGCTGTACCATGCAAAGAGACAGATTGTCAGGGATTGCAAACAGACCAGATTATGAAGATCAGCCCTCTAGAATGTTACAAGCCTCCCATATCCTTGCAATGACACTCAAATCCAAAAAATCATCAATAGGGCTTTGGCAAGAGCTTTTAAGATCAATCGATGCTCTTGAGAGGCATGTATTTACTGCCCTGGACTTGGCAGGGGGGCATCGATATGTTTGCAAACATGCAGGGCCTTAAAACATCTGAGTCCCACTACAGGCCTGCCAACGGAGACACCAATTTGAGAGACATGAAGAGACAGAGAAAGAGAGCAGGGCGAGCTGTATATCACCACCTGTAACAAGCCTGATCATAAGAATAAAGCTGACGCTGATTTAACTCAAAAGCAGTTGCAATTAAAAGGTTTTGGTCCTAACTTCACCAACATGAACTTGAGACAATAAACAATTAGGGGATTTGAATATAACATGTATTTACTGTAGTGGAGAAACTGGATAGAGGTCAAGGAAGACTGACACTGATGTGAATGAAAGTAGATCCTGCTTCTCTGTGCAATTAGGATTTTATCACAGCTCAGAGGACAATAAGCCAAAAATCTAGTCTCTAGATTCTTCATTCTAAATTTCCAAAAGACAAAAAAATTCCCAAATCAGTATCACATAGGCTCATTTTGTCAATACAGTGTGTTTTTGAAATCTTTAAATTTTCTAAATAGATGAGCTAGGCTATTCTACCTACATCAAGATTACAAGCCTTACCAAAAACACCATCCAAACCAGCTCAAATAAAACCTGGTGTAACTTGACTAAATGCAAAAGATCATGAAAATCATCAAGTACATTCCTACATTAGGATTAGTAAAAGTCACAAAATTAGGTACAAATTCAAAATCTAGACTACCTAGATTAAGTTGGAAAATTTATAGCAACAAGGAAAACACGACTAGTCATCATACAGTATGTCTATTATACAAAGATATTTGTATCACACACAAAAAGAGGTGAGCTTTGCGTCAAAACAAGTAGCAAAATATTCACTACCAGGCCTGACTAAAGTTGCAAACCAGTTGCTAAAAAAAATCACTACAAGTTGCAAACCAGACACCGAAGTTGATGGCCCACAACAGGCACAGCAGCCTACAACGGCACTTGATAAGAAAACTCACCTCATTTTTCTATGTTGAGAACTTCCACACATAAATCAGCTTACAATTTCATCATGAGATTCCAGATCTAGTAACAGATGAAATGTAGACAAATCCACTGAGAATCTTTTGCCAACCATTTTATCAATAAGGGGTAGAGCAATTGATGAGCTTGATTTCAAGAAATCCTTAAATGATAACATTATAATTCATCATCTTCCATTTCCTAAGCAATTCGTATGCTTCATCTGATAGCCCTACTTTAAGAAGTCCCCTGATCATAACATTGTATGTCCGTCCAGTAGGTCGTATTCCAGCAGCAGAAAGCTTGGAAAATAGTCCCCTTGCAACTTCAAGCTTCCCAGCAATAAACATGCCTTCAATAAGAATAGTATAAATGATGATATCAGGTTCTAATTCCTTCTCTTTCATTGACTTGAACAGTTTTAATGCCTCATCCAAATGTCCATGCTTGCTAAAGCCATTTAGCAAAATCGAGTAAGTCATCAAAGTTGGAAGCATGCCAGAAGAGCACATCTTATTGAATAGCTCTTGTGCATCCAATAGCCTCCCTACATAACACAATCCTTTCATAATAGTGTTGTAAGTGACAGTATTAGGAGTCAATTTTTTTATAGACATTTGAGCAAGTAATTCTTTTGCCTTATCCATCCTTCTACTATTGCAATATCCATTGATCAAGATGTTGTAACTATGTACATCGGGTGCACAACCCTTGCCAACCAAGATTTCAAATACCTTTGTAGCCTCATTCATTTTGCATCGTAAACAGTATCCATTCATCAAGGCATTGTAAGTGTATATATTTGGCTCCACACCTTTCTCATTCATTGTTTCAAACACCCACCGAGCTTCTGAAACCATCCCTTCTTGGCAGAGTCCATCAACCAAAATTGTGAAGGTCACTGTATTTGGCATAACATTCCTGCCAACCATTTCTTTGAACAATTTTGTTGCTTCATCCAATTGTCCTAAATTGCACAAACCGTGAAGTATTGTGCTGTAAGTAACAGCATTTGGTGGAATGTCCCGATCCACCATTTCAGATAAGAATTCCATGGCATCATTAACTAGCCTATCTTTGCAAAGGCTGTCTATAATTGTATTATATGCCACCACGTCTGGCTTACACCCATTTTGTTCCATCTTCTTGAACAATCTTATGGCCTCGTTCAATTGACCTGAACAGCATAAGCCATGAAGTATTGTGGTGTAAGTAACAACATCTGGTGGAATGCCCTGATCCACCATTTCAGATAAAAAGTCTGCTGCGTCATTAACTAGCCTGTCTTTGTAAAGGCTGTTTATTATCATATTATATGTCACCACATCTGGCTTACACCCATTTTGTTCCATCCTCTTGAACAATCCTTTTGCCTCATTCAATTGACCTAAACAGCATAAACCATGAACTATGGAGTTGTAAGTAATAGCATCTGGTGGGATACCCCGACCCACCATTTCAGACAAGAAGTCCATGGCATCATTAACTAGCCTATCTTTGCAAAGGCTGTCTATTATTGTATTATATGTCACCACATTTGGTTTGCAGCCATTTTGCTCCATCTTCTTGAACACGTGAACAGCCATATTTGTGTTGCCACTATTGCACAAACCATTGATTAAAGTATTATAACTAATTACGTCCGGCTCATGCCCTCTCCGTACCATCTCATTATACAACTCTACTGCCACCTTAATCTTCCCCTCATTGCAGATCCCATTGATTAGTGTAGTGAATGTAATAACATCAGGTTGAATACCCAGTTTATACATCTTACCCCAGACAGAAACAGCAAAAGCCACATGGTTCAAGCGACAAAGGCAGTTAATCAATATATTTAGAGAATAAACAGTGTGGGTAACTCCAAACAAATCCATTTGATTGCACAAATAGAAAACAGTCGAATACTGTTTCATTTTGGCAATGGAGCCTAAGAACTTGCCAAATTCCACAATAGAAGGCCTAGGATTCATGCGGACCATGCGATAGAATGTAGCCAAGGCATCATCAATAATAACGGTACTGCTACTATTACTAACAAACCCACCATTTTTATTATCCAAAGAAGGGTTCTTTGTAAGAGTGGAAGTAGTGATATGGTGATGATGGAAGAATAAGAAAGAAGGGAAATAAGGAAGAAACGGAAAGATACCCATTTCCATATGTTGTTGAAGAACCCAGATTGCAGAAGAAGCAATACCTCTAAAAGCGCGTTTCCGCATGAGCATCATCACTGTTAGGTTAAACAGCTTCTAGTATCTCTCTCACTCTCGCAGTTCCTTCGCCTCCTTTGAAAGCTGGAGGTGGCAGCAAACTTTTCGCTGTCTTCTCTCTCTCGGTCAACCATTTTTGCAGAAATTATCGAACTATGAGATTAATAAATAATGGGGGCCCGGCCCAATTAACAGAACGAAAACATTCTTGACAAGCCCAGTTATATATTTAACATTATTCTTCCTTTTTTTCAAAAAATAAATAAATAACTAAGGCTAGGAAAATAAATATTTAAAATATATTTATAGCAAAGGGTATTATTATTTGTAACCATATTTTTTGGTCCATAACCTGGATTGCTCGAACTATCATCTATTTTTTATATATTCAACGCAAGCTAAATATTAAATTAATTAAATTTCGAATCAACTAATAAAGTTTAATAAAGTGGATTAAGATAATATAAAAGGAATAAATAGGATTAAATAATTAATTTTTTATTATAGTTAATACAAGATTCTTACATCCAAAAATCTTTTTCCCTTTTGTCTTTGTAATATGATGTTATATACTATATAATTACATATTGAAAGTACTTGAGTAATCTAACATAAATTATATTGTCAAACTTTTGATACCGCGTTTTAAAAATATTTTTGAAAAAAACTAAAAAATGATTCTTTTTTATTTTAAATTTTATATATATATATTTAGATCATTTTGATGTATTGTTGGTAAAAATATTTTTTTAAAATCATTTTAAAAAACACAACTTTAATCTCGATCCAAAACAGAAATAGTTTCTCTGAAAATTTTCTCCAATTTTAGTTATAATTTTTTTAAGCTTATTTATTTATTCTAAACCGGAACCGGAAAAACTACAATACCAAATACGTGGCTACCAACCATTTTTTGGAACATTTTTGTTGCTTCATGCAGTAGTTGCCCTAAACTGCAGATAACATGAAACCTCGATAGTGTTTGTTGCAAGTAAAAACATTTAGAGATGTTTGCATCAGTAGAGTTTCGGCATTGCCCTTGTTTCAACCTGCTGGTTTTTCAATTAAACAAAAGGGTTCGGTTGATTTGAAAAGATTTCACATTTTAATGAAAAGTTCTTTCCAACTAAGCCTCTCGGCTCTGCGTTTCAACCGGTATTTTGCCGAAATTTAATTTTTTTTCATTTTAAATAAATATGGTTTGGTGTTTTTAGATCATTTTGATGTACTGATGTCAAAAATAATTTTTAAAAAATATTATTTTGATATTTTTCAACACTAAAAACACTTTGAAAAGCTAACGCAACCGCCTCCCAAACACTCAGCTTTTAAGAGACACAGAAAGGGAGCAGAACGAGTTGGATATTACCTGTTACAACCGCCAATCACAAGCATAAAACCGCCGCTGTTCTTCTAACTCTAGGGTTTTGGTCCCAACTTCTCCAACATGAGCTTGTGACAACACGCAATTAAGGTTTTGAATAATAACATGCATGTATTGTTGTGAAGAAACTGTATACAAGAAAAAGAAGAACTGACATTGATGTGCACCAAAGTAGCTACCGTTTCACTGGTGCTATTAGGTTTTCACCACAGCTCAGATGAACATCAGCCAAAAATTCACTCAGAAGACAAAATTCCCATGACAGTATCATATAGGCCCATTTTTGTCAATGCTGTGTGTTTTCAAAATCTTTAAATCCTCTACAATGATGAGCTGAGCTATTATCTACAGCAAGTTTACAAGCGTTTTCAACAACACCATCCAAATCAGCTCCAATAAAAACTTGGCTAGTTGCACAAGATCATGAGAACCATCAAGTTCAAATTTCTAACCCATTCCTTCATTAGGATTAGTACATGTCAGAACATTAGGTACAAATTCAAAATCTAAAAGACCTAAAATAAGTTAGAAAATCTATTTCTCTAAGGAAAATAAGACTAGTCATCATACAATATGTAAATTATACACAGGTACATTCGTATCACGAACAATAAGAGGTGATATTAGTATCTAAATAAGTCGCCAAAAAAGTCACTACCAGGTGTTGCAAACTAGTCATTAAAGTTTATGGCCCATAATATGCACAGCAGCCGGCAACAGGACTTGATAAGAAAAGTCACTTCATTTTTCTATGTTGAGCTTCCGCGCAGAAATCGGCTTATGATTTCATCATGTGATTCCAGATCCAACAACATTTGAAATGTAGATGAATCTGCTGAGAATCTTTTACCAACCATTTCATCAATAAGCTGTACAGCAGTTGTTGAGTCGTGATTTTGAAGAAATCCTTGAATGATAACATTATAAGAGCAACTGTTCAGCAAGAAACCATCATCTTCCATTTTTCTAAACAATTTAAATGCTTCATCTGACAACCCTTCTTTAAGAAGTCCCTTGATCATGACAGTGTATGTCTGTACAGTAGGTTGAATTCCATCAGTAAAAAGCTTGGAAAATAGTTCCTTTGCAACTTCAAGCTTCCCAGCAATAAACATCCCTTCAATAAGAATAGTATGAAGGATGATATCAGCTTCAATTTTCCTCTCTTGCATTGCCTTGAGCAGTTGTAATGCCTCATCCAAATGTCCATGTTTGCACAAGCCATCTAGCATAATCGAGTAAGTCATCAAATTTGGAAGCGGGCCAGAAGAACACATCCCCTTGAAAAACTTTTGAGCTTCATGAAGTCTCCTTACTTGGCACATACCATGCATAAGAGTGTTGTAAGTGACAGTATTAGGAGTCAATTCTTTTTCAGACATTTGAGTAAGTAATGCTTTTGCCTCATCCATCCTTCTACTCTTGCAATATCCATTGATCAATATGTTGTAGCTTTGTACATCAGGTGCAAAACCCTTGCCAACCATGATATCAAGCACTTTCTGGGCCTCATCCATTTGGTTCTGTAAACAATATCCATCCATCAAGGCACTGTAAGTGTAAACATTTGGCTCTATACCTTTTTCGGTCATTGTTTCTATGAGACATTGAGCTTCTAAAACCATCCCTTCTTTGCAGAGCCCATCAACCAAAATATTGAATGTCACTGTATCTGGCACAACATCCTTACCAACCATTTCTTGGAACAATCTAGTAGCTTCATTAAGTTGTCCTAAATTGCAAAAGCCATGGAGCATGGAGTTGTAAGTAAAAACATTTGGTGAAATGCCCCGATCCACCATCTTAGATAATAAGTCCATGGCATCATTAAATAGCTTATCTTTGCAAAGGCTGTCTAGGATAGTACTATATGTCACCACATCTGGCTTACACCCATTTTGCTCCATCCTCTTCAACACGTGAACAGCCATGTTTGTATTGCCAGTTTTGCACAACCCATTGATTATAGTATTATAGCTAATTACATCAGGCTCATGCCCTCTCCTCACCATCTCATTAAACAACTCTGCAGCATCTTTAATCTTCCCCTCTTTGCAGAGCCCGTTAATGAGTGTATTGAATGTGATGACATTAGGTTGAATACCCAGTTTGAACATCTTACTCAAGACAGAGACAGCAAATTGAACATGGTTCAAGCGACAAAGAGAGTTAATCAACATATTTAGAGTATAATGATTGTGGGTAACTCCAAACAAATCTATCTGATCGCACAAAAAAACAACAGTGGAATACTGTTTGCTTTTGGAAAAGGATCCTAAGAATTTGCAAAATTCCACAACAGAAGGCGTAGCATTCAAGCGGACCATGCGATCGAATGAAGCCAAGGCATTATCAAAACTAATGTTATTGCTAGTATTATTAGCAAACCCACCATTTTTCTGAGGCAAAAAAGGTTTCCCTTTACGAGTAGAAGTGGCAAGGTGGTGATGATTGAAGATTAAAGGAAAGATACCCCTTTCCATATGTTGTTGAAGAAGAAGCCGAATATCAGAAGAAGAAGAAGTAGCTCTAAAAGCGCCTTTCCGCATGAACATAATCATTGTTTGATCAAAAAGCCTCAGCTCTCTCCCTCTCTCTCCCTCCCCCCTCACTCTCGCTGTTCCTTCGCCTCCATTGAAGCCTGAAGATGGTCGCCAACCTCACCGTCTAATTTCTCCTGTTCAGCATTTTTTTCACTAATGGTTACCATTTGTAGGCCGAAATAATCGAATTTCAATATTAATAAATAATCGGGCCTGGCCCAATAAATTAATATAATGAGAGATGTCTTGACAAGCCCAGTTCTTTGCCTTGAAAACGCTACACGTAGCTTATCATATTTTTGCTAGATTTAGCATTATTCTTCCTTTTCTTTCTAAGGCTAGGGAAATAAAAAAAAATAAAATTATTAGTTTTGAACATATTTTAAATGAAAAATATTTATTATGAAAAATATAATAAATTTATTTCAATGCGTTATTTTCACATAAACTTCAACTAAAAATGAAAGGTTTGAGTTATATAGAGTTGTTGATAGCATTAATATGACATTTACAATTGGACATTGGCACATAGAGTACCGCCTTGAACCTCAAACAGTTTTGAAAATCTTTGGCAAGCTTGCTAATTTTCAATTGTTGCTTCCAAATATAATAATAATAATAATAATAATAATAATAATAATAATAATAATAATAATAAAGAAAATTAGCCAAGAAAGATTTGACAAATTGACAGTGCTTCTCAAGAAAATATGGCTAAAATAGAAATGAATTATATATAAAAAAATAACAACCTCAACTTGTCTAAAAACTTTAAGAACAATCCACTTGAAATCAATTTGGTGAGATTAACGGTATATTGATCCTTAGATTTGATCTTAGACAATTCCACCATTACCACAACTACTTGAAGAATCTACCTCCACTTCAAAAAAAAAAATCTGGATTATATATGCAAAATAATCAAACACATTAGCTTCCTCAGCCCATATCTAAAAATATGTACAAGGCCACCAAGCTTGGTCGTTGATAGAGTGCAAAAGCAGAGAGTCCATATTAACTTGGATGGTCTTGATTGCGCATACTCTCTCATCCAAAAAGTTCATTTGCAAATTATGACAAAGTTCTCTCAAGAGATACATCAATGTGTCGACATGATTGTGTATGGATATGAATCATGCGTGTGCTAATTGTGTCAACTTGAGCAGAAAACATGCGTCAATTACCACTGTTATGATTATGAACTCGAATTGTGACAATATAGTGTCAGTTGATATGCATCAAGGGAGAAAGAACAGCAAACCTCGTCAAAGGAGAAGTGTTCATGGTGAAGAAGGAATAATGCCCAACCTTCCGGTTCACTCTCTTCGACGTATTCTCTCAGAAGTGGAGGACCTTAATCAACCATGGAATTTCTGACAAGAAGAAAATAAGGGACTTGAACAAAATACGTGTTTGATGTGAATGAAAGTGTTGCAAGTCAAAAAACAACGTTGAAGAATTAAGTATTGTGATAACTCACAAGAGGGACAGCAACCTACAACAGCACTTGGATAGGAAAATCTCACTACATTTTTCTACCTTGAGAGCTCCCATGCATAAATCGGCTTACAATGTCATCATGAGATTCCAGATCCAATAACATCTGAAATGTAGACGAATCTGCCGAGAATCTTTTACCAACCATTTCATCAATAAGTCGTATAGCAGTTGATGAATCCTGATTTTGAAGAAATCCTTGAATGATAACATTATAAGAGCAACTGTTCGGAAAGAAGCCATCATCTTCCATTTTTCTAAACAATTCGTATGCTTCATCTGACAGCCCTTCTTTAAGAAGTCCCTTGATCATGATAGTGTACGTCCGTATAGTAGGTTGTATTCCATCTCCAAAAAGCTTGGAAAATAGTTCCTTTGCAACTTCAAGCTTCCCAGCAATAAACATGCCCTCAATAAGAATATTATAAAGGACGATATCAGGTTCAATTTTGCTCTCTTGCATTAACTTGAGCAGTTTTAATGCCTCATCCAAATGTCCATGTTTGCACAAGCCATCTAGCAAAGTCGAGTAAGTCATCAAATCTGGAAGAGGGCCAAAAGAACACATCTTGTTAAAAAGATTTAGAGCTTCCTGAGGTGTCCCAACTTGGCACAGACCTTGCATAAGAGTGCTGTAAGTGACAGTATCAGGAGTCAATTTTTTTTCAGACATTTCAGAAAGTAATGCTTTTGCCTCGTCCAGCCTTCTTCTCTTGCAATATCCGTTGATCAAGATGTTGTAACTATGTACACCAGGTGCACAACCCTTGCCAACCATGATGTTGAGCACCTTTTGGGCATCATCCATTTGGTTATTTAAACAATATCCATCCATCAAGGCATTGTAGGTGTAAACATTGGGCTCAGCACCTTTTTCGGTCATCGCTTCAAAGACACGCCGAGCTTCTGAAACCATCCCTTCTTTGCAGAGTCCATCAACCAAAATGGTGAAGGTCACTGTATTTGGCATAACATTCCTACCAACCATTTCGTTGAACAATCTGGTTGCTTCATTCAAATGTCCTAAACTGCAGAAACCGTGAAGTATTGTGCTGTAAGTAACAACATCTGGTGGAATGCCCCGGTCCACCATTTCAGATAATAAGTCCATGGCGTCATTAACTAGCCTGTCTTTGCAAAGGCTGTCTATGATTGTAGTATACGCCACCAAGTTTGGCTTACAACCCTTTTCTTCCATCTTCTTGAGCAATTGAAGTGCCGTACTTGTGTTGCCACTTTTGCACAAACCATTGATTACAGTACTATAGCTAATTACATCAGGCTGATGTCCTCTACGGACCATCTCATTAAACAATCCTACTGCCTCTTTAATATCCCCCTCAATGCAGCGCCCATTGATGAGGGTATTGAACGTGATAGCATCAGGTTGAATACCCAGTTTGAACATCTTGCCCAAAACAGAGACAGCAAAATGAACATGGTTCAAGCGGCAAAGGCAGTTAATCAATATATTTAGAGAATAAACATTGTGGGTAACTCCAAACAAATCCATTTGATTGCACAAAGAGACAACAGTGGAATACTGTTTCGTTTTGGCAATGGACCCTAAGAATCTACCAAATTCCACAACAGAAGGCCTGGGATTCATGCGGACCATGCGATAGAATGAAGCCGAGACATCATCGGTACCAGTGTCGTTGCTAAGAAACCCACCTTTGTTTTGAGGCAAAGAAGGTTTCTTAGTAAAAGCAGAAGTGGTAAAGTGGTGATGATAGAAGAATAAGAAAGAAGGGAAATCAGGAAGAAAAAGATCGATACCAATTTCCATATGTTGTTGAAGGACCCAGATAGAAGAAGAAGAAGCAGAAGCTCTAAACGCTTTTATCTGCATGAACATCAATATTGTTTGATTAGAAAGATGGTGGTCTCTCTCTCACCCTCGCAGTTCCCTTGCCTCCCTTGAAGCTGAAGATGGTAGCCAACTTCATCGTCTTCTTTCTTCTGTTCAACTATATTTTCACTAATCAATGAACAGTGAAGGCCGAAATAATGGGATTGCGATATTAATAATTAATCGGCCAAGCCCATTTATAGAATTCAAATTATAACCCTCATAAATTTAATACTACCGGCCCGGCCCAAATTATACAAAGCCGAAGTCTCTTTACGAGCCCAGTTTTCAGCCTTGAAAAACTCTACATTTAGCATATCTTTAGATGAATAAATTTGCTAAATTTAACATCATTCCTTCTTTTCTTCTTCTTCTTCTTCTTCTTCTTCTTTTTTACTAAAGCTAGTAAATTACAATTTTAAAATTGTTTAACTCTAAAAAAAATTTATAACTAGAGAGCACTACTCGCTTTTTAAAATATTTTTATTTTTTATTTTAAATTAAAAAAATTAGTGTTTTTAGATTATTTTGACGTGCTGATGTCAAAAATGATTTTTTTTAAAAAAAACATCGTTTTGATGCATTTATAAACAATAAACATCTTCAAAAGCCACTGCAATCACATTCCCAAACAAGCTCTAAAATAATTTAAAAATACTAAAACAAATTATTTAGAACAAAAAAAATATTTCTTGAAAAGCACTTTTTAATTGCTTCCTATACACCATCTTAATATATTTCTTTCCCAGCATTTTTTTTCTCAAAATAATACCGTCCATTTTAAAAATATATATATATTGATATACATCGAATTTTAAATTCAAAATTCACGATTAATTTTATTTTACTATAAAACACAAAAGAAATATCTTGTTTCCTACAAAAGTGACCCTGCACTTGGAATTTTTTAATGAAAAAGTATGTCAATTAAATATTGACGCAAACATTTTATTAGAATATTAAAAGCCGACAACCCTTGCACTGTGCAAGAGCCGTCCATTCTTATATCACCTGCACCCATTATAATAAATCCTGAATAAGTTATTGAGTGGTCGAAAGATTTGTTTTCTATCTGCACAGTTATAGTTGTCAATATTATTCTGATTTTCAATTGAATGAAACATTTTGGTTTAAGTATTCGACATCTGTTTCGATGTCATCGTTATATATAATTATATATATATATATATGTAGAAAAAAATATATTAATTTAATAAGCATAATTAAAATTTGAATTTTTTTTATTTAAAATATTTTGGTATTTTTAAATTATTTTAATGTATAGATGTCAAAAATATTTTTTTAAAAAATAGATTTTGAACACGAACCGAGACATTCAGCGGAATTTATGGAATTAAAATCGAGACGCAAACGATGTCGTTTTGTCTTGATTTTTGAACAAACGAATTAACAACTATGAGTTCAAGTCCCACCATGCATGTCTGTCACCCTCGAGATGCATTATATGCTCACCGAGTATGCGGGATATCCAGTAATTCGAGGATTAGTTGTGGTATGCGTAAGTTGGCTCGGATATCTTGATTATAAAAAAAAATCTTCTGAATTAGTATTTTTCTCTCCCTTCTTTTTTTTCCCTTTGAAATTAAAATGAAAGGGTTCATGTTAATTCTTGTTATAATGTAGTTTATGGGATATACATTGCTATAAAAATAATTATTATTGATGATTAAATAAGTAAAAAATACTTTATAAATAAATAGAAAATATGCGCATTGGTGACTATAATACACCACAATAACAACTCCTATGTAAAATCATATGGGGAAAACTCAAAAAATAAAAAAATTATTGGCAATTGATATTATCTAGTTCATCAATTTCTCATGATTTTTCAAATTAAATGGCTTGAAATTTCAATTTCATAAACAAAAAAAAGATATATCATTGTCCAAAAATTATAATTCTTGGATGTAATTTAAATGTGAATCATTCCATTCCATGAATGTAAGTATTTTAATAAAAGGTTATTGTAGTTTTTTTCTATTCAAGATATTTCATTTATTTGATTGACTTTACAATTCAACTACTTCGTGTGTGTAAGATGGATTTAATCATATTTAAATCAAATTTGACAAATTCTATTTATTTATTTAAAATTCAATCATGCCAATTAAGTTTTAACGTATCAGTATTTTTTTTTCATTCAACTTGAAAATCAATCCAATTTAAATTTTAAACAAAAGATTTTTCATGTAAATCCGCTAGAGAAACTAAACAAGTATATATGAGCCTGTTTGGATGACTTTTCAAATGCCGGCTTGCATCTTTTTATTTTTATTTTATTTTAAATAAATATGATTTTATATTTTTAGATTGTTTTGATATGCTGATGTCAAAAATAATTTTTAAAAAATAAAAAAAATTATTTTGATGTATTTCGACATGAAAAACACTTTAAAAAACTACAGTAACAGCTATCCCAAACACCTTCATAATACAAAACTATATAATAAAAAAACTAAAATAAATAAAAAATAAAGAACGGTGATAAAACACGTGTTATATAGATAGCCTTTTTCTAATTAAAAATTCGCTGCGAAATAGAATTTGAAGAGTGAGCTGCAGTTTTGTTAAGAATTTTGCCCATTAAATATCTGTTTGGAAATATAATTAATTAATATTAATGTTTATTTTTTTGTTAAAATATATTAAAATAATTATTTTTATTTTTAAAAAATTATTTTTAATATCAATATATAAAAATATTATAAAATAGAGTGTAAAATATCCTATGTGATCGTGGTGATAAGTCATAACTTCCTTTTGATGTAGTCCATGTGCCATTAGACCCTACACTTCCAGGACGTAACATCTCTTGTTGACAATAGAACGATCAAGAACCACCCATCCCTGTCCAAGGCATCATGACAACAACGTATAAATCACATTACCATACCCCAAAACACCTCGTGAGTATTTTTTTATTTATAAAAAAGTGAGATAGTTTTTTTTTAAAATATTTTTTAAGTATATTTTATCCAAAAAATAATAATTAAATTCTATGATTTTAATGCATTTCAAGTAAAAAAAACTACAAACACTACAACATTAAGCATGTTATTTAAAAAAGATTTTTATTTTATTTTTTCCCATCATTTTTATTGTAAGAAACTAATAAAACACGACAACAACAAGTGTTGCCTTTTCAATCTATATCCTTGTTTTCCTCATTTATTATTATATCAAGAAAAACCCTTTCAAGAAATAAATAAATAACCCTTTGAAACACCCAACGGCGTCGTTTCTTTGAACCTTTACAGTCATATCACATAGACGATGCGGGCATTTCAATTCCTACACAACACCTTTGACTTCCTGTTTGTTGTTCCTGGTCAGAACCCCCAACCCCAAAAAAAAAACAAAAAAAAAAGAAGAGAAGAAAAGGTCTGTTTTCACGATTTTCTTCTCTCTTTTAATTTCCCAAATCTCTCTGTCCCTAACAAGAAAAAATCATCAGCTCATCAACATCTCCATCTCCATCTCCATCATCGTTATAAAACACAATCGCTTCCTTCTCGGGTTTTAGTTGAATAAAAAGACTCTAGAATCCAATCCATTCAATCACTTGCAACAGGTCAGTAACCAAGCCGCTTCAGCTCACAATTTCTATCTCTTTTCTTTGCAATTGATTTTATTTACTCTCTGCATTCTCTCCATCACTTTAGGTCTGGGATCGTTGATTTTGTGTATCGCGAGGTTCAATTTGAATAAACTAGCTTAAGAAGATTTATTTATTTATTAATCGTTGAGTTTAAATTTTGTATCGAGCGAGCTTAATGATGCTACTTTTGCGTAGGCGTAGAATTGTGAAGCGAAGCTTAGTTTTTTAGAGTTTTAGTTTTTAGTTTTTCCCACCAGTCAAATGCGTGTGTGAGCGCGATTTGTATGTGGGAATGGTAACGTAGTAGGATATGTAGGAAGCAAGTTGTAATCCAAGGTGTAGGATTTTATTTATTGTTTAAATTTAATTTTAATCTCATAATGATATTGTTTCGGTACCTTTATGGAATTGCTCTGGGGGTGAAAGTGATGGTTTTGTGCCCGCAAATGCATGTTTGAAGAGCGAGCAAGTTTCTATGTTGGATTAGTGAAGTGGTTGTAGTCTCAGGTTTATGGTTTGGTTTACTGTTTTAATGAATTTAATTTTATTTGTTGAATAAACTGGATGGTTGCTTGATTGGTGCATTGTGACTGTTTCATTTGTTTCCATGTATGTTTTTGTTTGATTTATGTTAAGGCTCTTACTTTTTTTTTTTCTTTAAATTTTTTATTGATGCAGTTTGTGTTTTGGACTGAAGCTATACTTATTTAAGGAAAATTTAGTTTGTGCAACTCATGATTTTTGTGAGAAAAGAGATCTGGTTAGCATCTTAAAAAACTGGTACATTCAATGCTCACGAAAAAGTAAACATACTAGCTGTGTTTTTTGGTAGGAAAAACTGTGGAAACATTTTGAAGGAATGTCTTTTAAGCTCTTTCTTTGCTTCCATAGTTAGTTTTCTAAAAGGAAATAATTGTTGCAATTAACTTGAAGGAATTAATGATATATTTGTGGCTTTATTTTTTTAAAAAGAAATTACTAATTAGATTGACTTATATCTCTCTTAGATATTGTTGCAATGCACCGCGTGGGTAGTGCAGGGAATACAACTAATTCTGTTCGCCCACGTAAAGAGAAGAGGCTAGCATATGTGTTGAGTGATGCCGATGACACAAAGGTGAAGTGATCTTGTAGTTCTGTTTTTAATATTGAGTTTTGCTCAATATTTAGAGTATTTAAAGTGAATGAGTTGCCTTTTCTGATTTTTTATGTGATTGCTTTATATGGAGTTATCATTGACCACTTTGATCTTGTATAAGTGCTTACCACCTAACTTGCTCGCTTTATGATATTCTAGTGAAATCAACTTCATGTAGCTGTTATTATCTACCATGCAAAGTACTTGATGCTGTTTCTTAATACTTCTAATGATCATTCAAGTCTTTGCATGTCATTTTTATACAGCGTTGACATTACTTACATGCTGTTTTTTCATGTTGAATTTTGGGTAAAAGATCATATTCTCTGCTCATGTACCCATGTCCATATATTTGTACTATATATTTGCTCTGACCACTTATCAATGATAATGTATTATATTGTTCTTTCATTTTTATTTCTAATTTTTGGAGTTGGGATTGGAACTATGCCCCCCCCCCCCCCTTCTAGGCTGCTGTCTGTAATAGGTTGGTTTTATGCTTGATTTCGATGTTTTAATGGACCAAAGTAAACTATATTAGTACAATGTACATGCTTTCCATGATTAAGTTAAATGTTATTTCATCTTTTCTAAAATTGAGATCCAGCCTTGAGTAATAATCATAAATGTTCAAAGTATCTGTAAGGGCATACAGTGCTAATATTTTCCAACAAAAGAAAAAAAGAAGATCATATTCTGTTTATAGCTAATCCATCTTCAATTGAGTTATCAAATTTTGTTGTGCTCGTCACTTTAATTGGAGTCATGGATCCTAATACCACCTCTTTTGGGGATGTCTCTTTTGCAGCATTGTGCTGGCATAAACTGTCTGAAAGTGTTGAAGTCCACTGTATCTAATGGATGTGATTACCTCTTCACTGGGAGTCGTGATGGCACGCTGAAGAGATGGGCTCTTTCAGAAGATTCCGCTTCCTGCTCTGCCACATATGAGTCACATGTTGATTGGGTACTCAATTAATCATTTGGCAGTTTGTTCATAATTGTATCCGTTACCAATTAAGGATCTGGTTGGTGCTTTGTTTTTGCCTTCAGTTAATAGTTTTAATCATGTTTCTTGTCTATTATGAGGTTTGAATTTAGGGGGAGCAAGTTTGATTTGATAATCTTCACCCTGAATGAATCTTCTAATCAATTATCAACTGTGAATGGGCAAGACTCCCTCACACTCCAATTGTGCCAAAATGCAAACTTGATTTTTCATTGAATAAGCATTTAATATGGTGATTTAGAGTGTCATCATTTTAACTGTTCATTTTTCTTTGTGGAGCGGAACTATATATTATGCTGCTATCTTCTTGAGCCACAATTTTTTTTATGTGAATACCTGAGTTAAAATGGGATATACTTGGGACATCCCTGATTGTACAGGTAAACGATGTTGTCCTTGCTGGTGATAGCACCCTTGTCTCTTGCTCTTCAGACACCACCCTCAAGGTTTGTTTGGTTTCTTAATATTTGTTGGTTTTGTATTGAATGAGTTATTGACTGTACACTTGTTGACTGAGCTTCTTATTGGTTAATTGCTTCTTCTTCTTCTTTTCTCTTGGGTGATATACCAGACATGGAATTGCTTATCTGATGGAACTTGTACCAAGACACTTCGTCAACATTCTGATTATGTTACTTGTCTGGCGTCAGCAGAAAAAAATGTAATTTCTATGTTAATTTTTTTCTGAATCTTATTAAGGCATGGATGAAAGGTTCCAGTTAGTGCATCTTGCAATCTTAAGATATATAGTCAATTTAGTAGAATCATGCTCGAATCTATGGTTCTATGATTCTAATCTTAGTGGAGTCATTTTCTGATCCTGTTTTAGTGTCCTGCATTTTAGAGCAATATTGTTGCCTCTGGTGGCCTTGGTGGGGAAGTTTTCATATGGGACATGGAAGCTGCACTTACTCCAGTGTCAAAGTCTGGTGAAGCAATGGAAGAAGATTGTTTAAATGGTGTAAATGGTTCTATCAATTCATTGCCCATGACAAGTTTACGAACCATTAGTTCAAGCAATAGCATTTCTGTGCACACGACTCAGGGATATGTACCAGTTGGGGCCAAAGGCCATAAGGAGTCAGTCTATGCATTAGCAATGAATGATAGTGGAACCCGTCTTGTCTCTGGTGGGACTGAGAAGGTACATTAGTATATTCAGATATGATAGTCAATTTTTTTTATTCCGATAATTCAATAGCTTTTGTGGGGAGGGGAATTTGAACTTGGAGCCTTCCTGTCTCAGGAGAGGTGTGCTATTAGGCTTATGATTCTGCGGTAGATATCTCAGTCATTTGTGTATGCTCACTTCTTTAAGCTGGTGTGCAGCAGACACATGAGATGATGAAAAGAACATATATGCTTGTTCTAAGGCACAAATGCTTTGATAATTTAATAGCTTGCAAAGATACTGTCTTCTTGTTAGCAAGAAATGATTTATCTTTTGTCCTAATTCCTCAAGGTTGTCCGTGTTTGGGACCCCCGAACTGGTTCGAAGGCTATGAAGCTAAGAGGGCATACTGATAACATTAGAGCTCTGCTTCTGGATTCTACTGGCAGGTTGGTTGAATGGGATCTGCAGCTATCAAGTTTGTTTGCATAATCTTTTTTATTCCCCCAAAAAAAAGAAAAAAAGAAGAAGAATCTGGCATAAAGATGGTAGTGCTTGCATGAACATGTGCTGTATGCATTCATACTGCCCTTGAATATCTCATAAAAGTAATTTGTAAAGACCTTCACAAATGATGTCTGTTTCTTAATAGCTCAGGGAGTGTGCGGGTTGCTCATGTATCTTTCCACACCAACTGCTCGTTTATGTAGCAAATTTAAGTGGATATTTCTTCCATTCTATTTTTGTTTCATTACTGTTACCTGATAGCATATTTTCCATTATACTTTTGTAGGTATTGCTTATCAGGTTCTTCTGATTCAATGATCAGGTGGATATCTTGCTCCTTTTCTCAATCTGATCCTTCTATCCAATACCCATCATTTCATTAATAAAAGACCTTGTGCTGAATAGTTCATGGATTGTTCTGTAGGCTGTGGGACCTTGGCATGCAGCGATGCTTGCATTCATATGCTGTGCATACAGATTCTGTTTGGGCACTTGCAAGCACTCCAACATTCAGCCATGTATACAGTGGTGGAAGGGACCTTTCTGTGAGTAGTTTTGCCTGTATAATCTATATAATTAATTTCCATAGTTTTCAGTGTTATTTTTGGTGCCCAGATTTTTGATACCCAATTCTGTTTATACCACCAGTTGTACCTGACAGACCTGGCAACACGAGAGAGTCTTTTGCTTTGCACAGAAGAGCACCCCATTTCACAGTTGGCATTACATGATGACAGTATATGGGTTGCGACCACAGATTCCTCGGTTGATAGATGGCCTGCTGAAGCACACAACCCTCAAAAGGTCTTTCAAAGAGGTGGTTCATTCTTGGCTGGTAATCTTTCCTTTCCAAGGGCAAGGGTTTCTTTAGAAGGATCGATTCCAGTAAGTAATGCTCATAGCCTTTTACTAGCAACTGATGCTATTGCATGTAATAAGTTGTTTGTCACCACATCATCCCATTTACTGTCCTACATTTAATTTTAATTTTTTGTTAATTTTTGAGTCAGATTTTTCCAAATTTTTGAACTGGAGAGAATTAAGATCCAGTGACTGCACAAAAGTTTCTTGCTGTTTTTTTTTCTTCATATTTATGAATGATTTGTGCCGAGTTTCTAAAAATTATTTACTATGGTGACTCTCATGCGGTACCTTTTCTTTGTATTCTTTAATTCACTACACTTTTCTATAGGTGCCAGTCTATAAAGAACCAACCTTAACGATTCCTGGAACTTCAGCATTGGTGCAGCATGAAATTTTAAATAATAGAAGGCATGTCTTGACCAAGGTATGCATGGTACTTTTGGCCATATTTATTAAATTACACAGGGAACCTCCAAAATGTTCTCTTTTCTGTATTATTGTTATTAATTTTTTGGGGTGGGTGGTGGCTTAGCCAATAGAGGTCTATGTAACTTACTTTTCATTCCTGTTTGGAAGGACACTGCTGGTTCGGTGAAGCTGTGGGAGATCACAAGGGGAATTGTAATTGAGGACTATGGGAAGGTCACACCTCTATTTCTCTTTCCTTTTGTGTGAATTGTTGATTACATCCCTGCAATAGTGCATATCTGCTCTCTGGAAGGGGAGGTAGTTGCCCTATCATGTGATGTACTAATTATGTCGTCTATATGCATGTATAAAATCGGGTTTCAAGTTTGGCATAATACAGGCATTATCCATATATTCATCTTTACATTTTCCAGGTGTCCTTTGAGGAGAAAAAGGAACAATTATTTGAAATGGTATGATTATAAGGTCCTTTTCTGCTGTATATTGGTGCTGCATGGAAATTTTGGTGGATCTTACTGCTGATCCTTTTACATTTCAGGTCAGCATTCCTACATGGTTCACTGTGGATACCAGGCTTGGAAGCTTGTCTGTTCATTTGGACACACCCCAATGCTTTTCTGCTGAGATGTATTCAGCAGATCTTAACATAGTTGGGAAAGCTGAGGATGACAAGGTAAATCTGTAAAACTTTGGTACATGTATAGGTTGGGAAAATGTTTTAAAATGGAAACTGTTGATTCTCAATTTTTCACGAGTGTTAATAAGTTGGAATTTTTGCTTCACTCGAGGACGAGTTGAATATGTATGTTATCCTAGTGAACTAGTTTATTCTTTTAAATGAATCAAATGCTTTAAATGTTTGAAGCTGTTCAGTGAGCGTACCTTGATTATAAATTGAAACTACTGATGTCTTATTGTGTCAAAACTCACATTTGTATGTGATATGCCCTTAAGATGTGTAGAAATGAAATCGTATTGGTGTGGTTCTACTTTAGCAAACAATCCTCTTTAGATGTAATTAATGGTGATTAAACTGCAGCATAACAATTTGCTCATGGTAGAAGCAAATTTGTATTCCTGTCAACAGTTTGTTTTCAACATTGAGAAAGAAGACTTTCTAAATCACTTGAATTATACTCATAATGGCTTATTCATGATCTACAGGTTAATTTAGCTCATGAAACCCTTAAAGGTTTGTTGGCTCATTGGTTGGCCAAGCGAAGGCAAAGACTTGGATCCCAAGCTTCAGCTAATGGTGATGCTTTATCTGGAAAGGATATTGCTCCTAGAAGTCTTGCCCACTCTAGAGTTGAAGTAGATGGTGGTGCTGAAAATGACTCCATGGTTTATCCTCCATTCAAATTTTCAACAGTTTCCCCTCCTTCAGTGGTTACTGAGGGCTATCAAGGAGGTCCATGGAGAAAGAAAATTACTGATTTAGATGGAAGTGAAGACGAGAAGGACTTCCCTTGGTGGTGTTTGGATTGTGTGCTGAACAATCGCCTACCTCCAAAAGAAAACAGCAAGTAATTTTTTTTTCTTGTTTTCACTGATTTCTAATTGTAATTGCAAGTCACGGGAAGCATTCTTATATGGGAACAGGGCATCTGTTTCCAGCTGCTATTCTTATTCTTTAATTTATTCTGATCAACTTTTGAGATTTTGTTCTTGAATATTTATTTTTCCTACTGGGCTGTGAACTACGTTAACAATCAATATGTTAACGTGCTAAAGTGTTACTCATTATAAGTGTATTTCTATCTCAGCAGATAATAAAGAAAATTTAACCATTTTCTGCAGGTGCAGCTTTTATTTGCATCCATGTGAAGGTTCAGCTTTTCAGATTCTCACACAAGGCAAATTAAGTGCTCCTCGCATCCTGAGAATACATAAAGTAAGCTGGATTCAGCAAGGAAGAAAAGTTTTGCATGCGTGTATGATCTGGAAATATCTCACAATACTCATGTGATGCTGGGCTGGAATTATTTATTCATTGCTAAAAGAAGATTTCTGACATTATATTCTTGTGAACGTTCATTTGTTAATGTTTTGGACTTTCACATTCCTGCTTTCTAAAATACAAATTGATGGCTTGAATTAAGTCTGATGTGATGGTGCATTTGGTCGCAACTCTGGATTTCAGCTACAATATCTGCAGAAGAATTAAACATATATAATGCATCAGGAAATGGTAGTCAATTGCCTTTTGTTGATGTTGTCTAGCAGACTAGCATGCGATTAATGTCTTCCTGCATGATGAGTTTTTTTTTTCTGATCTTACTCTCCCCATAAATCATGGATACGCTAAGCTTCTGTTTTAAAATTTGTTTATACTCTTAAATTTCATGCTTGTGAAGGTCAATGTGTAGTTCTTTCATTCCTCAGTGTAAATGCATTGATATTGCACCATTGATCTGGTCAAATTGTAGCTTTAGTTACTGTCAAAAAGAAATAAGATGTGAAATGATTACTGAGTTAGAAGCTGTTTTGCGTGTATTTCCTGTGATATGCTGAAGAATCCATTTTCACTAACTGGGTTTTACTAACATGTTTGTGCAGGTTGTCAATTATGTTGCGGAAAAGATGGTCCTCGACAAACCACTTGATAGTGTGAATACTGATGGAACATTTGCTCCTGGACTTGGAGGACACGTGCATCATTCAGTGGTTGGAGATGGATCTTTCCGATCTGGAGCGAAGCCTTGGCAAAAGCTTAAGCCTTCCATTGAGATATTGTGCAATAATCAGGTCCTTTTAATTTTCATTTTTAGAGAAAATCCACTCAAAAGAACAAAATTTGCATAAATGTGGCTCACACTTCGATTTTGGATTCATCAGTTTTTTAAATGTTACATCAATCAATGGCTGGACATTTCTGCATGATATATTCATGAGCGGAGAATGTCCAAGAGCACATCATCCTTATACAATGTGTTGTAAAGGTTCAAACAAGAATCACATATAGTATGGGAAGAAAAGTGGGCAATGTATAAGAACAACCATTTGCTATTCTTTTACATGCTCTTTCATTATTTACTCTATTTTGTTTGTGTATTTTCTCAAGTAAAGCCTGTCTTTTCTAGGTCTTATCCCCAGACATGAGCTTAGCTACAGTGCGAGCTTACATATGGAAGAAACCTGAGGATCTGATCCTCAATTACAGATTAGCTCAGGGAAGGTGACTCCATGCAGTTTTTTAGAGCAGGTGAGTATTGACTTGTTCTCTTAGTTCTCTTAGTCTAGGTTCATCCTCCCAAACTCTTACCTTTCCCCCTTGAATTGAAATTTATGTGATGCATCTTTCAATAATTGTGAATTTTCCCTGAATTTTATACCTTGAAAAAAGGAAAGGAAGTCAAATTATTTTGACAGTAGGATGTATAAAAAACTGCAGGAAATATTATTTGTTTCTCCAGAATTTATATTTGATTGCATTCAGAAAGGCTACTTTTGAACGTGCTGAGTCAGGAATATATGCATTTGGTGTATATATGGTGAAAAACAAAAGATCAATTTTCAGGCTATTATTATTTATTGGGTCACAGGTTGGCTAGGCGCTTGTGGTGATCGAAATCATGTGCCTGTGTAAGATAGTGGGGAATACATTGATTCTTCTCGGGGCACTTCGCATGTAAAGACGAATCCAATTGGATCCTTGTAAATTTGGGAAATCAATCAATTGCTGAATCAATGGCCTTTCTCCAAACTTGCCGAGAAGATCCTGCTCCACATTTTCCTTTGTTGGACACATGGTATATAAGTTTTGAACTTTGTCTAGCAGTCATGCGAGCTTTTATGGTCGGACATTGTCAAGTTGTAGGGCAAGTCTGCGTGTGGAAATAGAGATTTGTGACGGGTGGAGAATTAACCAGAAGTTTCCTAGGAACTGTCCTAGGTGGTGCCATGTTAGAGTTATGACGTTGAAAGCATTGTAGATTTGTATTGCTGGGTACAGTGTCTAGCCATAGAAACACCGACTGTTACGAAAATGGTGTTTTTCTTCTCCTTTTTGGTAATAATACAACTTCCATCTGTTTCCAACTAGTCATTCTATTTATGTTCCTATAATTTTTGCCCTGTTTCTGCATTTTTCTTAAAAAAAAACTTATTTGGTGTTGGTAAACAATATCCTGTAATGGGGAAACTAGCAGAGAGATTGGTTGTCTCAGAACAAGTATGCTACAATTCACATGTCATGCTTCGTGCTGTCCTATGTAATTGTAATTAATTTTTTTGCCAGAAGATTATCCTTTTTTTTTTTTTGATTTGAAGTCATTTCCATTTGTATTCATTTTACAATTATTTGAGATTGCAATTGCATGTATGTAATTGTAAAACTCTTCCTGAATTCACACTCCCAGACCTACACCAACAGCTCCTGTAATCTTGTGAGGCCGAATGATATTCTATTGTGTGGTGCTCCCACTTTACTTTTATTGTTCCCAATTGTACATTTATATGCTAAAAAACACTTGCCTATTCATCTATGAAGTTTCTGTTTCATAAGGTTTTAGTAAATTGATAATATATATATATATATATATATATATAATATTATTTGAATATGACTATAAACAACTTATTTTTTCCCCAATAATTAGCCTTTATTTAAATGTCAAGAGAAGCTTGTTGACCATCCAACAGGAGGTTTTTCGTATGAGATTTACACAAACAATCAAGGAGTTTTTTTTATTTTTAAAAAAGGATGTTTTACAACTGGCGTCATGTAATGCCTCGTTACTAATTTTAATAAATATTGTTTTAAATTAGAACTTTTTTTTAATGGAAAAATAGCTAATAAAAACTGAACATATTTTTTTTACTATAGTTACTTTTTCAAAATAGGTAAATGAATCAAATAATACACATACACGCACATATATATATATATATATATATGTATATATATAAGTAGTTAGTCTATAAAATTTATAAAAGAAGAGAATATATATATATGTATGTATATATAAAAGTAGTTAGTCTATTAATTTTATAAAAGAAGAGAAAATCGTATGAAAATATATAATCAATTGTTTTTTGTTTTCTTAAGTCAATGGTTATCCGCCAAGTGTTTGGTCTAACATCGATGTTTTTAGCAAGAAGTCCAATAAATCT
This sequence comes from Salix exigua, assembly GCA_032356905.1. Classification (NCBI taxonomy): domain Eukaryota; kingdom Viridiplantae; phylum Streptophyta; class Magnoliopsida; order Malpighiales; family Salicaceae; genus Salix; species Salix exigua. The sequence goes on from CM063592.1 coordinate 1,992,176, forward strand.
AAGTATAGTTATTAGTATATGAAAAGAAACGTTTGCCAGTTGTTTATTTCAGGAATAAGAATGTATTGAATCAAATTAATCGCCCTTCCCCCCCTATTTTATGTTTTAACTAAAAAAAAGGGTACATGATCCTGAAGTTATTCCTGAATAAATTAAAATAATATAATTTTAATTGTTTACTCTTAAAAATCTTTGGTGTCCCCCCTGCCATGTAAGAATGTCATTGTGGATCAGATGTTATAACTACACTAAAATATTCATCCTAATCTATCTATCTATATATATTATGAGATCAATCCTTGATGTTTTTTAAATATCAGTTGTCATTCCAAACAAGACCCCACTACCTCCAAGTATTCAAAGCTAATGAAACTGACAAATGGCAGTTCTGCAATGAACAAAGTCATAGCCCCACTTCACCAAAACCATCACAGCCTCTTCATTTTCTGCTGTTAAAACTGAAAACTGCATGGCTGGTGGAACAACATGCTGGGCCCAGCAGGGCCAACTATGACCAGAGAAAATGTGGAAGGGATCCCCCCATATCTAAAAGTACAGCATGTAAATTATCCAATTGATCTCATAATCAATTTTTGTTATTTTTAATTATGAAAATTATTATTCTTGGTATTTTTTCTCTTTGATATAAGAGCTGCAGAAGCACGTGTAGATATATTCTAGAATCCATGCAAACGACCTTCTGTTTTCTCGGTTTGCTTCAAGTTTTCATCTTGCTCCATTTTCTGTTTCCTTGTTGCTGTTTTATTGGGTGGAAAGCTTAGATTGTGGCAGTGTCTCTCTGGAATTTGGAGTGGTTTTGGGTTTTTCTTTAAAGCTTGGTTAATATGATTTTTAGCTATTTTCAAGCACAGGGTTCCTTTAGTTTCTTACTGTGTTAGGTGTTCGAAATAATTCTCAAGCTGGTCAATCAGTGAATCTTGAAAAAGGTCTAAAAGTTCTGGTAAAAGGGTTGTCATTGTACCAGTTGTGATTGCTTCAGGAGCACTCTAGAGTATGCGTTTCATCACTGTGGCTCTGCTCAAGGGCTAGTAGAGTGTGAAAAGTGTCTCAAGTTTGTAAATGGCTACTTAGTACTTGAGGAAAGTCCCAAGTTGCTCAACTGGTGAAGCTTGAAACGAATTCCGAATTATCCGTATTTGTGCGCTAGGTTAACATTCAAAGAGAGTGCTGTTAATTTGCGTCTCCTTCTGGGATCAAGCACTTAGAAATGGGTCCTGGGATTTTCTAATGGGTTCTTGAAAATAGAATCAGCTTTATTTTGTTCTTTGGGAAGCTGAGAAAGGTCTGAATGTGCCGTTGCTTATACAAGCCATGGCATCAGTTGTTACTTCCCGGGTATTGTCTTATTTTTTGACAAATTCAGAGCTTAAGCCTAGGTCTCGAGTAAGAGTTCAAAGCGTAAGTAGTGGAGACTCAAAAGGATTGCCATCTGATTCTGTTCAATTGAACGGAGCTTCTTTGACTGGAGAAGAAGAGAAAAATGGGGTGTTGATTGATCGAGGCGTCAGGGAGAAAGAGAAGACTGGGGGTCGGGTTTATGCATGGAATGCGAGCTTAAAGTGTGGAGTTGAAAAAACGTGCGTTAAAGATGTTATTTCAAGTGACTTAGATGTCTTGTGGGATGATGGTTACGGGAACAAGACTGTGAAAAATTATTTTGAAGAAGCCAAGGATATGATTAGGCCTGACGGGGGGCCTCCCCGCTGGTTTTGCCCTGTTGACTGCGGGCAACCGTTAAAAGATTCTCCAGTTCTTCTATTTTGCCCTGGTAATTGTGATAAACTCTAAAGTTGAAATATAACTTCGATACAAGGTCTCCAAAGCATTATAGATGGATTGGATTTCTATTTTTATAAGCATCTGGTTTCCAACGAGTTGTTTTGCTCTTCAATATTTTACTTGATATTTTTGGAATTCCACATTAGCTGCATGAGTTTTTGGATTTTTAATATAAACAATGCTATTTGTGCATGCAGGGCTTGATGGTGTTGGCTCTGCACTGATTCTGCATCATAAAGCTCTTGGGAAGTAAGTCTGTTATCCCTACCTTATGACGATCATGATCGACTATTATTGTTGTTTCTGTTTCAAATCCCACTGTGCGAGAACCTCAAATTGGTGTTCACCATGCTGGAAGGTTTTGGTTCTGCTCTGAGATGATAGTTCTCTAAACATACTTTTATCCGTAGTGAAATATTTCCCCCCTGAAAATTCTCATCAACATAGTGTACCTTCTGTTCTCTAGTCCTCTTTTCTGAAACTGCTTGAACCGTTTTTAAATTTATTGCATTAAGCTTTATGAAAAAACGGCGTGTATGCTTTTATGCACACATGTAATTTGGACATGTATCGGAAAATGAGCTACCTATGTCTCATGTCAAGAGCATTCCTCTTGTTTTGCTCCTTTCTTGTTATTTGTGGGTTGTGTTTTTCCCTGTGTGATTTCTGGTCATCTTGTCAATGAGAACCTGGTAAGGTAGCGACAAAAGTGGTCAAGTATTCCACTCTTTTAATTGTTTTAGTCAATGGTCAAACTGATAATTGACGTTCATCTAAATATGTTGTTTATACCTTGAGTTTTGTAAAACTGCAGGGTGTTTGAAGTTCGATGCCTTCATATTCCAGTGTGTGATCGGACACCATTTGAAGGTATCAGCCTACCAGAGCCTCTAAATTCATCGGATTACTTGGTTGAGTTTTGACAGTTAAATTGAGACCTTGGCCAATTTGGCTGGCCTTTTCTTCTATCGGATGTTTTGATAGTTCAACAATGAAGTCATTGCCATTTTGTTCGTTTCTTTTATAGCTTGCATGTCAAAAATCATAACGTGTGAAAAGATTTCCTGGAAATTTCATTTGTGATTGTTTGATCTTCTAATTCTTCGGAAATTGCACTTTTGCCTGCATGTGCTGTCCTTACTTTCGCACCTTTCATGTTAGGTTTTGGTTTCTGGGTATACTCATCTACTGATGAAACATCATTATCTGTCCGTGCTTTAATGAGATTCATTTGCATGAAGGGCTGGTGACAATTGTTCAAGAGACAGTGAGGCTTGAGCATGCCTCGTCTCCAAATAAGCCAATTTATCTACTGGGGGATTCCTTTGGGGGATGTCTTGTTCTTGCTGTTGCTGCTCGTAATCCTGAAATCGACCTTGTAGTGATATTGGCCAATCCAGGTTAGTTTCCAGATATGCAGTAATTTCTTCACCCATTTTCTTGAAAATTCTGGTTGATATTCCAAGTTGAACTCTGACAGATTAGCCTTTTATTTTAGCTACATCATTTGAGAGGTCACAGCTTCAACCCCTGTTCCCTCTTTCAGAGGCCTGGCCTGGTGGATTATACAATGCAGTTCCCTATCTTCTTAGCTGTATTATGGGTATATGTGAACTGTTGCTCTTTTATGCTATTTATTATTTTGTTACTGTATTAGATTTAGCTGTTTCTACTTGTATGTTTCTCAGAGTCTGTCACTGTATTAAACAATATGCTGCCAGGATTAAAAAAAATAATAATTATCAAGAGTTTGCTTTAGTTCTGACTCTGAAAAAGTTGCATGGATCTCTCCTGTCTCTTCAGAAAACATGACCACTCTGTTTTCAAATGCCTCACTATGATTTTTTTTCCTGGAAGTTGAAATTTTCTTGAATAACATTTTGATACCTTGTTAAGATGTAATTGTCATCATTGGTGGAATTTGTTTCTTGATTTCAAATTGCTTCACTGATGTTATTTTCTCTTTCTTTACAATAGGTGATCCAGTGAAGATGGCATGGGTCAATATTGAACATAGACTACCTCGCAGATTACAAATTGAACAATTATTTCAGAATCTAATTGCTTTGCTACCTTGTGTTTCTGTAAGAAGTGAAGATAGCACTGCCTGGCCTTTGTACATTTCATTTTATTGAATTTAAGAAGCCAATATATATAATCTTTTTTTTGATATAATATATATATATGTTATATTTTGACCATGTACATTTTATATATATAGCGATAAGATTTTATATCTGTTAAAATCTGTTGTACTGAAGATCTTTAGCACGCATTAAAAGATGTAATATTGTCTGAAAAATGTTCTAATAGGAAAAAATTAGATAGGTTGTGCATAGTCATCTGCTGCATGCCTGTGTCTAATCCACTGGATCATGGTAAATCCCCTATTATCTATTTGCCAATTACTCTTCTGCTTTGAACTTGATTAAGACTATTGATAGCACAATATGCTCCAGTAAAGTGTCTAGAAATGACAAACTAGAACTTCTCAACGTAACTGCCTCCTCAAATCCGCCAATGGTGCCATGAAGTTATATTAGATCAATTGTTCATGTGTATTCAGCTTGTTGTCCTTCCATTCTCTTTTTTCTTCTTTATTTTTATGAGGCTGTAAACTGATGTAAACATGTTCACTTTCAGGATTTGGCTGATATAGTTCCAAAAGACACTCTTACTTGGAAGTTGAAACTGCTCAAATCAGCAGCTTCTTATACTAATTCCCGGATTCATGCTGTGAAAGCAGAAGTGTTAGTCCTGTCAAGGTCTTTCTTCTCCCTGCTCTTAGTTCCCGTCCCTTCGCACATCCTCAGACACCATTTTATTGCCTCTCCTTTGCACATGTATCTATGATTTTCAAGTCTTTGGGAGTTTTTTTTTCTTGTTTTTTCTATGTTATGATTTTATCACTGATCATGCTATATCTCTTCTTGCTATTCCTTGTTACATGTTTTTTACTGTAGAAGTGAGTAGTGGATGGAAAATTTAACAACTGACCAATGAAAGCACAGAATAATAGGAACAATATTTTTCAATGTTTATAAATTTAATAAAGTATACAAAAGTGAGTTTAGCATGCTGGACTAATAATTCTGCACCAGCATTTTCTAGCATTTTTCTTTTTCTCGTTGTCTCGTGGTTGATGGCCAGTTGTTTTGAATTGCATAATCATTTACACAAGGCACCTTCTTACATACTTTCCACTGCTACCATGAAGAGGATAGCTTTTTTTAATTAAAGAATGCACGTTTCAGGCTTATCATCATGAATTGGATTTTTTTTAATCTATGTCGTGTAATTGTTTTTGCACAACAGTGCTCTGTGGCCTGCAATGAATGATTCAACTAGCAAGTTAGGTTCACATATGTATTTATTGTAGAAAAGTGTGTTTCTTTGAACCAGATGTTTTCTCATGCTCGATTTTCTTTGAGATGCAGCATGCTAGTCGGGTCAAGGTATTTTAAAGTTGATCTTGTATTTGTCTTTCAGTGGTAATGATTACATGCTTCCTAGTGGAGATGAAGCTCAGCGACTGAAAAGTTCATTGAAGAATTGCACAGTTCGTTATTTTAAGGACAACGGGCATACTATTTTGCTGGTATGGGACAATAAGTGGTAGTGTTAATGTTTTTGTCTCAGTTAAGTGGGCGTATGGTTGAGCAGGTATCTTAAATGCCATGGTGATGCTCATTAACTCTTCGAGATCTTTCAAGATTCAACGTGTCAAAATTTTAAATCAGTTAAGTCTGAACTGACATCTTAATGTTAGTTACTGAGCTACAAATATCCTTCTGTGTCAAGTATCCATCATACAGACCAGGTTCAGTCACTCTCTTGGCAGGATCACCATCAATGAAAGCCGATTCCCCTGTGCACGAAATTCCTTAACTTTGTATTTTCAGAAAAAGATTTCAATCTTGACAAACTGCACAGGAGGGCATCCATCCACCAGAATGTAACAATACCTTTTTAAATCAGTTTGAGTGTATTCTACAACGATTTTTTTAATTTGTTTAGAATGCAGTTGCTTTTATCTCTTTCCTGCACATGTATTTTCAGTTTTTGATTAATCCTTGCTCCCAATATTTGAAGTCATTAAAACAGCCAGACCTAAAAGATTGATGCTACAAATTCCAATCACTTCCCTTACAAAACAGAGAGATTGGATTATCTCCTAGATATGAGAATGCTGATGATTATCCCCTGACAACCTCTTTATGAATAAATAAATAAATCAGAAAGCACCAATTTAAATCTGTTTCACCGCATTTGCACCATACTGTTAGAGTTACAACTTTTTTGACACTTATTGACATGTCTTTCCCTCCATTAGCACTTGCCATGGCCTCGTTTATTCTGTGTCCACATGGCATTTTGGTTGCATGTAATGTTTGAATGAAATGCTGCTGTGATATTATTATCAGGCAAATTGGGCATATCTAAGTGCATATCGTATTTTTAAGGTCTTCTCCATCAATTTATTGTGACTCTTTCCCTTTCTCCCCATTTGATAACAACTTTAATGCAGAATGAATAGTAATGGCTTTCTCATACTGCGTAAAATTTTATTATTTAGCTTGTGCATTGAACAATGTTATACTTTAATGCTACTCACTTTGTCTTGCTAATGCCTTGTATATGAGGTCAGTGGTATTTTTCTGTGCTGATATTCTCAGCATAGGGCTTTCACTCTTAAATTTCTATGCATAATAGGAAGAAAAATTTATAATTAGTTTTCTCCTGTTTTTTTCCTTCTTTGTGATGGTACAGGAAGATGGTGTTAATTTGCTTACTGTTATTAAAGGTACTGGCAAATATCGTCATTCAAAGATAATGGATTTTGTGACAGACTTTGTGCCACCAAGCATGTCAGAATTCAAATATGGATATGATGAACTAGTTGGGTAATTCCTCGGAACAATTTGATACATAGTTTCTTAATTGTTACTTATCAAGGGGTAACTTGATCTACCATACTTATCTAAAGTATATGCCTAAATTTAAGATGAGAACATGGAGACTTGATCCTGGTCAAGCTAGAGCCTCTTTCCCTTTATATCTGACCTGCCAGTTATTCACAATGTGCATCAAGCATATTCCTCGTAAGAAGTTTCTATTTCTTTATCCTTTCTCATTTTGTTTTCTAAATCTTTGCTCTAGCAACTTCCTCTTCCACAAAAACTGATTGCTTTGAGAAAGTCAATTGGGATCTCAAGTTGGTCTTGGCTGAATTCTCACATCTTACAAGCAAGTAATGTTTTGTAACTCAGGTAGTGTCTAAAAGATATGGATAGCATTGTTCTCCCTCCCATTCCTTCTCCCTCTTTTCTCATGAACTCTTCCTGTTAAAATTTTAATTTAACATTAAGACATAATAGATGAATCTATTGACGTTGAATAAATTCATTTAATTGTTACAGCTAAAACTAAGGACTCAAAAGGAAAAACCTCAAAAGTTATTAGAAATCATATTTATGTTTAAAGTCAATTGATCATGATATGGTACAAGAATTGGGGTGACTCCTTTGGGTATACCCCAGCTTGATGCTCCCAACCTGGGCTTTGGCTACATTCCAGCCTAAACAGCTACTCTAATTGGCATCCCAGCACATGTATCTGTCTATCTAAGGCTCAAAAGTATATCACAATTGCTTTAATTTCAGGTTTTTAAACTTTGCTACTGGTTCTGCCATGTTCTCAACTTTGGATGACGGGAAGATAGTGAAAGGTCTTCATGGGATCCCAAATGATGGCCCTGTCTTATTTGTTGGCAACCACATGTTGATGGGACTTGAAACTTGTTCCCTTGTCCTAGAGTTCTTGAGAGAGAAAAATATCATGGTTCGTGGTGTAGCGCATCCAGTTGTGCTTGGAGAAAGGGAGCAAGTTTCATCTCCTGAATTTTCTTTTACTGATTGGATGAAAGTAATGGGTGCACTACCTGTCACAGCCAGCAATCTTTTCAAATTGCTGTCAATAAAATCTCACGTGCTTCTTTATCCTGGGGGTGCTCGGGAATCCCTTCATCACAGGGTAAGCTTGTGTTAATTGCAACAAATTTATTACTTATTTTTCGAGCTGAAAATCATATGATTGTCAAGTGCTGTTTTCCTTGTCATCAAAGTACCTGCTTTATTTCTTTGTCGCAAATGAGATGCTATCAGGAGATATAGTGTAATAATTTTGGAAAGTGTTTTTTTTCAGTGTTATTCTGCTTCCATGGGTGGTTGACTAATGTTGAGAACTACCTACATGTAGAGTGGCTTGTATTTCTTGCCATAATCTTAATGGCTTACACTCACCACTATTATCGTCAACCTGCAGGACTGAATAGACCACCTTGTTTTTGCCATCAGAAAAAAACACCATATTCTTCTCCCAACTGAAATTTTATTATAACAGTAATTTCATCTTCATGTTGTCTCTATTACCATCACACACTATGCTTTTTCTAACCTTATTATTATGCCGCCGCCACCATTTGTTATATATTAAATGGTTTTTTGGTTTTTAAGCAACTGAAACAGCAAGTGGAATTCAACTTTCTGTGGTTATTAGTTTATAAACTGTACAAACTAGGACTCATAGCTTCCATGTTAGAAATTGTGGGAAATATCATGGTATAGTAACTGATGAGAGCTTAGATCCCTGACCCTGTTATGTGGCTTCTGTTGTGATCTGACTGTTAGCATCTCTTGGAGAGATTCTTATTGGACCACTATCTGGCTGCCAACTTTTTTTGGACCCTTTTTGGGAGGAGTTTTTTAGAATGGTTAGTGGCTTGTTCTTTTGCATTCATACAAGCAATTGTAGGTGACATGGGGCATTTGCATAAGAAATTTAACATGAGCAAGTATTGAAATTATAGAAATTCTGTTTCTGAGATTCCCTGGCAGCATCATATTTTTGTATGGATGAAATTGTTTTAGTGACAAGCAAGAAGGTTAGTTAAAGGATTACAAATCAAATCCTTACAGTAAAATCATTTATGCTGTTGAAGCAGAAAGGTTTTATCATGCTCACCAGTCACCGACAGGTTTTGAATGACACTGAATAGCTGTCCACGCACAAATTTCCCCTTGTCTATATTTTTTTTTGTGAGTGTACGCACGTGCATTCACTTTTCTACTGTTATATCCTTCAAATTCAATCGCACTTTTCATGTATATATGCCATTGATGCTGCAATAGTTTACAAACTGTCAGGCCATTGACTCCATCTTTACTAATTAATAAAGAAAAGTTTAGGTAAGATGAAGGCATTTACCATGAAACAGGAATTCACTCTGCTGTGAAGTATTTTACTCCAACCTTTTTCTTGGGATTTATGAATGTGTTATTTCTTGCATTTTATTTGTCTAAAGCTTGTTCCTTTTCAATCACAAAGCTTTTGCTATTTACAGGGTGAAGAATATAAGCTATTTTGGCCTGATCAACCTGAATTTGTGAGAATGGCAGCAAGGTTTGGGGCTACAATTGTACCATTTGGAACTGTAGGAGAAGATGATATAGCAGAGGTAAGACTGTCTTTCTTTTCTGCCACATCTCTTATATTTTTATTGTGGATCCTCATTTTGTTCATACATTCTTTGTTTTTTTCTGTGTTATTTCCACAAGATTTGTTTGCCTAAAGGGCTACAGAAAAAATAGAAAAAACTGTCCATGGCCTGAGGTAGCTATGCATTGTATGTGCTTGAAACAGATTTATGGATGAACCAGACATTCTCTGGCAGGAATTTGTCAAAAAAATTTGTGGATTTGTCTTTTTCTGGGTTTCTTATTATCCAAGTTACGTGCTGTAGAAGTCCAGCACTCCTGTACTTTTCACTTTCTTTTTTGTTTTTCTCCGGAGAGTTAGAACTCTCCCTCTCTTCCTTTTATGAACTGAAGATTGCAATCAAACTAACATCTTATTATATTTTTTAAACTCTTTTGCTTTGGATTTTGAAGCTGGTACTTGATTACAACGACCTAATGAAAATCCCAGTGCTCAATGACTACATCAGAAACGCTAGCAGGAGCTCTATAAGAATAAGGTAATTACTCTCCCTGCAATGCTATCTACTCATTGCATGGCTGTGGAGATCACGCAAGCATAAAATTCGAGAGCTACTTTTTGATACATTTATGTTGAGAGAATTTCATTTATTCTTACAGGGATAAGAGTAAAGGGGAGGTTGCCAACCAAGAACTATATATCCCAGGTCTCCTGCCAAAACTGCCGGGCCGATACTATTTTCTGTTCGGAAAGCCTATATCTACCAGTAGCCGAAAGGAAGAGATACTCAAGGATAGAGAAAATGCAAACCAGTTATACCTGCACATAAAATCTGAAGTTGAAGGCTGCATTGCTTATCTGCTGAAGAAACGAGAGGAGGATCCTTACAGGAATATTGCTGACAGAACAGTGTATCGTGCTTTACATTCTCCTTTTCATGAAGTTCCAGCGTTTGACCCTTAAAAAATTACCAGTCTCGCAGCGGCAGCTTCCCTCGATCTGAACCGAAATGGTAATAAACTTATTTTTGTTTTCCATTGATTGCAAAGAAGACGAGCTCAGCTCAGTGCTGCAAGGACAATCATTACACTTTGTCTACATTTCTCCTTCCTGTAGTTCCAGCAGGTAGTGGTAGGCTGGGCCGTATCTTGGAAACGAGAAGGACAAAAATATTTGGGAACAAAAATAGAAGGCCAAGAATGTGCCACGTTGCCTCCCCCACCCCAAAAAAAAAAATAATAATATTTATATTATTTTGTATTATCAAATAAAATAAAATAAATAATATATATTAAAAAATTATCTCATTTAAAAAATTAAATTATTATATTATATTAAATTTATGCTTTCGATAACCATCATGTACTGTCCAGAGATATATGACTTTAGTCAATGACTTTAAGGCTTTAAGCTTCCACGTTACCTTCTTTTTTCACCCAGGTGGGACCCATTTTTACTTTTTAATATAAAAAAAAGTTTAAGCTATAACTGTTATTAAATTTATTATAGCATGTATTGAAATCTTTCAATTTGATTTTTTTATTTTACTAAATTTTAAACTAAATATAATATATATTTTTAATTTCATTATTTGGTGTGTGTTTTTAATTGAACTTTATCCTTTTTTCTTTAACTCCAGGAACCAATCACTTGACACCTCAGCATTAAATGGATTTGCTGTCAGTAATGCACGTCAAGAAACAAGACAGTGAGCCATGTTGCATGGTGTGGCCAGACCATGACCAGAGAATGGTTGTTCTGAAAATGTGAAGGTGGTGGTCTGTACAGAAATCAGATAGGAACACCACTCAAATATCTGCACGAGCAGGGAACTGTAAGAACCTTTCCCCTAAAATCCAGTCGAGTGTCAGCTTGTCGTTTATCGTCTTTCGTTTTTACTCATTGTATTCCCGGCCTTACGTCTGCTGCTTGTCTTTCATAAGAGACAAAGAAACGGAAGACCTTCCACAAGTCATTTTGCTTCTGGGTTTTTCGTTTTGGTTCACACATGTGGAATATTGCGCGTGCGTGCTTAAACATCTAATTCCAAACACGGGGTAATTGGTTATCTATTTCTTCTTGGTACTTGAAAAAAGGTCTCATAGTTCATATAATGGGTGTCCCTTGTCTTAGCTTGAGTGTTTAGAGAGCACTGTTGAGTTTTTTCTGATTCTGGGGCTCTCTTCAAGTGCTGGTAGGACTTGAAAAGTGACCCCGAGTTTCAAAATTGCTGAATGGTACCTGGTGAAAGCTCCAAGCTGTTCAGTTGGTGTGTTTTGAGAGGGAGTTTATAATTTTATGCAATAGTTGTGTTTAATTGAAGCTGGTCCTTGAAAAGGGTGCTGGAAAGTTGCTTGATAACAGCTAATACCTTTAAGCTGTTCTTTGAAATTTGTAGAAGTATCTTAACTCATACTGTCTTACATCGCTTATACAAGCCATGCCGTTAGCTGTCAATTCCCTGGCATTGCCTTATTTTGTGACGAATTCAGAGGTTAGGCTTAGGTCTAGAGTGAGAGTTCAAAGTTTAGGCAGTGACAGAGAGTCAAAAATATTGTCTTCCGATTCAATTCCGGTGAAAGGAACTTCCATTGTAGAGAAAGAAAAGAATGGGGATTTGGTTGACGGTTTCGTGAGGAAGGGAGAGAAGCGTGACGAGGGTCTGGTTGATGGAGGGAATGGAAGGTTAAAATATACTAGAGTTGAGAAAAAGAGGGTGAAAGATAATATTTCAAATGACTTGGAAGTTTTGTGGGATGATGGATACGGGACCAAGACTGTGAGGGATTATCTTGAAGGAGCTAAGGAGATTATTAGGCCTGATGGTGGGCCACCGAGGTGGTTTTGCCCTGTCGAGTGTAGGCAGCCTCTTAAAGATTCTCCGATTCTTCTCTTTTGCCCTGGTAATTGTTGATCATTGTGATAAATTCTGGGTTGAAATTTAACTCTGCTAAAAAGGTTTGCAGATGGAGAACACATTAACAGAGGAGTGATTTTCTGGTCGGAAATTAGTTATTTCCCTGTAAAGTGTTTGATTTAACATATTGTCGTTTCCTCTTTTGGCTTCATCAACTGAGGAGATTATTAGAATTCTGAAATTGTTTTTTGTTTATGCAGGGATTGATGGTGTTGGCTTGGGCCTTACTTTGCACCACAAGGCTCTTGGGAAGTAAGTTCGGTTTTTTATACTTTCATATCAACCACGTCAACTGTCCTTTTTTTCCCCTTTAACTTTCGGAGCAATCATCTTCTTAAATTATTCATTGAAATGATGACAGCAAATGTTTGCCTAGATGATATTGTGTGTGAACCTGAAATTAGTGGCCACTGCCCTAGAAAATCATAGCACCAGTCTGATAATGGTTTTTTAAACATCCTTTTATTGTTATTGGAATATTTTCCACTGTAAACTCATGTTAAGAGGGCATAGCTTCTGCTTATCCATCCTCTTCTCAGAGGCTGTATGAACTGCTTTAGATTTGTTTCATTCAGCCTTAAAATAAAGCCAATAAGGGAAACGTAGGCTTTCTTGCATGTGTGATTCGGATTGACAAAAGAATCTATATGTTTGTCGTTTCTCTAGATGTCCTTGTTTTTATTCTCATTTATGGTATGCGTTATACATGTCTGAACTCGGCTATTGTGCAGATGCTGTCTTTTTATTATTGATTCCATGTAATTAATAAACACCATATTTTCAATTCATTGTTCTACCCAATGCTCAACATGATTCTTGGACTTCATGTTTTGTTCTCTTGTTTTTTTCACTGCTAAATAAATGACTTGATAACTTAAAGTTCTATCCAATTTCAGGGTGTTTGAGGTTAGGTGCCTTCACATTCCAGTGTATGATCGAACACCATTCGAAGGTTTTAACCTCTCCGAGCCTCTAAATTCATAGGGCTGTACTTTTTTAAGTTATATAGAATTTAATCTGATTGCTCAGCAATTGTAAGTTATATTGTTCTTTATTATGATTATCCATGTGAACTAATTGGTGAAACAAATAGCTATACTTATAAACTGAAATAATGATTTGTACTTTTTATTAATTCATATACCTATTTTGATGGCTTGCATATTTTAATTTTTAAATGCTCACTTCTAGGTATTATTTTTCTCATTAAAGAACAGTTCCAGAGAATTAGGTTTCAGATAAGATGGTTTACTAGTTTGATTTTGTCTTGAGCCCATCAGTCTTTGGCAGGCTTCTTGTTGTTTATTTTACTGGATTCTCTTCTATCATGGGTTTTAATCGTTTGGCTATCAAGTCATTTCAATTTAGCTTTTATCTGAGATATCTGAAGCAATCATGTGTGAGTACAATTCTTGGAAATTTCTCTTATAATTGTTAGATCTTATACTCGTTTGTAATTTTGATTTTGAATTGCGTGTTTTTTTCATCCTCACACCTTTGGAGTTAGGGCTTGTAGTCTCCTTCAATCAATGGAACATTTTCTCATGTATCTGCAATTTGGATTTCTGTTGCATGAAGGTCTGGTGAAATTTGTTGAAAAAACAGTGAGGCTCGAGCATGCCTTGTCTCCGAATAAGCCTATATATCTAGTAGGAGAATCCTTTGGAGGCTGTCTTGCTCTTGCTGTTGCTGCTCGTAATCCTCAAATTGACCTCGTGTTGATACTAGCAAATCCAGGTCAGATTCCTGATACGATCGTAATTTGTTCACCCCCATTCTTGAAGATTTTCTGATGAAGATTTTCATTGAGGCTTCCTGTATTAATCTGACATTTTAGCCTTTTGTTTTAGCCACATCATTTAACAGGTCACAACTGCAACCCTTGTTCCCTCTTTTGGAAGCTTTGCCTGATGAATTACATAGTGCTGTCCCCTATCTACTCAGCTTTGTTATGGGTATATTAATTCTTGCTTCTTAACGATAATTGTACATTTGTTTACTTCGTTACGGAATCAGATTTGGTTGCTACTACTTAAACATGTACTCCATGTGTTTTGCCCCTGGCATGTTAAATTCCCTACTTGAATTTCTTAAATGAAGAGTTTTCATGATTTTCCCAGTTCTGCCACCATGAATAATATTGCATGAATCCCTTTGCTGTCTCTTTTTATGAATGAGATCACACAACGTTGCCTAGATAATTTTCAAATGACTAAATTTCATTTCTTCCCTAGGAAGGGAGGATTAGGACTCAAGAAAATCTTATTGGTTTCTGCTTCCTCCAGACCTCTAGGAAAAGCATGAAAAAGAAGCGATAATACACATCTTGCTCTGTTCTGTTGATGTACCTGAACAAGTACTGTTTGATCCTTTGGAAAGTAATCCATAGGGAAGGTAGAGGTGTAGCTCTCTTCTCCCAACCCCTTGATTGCAGGGTAGCTTTTGCCTTCCTCTGCATTATGATTTTTAAACTAGGTTCGTGGTAAAGCATGAGGATTAGTTAAAGTTCTCTGAAAGTATTGCATTAGAACCTGGAGATAGTACATTTTGTCCCGTTAAAGATGTGGAATTGTGTCCGCCGAACTGCAAACATTTAATCTCTTTACCCTTCTTCTGAATCATTAAATTTGAGCTCTTATGTAAGGCTTGACATCCTGCTAGTTAGAGAATGAAAGAGGGAATAGCATTTTATGAATATTTTCCGTTTCACTTGTTTTCATTGCTTCCTTGGCTCCTGAATATTCTTCTTGTATCCATCTGTATATGCCTCACCATCAGTGATTTTTTTTCAATGACTGTTGAGATTCTTTTAGGCTTTGATTATCACTCTTGAGTTGCACTTTTACAATTCCAAATTGCTTTGTTACTGCTAATTTCTCTTTTCCTGACACCAGGTGATCCAGTTAAGATGGCAACGGTCAATATCAAATCTAAGCTTCCTCCCAGATTACAAATTGAACAGTTGTCTAACAATCTTACTGCTATGCTACCTAGCCTTACTGTAAGATGATAAGAAACAAAACTCACTAATTTGATTTTTTGACCTGACTGGCTCAATATGATTGTCAATTAAGAAATAGCCGAAGGGGGGATATTGAGGTTTTGAGGACACTTCAATGTAATTTATTATTTTTAGTTTTCCAAGAGCATGCTGGAGATCTTAAACTTTCATGTATACATGTAATGTCAATCATGGAAATGCTATCTGATATACAAAATTTAAGATAGGTTTGCCATGATCTGCTGTGAGGCCACACCTAATCAATGTTTCACAATTTGCATTCTGACATTGTTCTAAGATATAATTTTCTGAATATGCCCTTTTTTGTGACTCCATGTAGTAGCACTCTACCATAAAGGTCATTTACACAGGATGATCCATTGCTATTACTTAATTGATCCAAGGTGATTTGAACAAATGATGCTATCTTGCACACATACACATGACTGACGAAGCCAATAGGTTGCGGGCGGGTCTTCTTTTTGATATAGTCAGGAACTTTATTTGGTTGATATGAAATAAATCAGTTCTTTTTATGGATTCAGCTTGTTGTCTAACTATTCTGTTTTCCTTGTTCTGTGATGATAACATGTCCATTTCAGGGTTTAGCTGATATCATTCCAAAGGACACTCTTTTGTGGAAATTGAAACTGCTTAAATCAGCTGCTGCTTATGCTAACTCCCGGCTCCATTCTGTAAAAGCTGAAGTGCTAGTGCTCTCTAGGTGTTTACTCTCCCTAAATTTGATCTTTTGCACGTGCCAAAACATAAGCTTCTCTTTGGTTATCTGCTTGGTGTTTTTTGTTTTCTTGTCTTTTTTATAACAATATTTATCACTAATCATGCTGCATCTCAAATTACATTGCTACATTACACGTTTATATTTATATGTAGAAGTGAATGTTCTAGATCCTAAACTTAACTGTTCATTAATCAATAATTGGATAGAGCCGCAAAGAGTAATCATATTGATATTATAAAAGTTAAGCAAAGCAAAAGGGAATCTATCACGCTGCATGAATTTCCTAAAGATGTGGTTATCTCTCTCTCTCTCTCTCTCTCTCTCTCGTTTTAGGGTTGACTATTTGCTGATACAGTACCATTATTAAAACACTTCTTGAAAGAAGCTGTCTTTCCTAGGTCTTGATGAATCTGACAGCTTCTCCACACCTCTACTGGTTCTATACTTGCATGATTTGGTTAATATTATGACAATATAAGTTTTATTTGTTTCCTTCTCAGCCTTTTCTGATTAGAGAATGCACTATGCAAACATAAACAGCATGGATTGGATTAAACTATAGTCATATACGTGTTTATAATTGTTGTAGCATACCTGTATGCTGTAACTTGCAATGAATTATTTAATTGTTACGCTAGGATCATGTATGCAGTTGTTGTAGGAAAGTGCTGCCTCACTGATCTAAATTTTCTTCTCTTGTTTTATTTTCTTTTTGAAATGTCATAGGCAACAGTTTTGAATCTGCAAATTTTAAGGAATGTTGATGTCCTTTCTTTTCATCCTCTCTTTTGTAGTGGCAAAGATCAAATGCTTCCCAGCGGTGATGAATCACAGCGTCTGAAAAGTTCCTTAAAGAATTGTACTGTTCGTCATTTCAAGGAGAATGGGCACACTATTTTATTGGTACGTGAGGAAAAGTGGTTGCATTAGTATTGGTGTTTGAATAATGCAGTAGTGTGTATAGATGTTGTACTGCTGCTCCTTGACTCTTATATTCAACAGGGTCTCCAACTGTATTAGCACTTGAACATCTTATTTTCAAGATGGTTTCCGTCCATCATTCATGTATATTCTTGCCATCATTATTTCTCAACTCCACTTACACCACAATTTAGTGAAAGTTTCCCACATGCATGATAAATTGAATGTTTTTCTCATATTGCCTTCATCTCTATTATGTTCACGGGAAAGGCCTTTATGCTCTTCTCTGTATCTTGTTAATGAATCATATGATAGGTTTGTATTCATACCCTGTGCATTTGATATTCTTGGCAATGAATGCTTCCCCTCTTTAATTTTATTTACCATGACAAGACAGGGTATTGACCGGTTTTCTGTTTTTCTTCTCCCTTCTTTCCCCCCTCTCTCTGATGGTACAGGAAGACGGTGTTAATTTGCTTACTGTTATTAAAGGTACTAGCAAATACCGTCGCTCAAGGAGGCTTGATTATGTCTCAAACTATGTGCCGCCTAGCATGTCGGAATTCAAACGTGTATCTGAAGAAGTTGGGTAATTCAGAAAAGAAACTTATTGCATGCATTTCTTAATGGAACACTTCTGAAAATGCAACCCGGTCCACCTTATTTAGATTGTAGAGTATGACTTCATTTTGTGCTTAAATTAAAGTGAGACCCTGGTGACTTGATCAAGCCTGAGGATCAATCTGCATCCATGTATATAATTTTGACCATTTCTTTCTCCCTTACTCATTTGATATTGTCTACCATTGGTTCATATAACTTCTGCAAAGATACAATTCCTTTAAGAAAGTTACTGATTGGAAAGTTGGTCTTGGTTGATTTCTCCCACATTAGGAGGAAGTTATATTATGCTCAAGAGGTTGTTGGTAAAGGATCTAGTGTCTATGATATGCTGTATGGTTGTGTTAGAGAATAATATAAATCATATTCTAAGGCCTCACCTATAAGCTTAAGCTTTTAGGTTAGATGGTTCTTTAACATGGTATCAGAGCCTTATTGACCCAATAGTCATTAGTTCTAATCTCACCACCCCATTCTATTTGATAAAAATCAAACACAAGGTAGTATGGATCTGTGTACGAGTTTCAAGTCCAAAGGGTTTTCACTTGAGGAGGGTGTTAGAGAATAATATAAATCATATTATGGGGCCTCACCTATAAGCTTAAGTTTTTAGGTGAGATGGTTCCTTAACAGTCCATCCATCCCTTCTCTCAATCTTTCTTGGTAAAAAAAGTTGTCATTTGATGTCAATGCATGGTTGCAGAAAGTTGTTACCGTTGAATAACTTTATTTCATTGCCACAAATAAAACAATTAACAAAAAGTAAAATCCTCTTGAAGTTCTTAGCAAGCATGTTTAGAGTTATTTGATTAACATATATTGAGAAGATTAGTTTTAAATGGACCTTGAAGTAAAAAACCTCTCGATTCACCGATTCACCCAGTTTTGTTGTAGCAGCATGTCAATCAAAATTGCTAGTTCCAGGCATTTTACTTTGTCAACCTGAACCTAAGCTTATATATAATCACATGAATATCAGGCTATTGCAAACTGCCTCTAGTGCTGCTATGTTCTCAACTCTGGACGATGGAAAGATTGTAAGAGGTCTTGGTGGGGTTCCAAGTGAAGGTCCAGTCTTGTTGGTTGGTTACCACATGTTGTTGGGACTTGAACTACCTTCCCTTGTTGAAGCATTCTTAAGAGAGAAGAACATTATGATTCGTGGTATGACACATCCAATGGCATTCTCAGGGGGGCTAGAGAATTCATCTGCAGAATTTACGATGACTGATTGGATGAAAGTAATGGGAGCAGTACCTGTCACAGCAAGCAATATTTACAGGTTGCTGTCAACAAATTCACATGTGCTGCTTTATCCTGGAGGTGTACGTGAGGCCTTTCATTACAAGGTATGCCAAGTTCTCTTGTTAATTTCAAGTTTTTCAGTAGGGTTAAAATAATATATTTTGGTAGTCACTTTCCCATCTCAATCATCAAATATCTGCTTTGTTCCATTTTTCCAGATGAGAGGTTAGTGCGCAGATGTAGGGTGAAAATTCTGGAAATCATTTTTTTAATATTCACAACGCCCTTGTATCCATGGTGGTAGAATAGTAGTTTGGCACTTTGTAGATTTAAGTGGCTTGTTTCTCTTTCCATAATCTGCATGCTGACATCTCAGTTTCTCACTACCACTGTCACCTCCAGAACCAAAACTGCCAAGACGACCTTAATTTCCTCCATCAAATATTGTTTCCAATTGTTGTCTCTAACAAATGTTTTATTATTACAAGAGTAGCTTAATATGAGGGCAATGTTTTCTTCATTATCACACTGCTTCTGATGTTACCCGCGCAAATTATGTTGGCTGATGACTTATTATGGTACCACCAGCATTACCAATCTCATTTAATCCTTGAAAAATTATCATGAACTTTCTCTAGCTATCAAGATTATTTTTTTGAGCAACTAAACTCTTAAGAAATAAAATTGAAGTTTATGTGATTATTAGTTCTTAGATTGCGCAAAAGTTGAAACTCTTAGATGCAAGAGTAAGAAATAAAATTGAGGTTTATGTGATTATTAGGTCTTAGATTGCACAAAAAGTTGAAAATCTTAGATGTAAGATTTGATCATTCCAATGGCTTCCATGTTATATAGCAACTTGAACTTGTTGTGGTTTGCAACAGAGCACATGCTCCTGATCTTGGCAGAGATTATCTGTTGCGGATGAAGTTTCAGCATCTTTTGAAAGTTACTCTGGGTTGCAGCCGATTGTTTTATGGTTTCACTGCCACTTGGATGGATAGCTCAAGTCATTTCTTACCTGTTGTTTTCCATTGATTATTTGGTCTTAGATTGCACAAAAAGTTGAAAATCTTAGATGTAAGATTTGATCATTCCAATGGCTTCCATGTTATATAGCAACTTGAACTTGTTGTGGTTTGCAACAGAGCACATGCTCCTGATCTTGGCAGAGATTATCTGTTGCGGATGAAGTTTCAGCATCTTTTGAAGAGACTTTATTAAGTTACTCTAGGTTGCAGCCGATTGTTTTATGGTTTCACTGCCACTTGGATGGATAGCTCAAGTCATTTCTTATCTGTTGTTTTCCATTGATTGAATCAAGCAGTTGCAAGTGGGATGCGGCATTTACGTGGCAAGCTAGTTAAAACTTTAAAAACATATGTTGCTGAAATTTCCAGGCGGGAAGATTGTTAATAGCAGCAGACAATTAAAGAAAGCTCTATTACAAATCAATCCTTTTGATGCTGGACTTAATTATCCCTCAATTGAGCTTTAATCTTGCATTGTTGAAGTTGAAAGGTTAAACTGTGTTTCACCAGCTTGATGGTGGGCAGTCACGATTGGAGCATCTCTTTTTTCTTCCAATTTTTATAATGGATATATGTTATTTACAGGGTGAAGAATACAAGCTGATTTGGCCCAAACAACAAGAATTTGTAAGAATGGCAGCTAGGTTTGGAGCCACTATTGTACCGTTTGGGGCTGTTGGAGAAGATGATATTGCTGAGGTAAGCATGGGCCATTTTTTGTCCGGATATTTCACAGCTTTAAGTTCTAAAACCTATGCTTAAGCATTTACGTATCATTTGCATTTGAACTTGGTATAGCTTCCAATATATGCATTGCGTTCTTTTTCTAGCTGTTTTTACATTTTTCAGATTATTTCTTATCCTCTAAGTTTTTTCCCCCAGAATGATCAGAAGAAATAGTTGGTTTTACTGTACCTTTATAATGATATCAACACATTCAGGATAATTTGAACTCGACCAGCAGGTTTCACAATATGTCGCCTGAGCCTAAGTATTCACTGATGGCTGGCATCAGATAGTGTCAAACTACTACATTGTATCCAGTACATTTTTTTATGGGAACAAATCTGGTTCTTCTTCTTTCACGTTATTCTTTAATCTTGCAAGCTGTGCTTGCAGAACCAGGAAATGTCAAATCTCAATAATGCTTTTCATTCAAATTTTTTCTCTTCTAAGAATTCCCTGACTCCCTAACTACTGATTGTGGGCTGCCAGGTCCTATCTATGACAAAAAAAAGAGAGGCCTGCAATTATACTCAAAGTTCCCCGACTGCCTATCCTATTTTATTATATTCTTTTTAAAGTTCTCTGTTTGGATGTTGCAGTTGGTTTTTGATTACAATGACTTGATGAAGATCCCAGTGGTTAATGGCTACATCAGAGACGCCGCTCGTAAATCTATAAAAATAAGGTATTTGGTATTCAAGCAAATAATATTTGCACTTGCTAGGTACATATGTTGTTGTAGAAGACACCTTAACATAAGATGATAGCTCCCCAAGGGGTTCGGCGTGATGACAAGGGGCTCGAGATCTGCACAGCAGGTCTCGAGTTCGAGTCAGGGCGTGCATCTTTTGTAAGAGCCTAGGAAAGTCGGAGTTTTACTCGCTCACTTGAGCCCACAAATTATGCTTTTCGGGGGTGTGGTTTCCTGAATAAAAGAAAAACAAAAACGATAGCTCCCTTTTTATACATTTGTGTGACAAATTATATGGTGCGTTCACAGGGACGAGAGCCAAGGAGAGGTGGCAAACCAGATGTTCTACTTACCAGGTCTTTTGCCAAAGGTGCCTGGCCGTTTTTATTATCTGTTCGGAAAGCCTATAGAAACAAAGGGAAAAGGAGAGATGCTTGAGGACAAAGAAAACGCAAACCAGCTATACCTGCACATAAAATCTGAGGTCGAAAGTTGTCTTGCTTATCTGTTGAAGAAGCGGGAGGATGATCCTCATAGAAGTATTATTGACAGAACAGTTTATCGTGCATTGCGTTCTCCTGCAGATGAAGTTCCAGCGTTTGACCCTTAAAGATGATTACAGCAAGCATTTATGGGTTCTGGGGACTTCCACAAATTAATTGAAAAGCGATGTATTGTAACGAACTCAAATTTATACACAAACTTTTTCTTTATAGTAACTCAAAACAAGGGTTGATACAACATTGCCGATATAATTAGCTTCATAATATAAATTGCTCGTCTTCATACAATTTTCAGTAATTTGTGTAGCACGAAGCAAAGATGGTAAAGAAGATAAAAATGATAATGATGAAATTTTTTAATGATACTGAAATGGAGTTATGGTATTGAAGATGATTTAGAGATTCAAGATGACATCAATTTTGATTCAAGGAGTTTAAATTAAAATATTCGTCAGCTTATACGCATCACAACTAGTTCTCGGACCTACTGAATATCTTGCAAGCCTAGTGAGCAAGTAAAACATCGCGGGGATGACAAATGTGCGCATAGTGGGGCTTGAATCCTAGTACAACTAGGGCAAGACCCTACTTGCTGAATTAAAATATTCTTAATAATATTGGTTAGAAGTAACACTAATGTTCACAATATCAGTGGTGATATTAGTAGTAGCAATAATAATTATTTTGATGAATATCTTAGCAATAATGAGGAAAATAAAGACAATAAAACTAATTTTAATTTACATGACACACCATTAGATTGTCTATTTTAGGTTTATTAATTTTTAGTTAATGAAATTACATGACACACCATTAGAATATAATTATATTATATTTGTAAGTTATATAAACCAAGTATGAATTTTTATTTGAATTATAAGTGTTTGAACCTTTTCTATTGTATCTCACTTTTATTTTAATTGTGTTATATTGTTATATATAATTAATAAAATATTTTACTTATGATTTTAGAATTCGAGTTCATGATCCCAGTTTACATTGTATTTTCCATGTCAAAAAAACAAAAATCGACAACCTTGATGGGTATAATAATTTTGAGTAAATCATTTATTTAGTCACTGTAGTTTGACAAAAACAACTATCTAATATCCCTATTTTCAAATAATATATATATATATATATATATATATATATAATCCATTTACTTTTTTTTTAGCAACTTATAAACATTTTATTAGTTTTATGTTTTTTTCAGATTTATTTTATTTCCTTTTTCTTGAAAAATAAAAAAAGAGAGAATAGAAGTGCCTAATTTGTGAAATTAATATATCTGAGATGAATTTCTTAACAAGGATTTACAAGTGAGGATGCTCAGGTACAATTTAATTATTTCTAATACTACAAGGACTGATAAATAACCTTTCTTAAACTACAGATACTAAGTTATAATTAAATCCAATAATGTATAACATTTCAATTCTAGAAAATTCCAACACTATTTTTTATTTATTTAGACACGTCGGCTTCTGGAGTCTTCCATAGCATCATCTTCCACTCTTTTTCTAGTTGCCACGGCTTCTTGTCCGAGACAGTTGATACCAATTTTGTTTCAAAAGGAGCGGAATTTTTGGATCACGCTGTCCGAGTCCGTCCCCGACCGGCAGGTGCAGGTGCTTCCATTGTCTCTGTGTTCCTTCGATGTTTTTTTTTGCTAACTGTAATGTAGTGAAGCTCAGATTTTTGTCTGAATTTTCAGGAATTCTGATTGACTACTGCCCACTCAGTCAACCAATCGATCTACAATGACTCATATCCTTTACTGAAGATCAGTTTTGTGCTTCTCGTATCTCTTTATTTGTCTTTATAATAATTTGGGATAGCTTGTTATGTCTTGTAAATTATGCCCCTTTGGTTCTGTGATGATTTTTGTTTGGATTTAACTGAAGCGAACGCGGTAGCCAAAGAGAAAGAGACCGTGAAAGGGCTCAAGCTAGGGCAGGCCATAAAATAAAGAATCCCAAAGATGATGGCCTAACACCTGAACAACGCCGTGAAAGGTTTTTTTCCATATATTTTATTATCGCTCCAACTATTTTTTAAGAAAAAATGGTTTTTAATTTCTGTTTTCTTGACTCGAGTGTGCAGAGACGCGAGGGCTTTACAGGAAAAAGCAGCGAGAAAGGCTGCGCAGGGAGCGGCTGGAGGGAATAATGGTGGAGGAGGTAGAAGCACTAAGAAGTGATTAGGGAGGCATAAAGATTAGTGTAGTTTGGAATATGAGTGTACAAGATCAGGTCTTGGTTTCTGGTTTTCTGGAGTAATGTCTGTGTCATCTTTAGATTTAATAAACCATTTGTGTGTTTCCTTGGATACCATTGATGTTGGCTTCTGAAGAACCTTTAGCTTGTATCTGGGTTGGAATGAAATTCTTACGTTCATTTGTAGTGCTCTCTGTCGTCTCCAATCTTTCCAATTGAATTGCCACAGCCTTAGTTTTATGTTCAGATTGGAACAATTATTTTAATTATCCTTTCCTATCTCCTGAGCAAAACATGACGTGCAAGTAGTTTTCTCTGCATTTATGCACCAGGGTTTACCCTTCACAAGCTTACTCATGTGATTAACGTAGCTGATAATTACTAGCAGCAGAATTTGTTCTGAGATGGGTTGCCTAACTTTCCGGTAGCTATTATCTAATTGATTTATGTATTCCATGCACGGTCTGTTCAGCGTTGGATCTGTACTGTTGATCTGGAGCCATTGTAGCCATCTGTTTGATTTGCTTTTTGCCCGAATACAATAGCTTCAGAAGTTTCGTTATCAGCTTGCTAGACTTCAAGATCCCATCCCTCCATTTTGATTGCAAGAGAGAAAGATTTGGACTTCTAGAAATTGAGATTATTATAAAACAAAAATGTTTCATCTTTGAATATGAACAGATGAGGGTGTACAAGCTTATAGTTTACAGCAACCATCAACTATCTAGGCAGTTAAGCTCCGCGAGTCCTTGCCACGACTACAATCAAGAGGATCACAATGGAGAGAAGCAGTGATGATCTAACTTTGTCATCCGCATTATGATTGGTTTCTTCTCTTGGTTTTTCCTTCTCAATTGGTTGAAAAACCTCATTCACTAATAGCGTGAATTTATCAACGAGTTCGATAATTTTGGCTTTGGTGATGTCCATGATCCACCTCAAAACGCGAGCAGCTATGTCCGGTTCTTCCTCGCAGCTTTCTTTCCTATATTCTTCAGCTGCACAGATTAATAACACTGTAGTAAGTTCAGAGAAGATTAAGGCAGATTGATTATCAAGTTATAAGCAAATGTAAGCCTGGAAATCAGTTCCTTCTGAACTACAAGGTTCCTTCTCCTTCCACAGGTCACTCTTATCAGTATTTTTCCAACCCCCCTGAAATTACTACAATTATTATTTTTTATAACTGGGGTGTCCGGGCCAGATTACACACATCATGACTAATATGCAAGTCCATTGAACATGTAAGACATCTGCGGGGTGATAGACGTGCACAAATAGTCGAACCTAGCGTGCAAAGGGAAGGGAACAAGGCCTCTCCTCCACTAGGCTACGACCTCAAGTGCACAATTTTAATGCTTAGAATTGTTGCAATAAAAGAACCAAATGCCCCGTTTCTATTAACGGAAGGGCAAGGGACCTATTGATTTTCTTGATACTTGACAGCACAAAATCATGAGCCAGTTTGAGCCATACCTAGAATCGATGCAAACTCTTTTCTAAAATTCCCGTCCAATATATGTCATGAAAGTAGTTCAAGAATACAAACCTGGGTAGCAAGACTCTTGCAGCTTCTTCACTGCCTCATTGCTTATAATAGCATCCCAGACAGCCTTGTCAGATGCTAGAGAAATCACCAGCCTCTACATTCATTTTAGACTCCATAAGTGACACAACTCAGAAAATTAATGTGATACAAGTAGAAAGTAAGATTCAATTTCATTCTTCAAACTGAATTATGAAATACCCAACACCCAGATCGAGAAGAGGCACCTTAATTGACGAATCTGTTTGCAGCAAGCTAAAAGCATCACGAACTATTCCATAACCAAGAGATTGCAATGTTTTAACACCAGAACAGTCCAAAAACATTTGCCCAGATGAAGAAACCTCACTCATAAAACTGTCAACATAACAATTCATCAGAATAATTCATGCAAACTTTCTAGATAGAACAAGAAGGAGATGTCACTCACTTTCGAAGGGAAGCTATGGCACTTCCAACTTCCGATTGTGATGGCACAGGTCCCAGAACAACATGATATGGAGACACCCCATCAGTCCTTATATCATGATATTTGCCATGTATTACAGACTCTAACTTTCTTGTACATGTTCCGCTTTTACAAGAACAAGAAGAAGCAGTACAAGACTGTCCAAAAGACGCAACAGTTTCACTAACTGATACAGGGAATTTAAGACTAGTAGAAGTAGAAGGGATGGCAGAAGTAGAAGGTTTCAATCGGATCATAGGAATTAAGTCTATATGCATGGCTCCTCCTCCCATGTTTTTTTTCTCTTGGCCAAAAAGGAGTGTTGGATAGGAAGATAGAAGAAAAGGCCAGATCTTTTTGGCAATTTATCTCAACTATAAATTCAGATAAGAAAGGTTTCTACAGATATATTGGGTTTGATTGGTACGTGAAAATAATTCACTAATTTTACGTGCAGGTAAATTTTAGTTAGTCTTTATAGATTTTTTTAGGAACATTAATTCCTTGCAGATTTTAGTTTTATTTATTGAACTCTTAAACAAATTTAGATGTATATTTTAATTTAGTGATTTTTAAAATACTGTTTCCCACTCATTAATACTTTTTTATCTCTTTTTTCCCCTATGGTTATTTTTTTAATTTAATTCTATGATGTGTTTATGGAGATTTAAATTTTAAAATTTATTTTGATTTGTCTTTTATATGGTTATGATAGTATAAAAAAAGCATCACTACATTGGGATGATATGAAGAAGCTGTTTGGCACGGCGTTTCAGCCGCCGTGCCGCAGAAATTTGATTTTTTTTTATTTAAAGTGTATGTTTTGGTATTTTTAGATCATTTTGATGTGCTGATGTCAAAAATGATTTAAAAAAATAAAAAAAAATATCATTTTGATGTATTTCGACACAAAAAGCACTTTAAAAAATTGTCGCAACCGCCCTGCCAAACAGTACAGAAAACAATATCTCAACATCGCTGTATAGTCTATTTTTTAAGATTTTTAGTTAAACAAAAAATAATTTTGAAAAAAATTAGGTTATTAAATTTTGTAGTGTCAATCACTTGATTTACAAGTTTGAAGAGGTAACCTTAGTTGCTTTAGTGGTTTGGTGGGGCACACTTTTTTAACACTCCTTTGCTCTGTAGAAGGAGCTATCGAACTCACACGTGTAAAAATGCAAATGTTTCCTTTCCTTGATCATCAAAGGCTGAAGAGCTATGCACTGCCGAGGAAGATTGAAGGAACTAGACTGCCGATGACACTATACACTTTCTAGATCGGCTAGATTTTGAGAAACTTTGAATTTATGTAAAGTTTAAATTTCCTGTTCTGATGTTCTGAACACAGGTCTTTCTTGTCTCGTTCGATTTAGATAATTGAAACTTATCCTGGACTGAGACCTCCATTACATGCAAGTCCATCAATGTCCTGTTCTAGTTTCCATTTCAGACAAAGTTTTCTGCGTTTCAGGCCCTTGACCTTCATTACCTGGAATGCAGCGTGTCTGTAGTGAGAGAGAATCGATTGACCATTTCTTCATTACAATATTACAGTCTAACATGCTTAAACAACGAATGTTTTACAAGTACATGCTTTTTAAGACTATCCAGCGCCCTGTCTTTCTATTTTTCAAGGCTCGAATGCTGGAACTTCATGCAAAGGAGAATAAAAAACACGATACATTGTTCTGTCAATGACATTCCTACAGGGATCCTCTTCTCGCTTCTTCAACAAGTAGGCGATACTGTTTTCGACTTCAGATTTTACATGCAAGTACAGTAGGTTTGCATTTTCTGTGTCTCCAAGCTTCTCTTTCAATCCCTGTGTTTTAATGGGCTTCCCAAACAGATAATAAAAGCGACCAGGTAGCCTAGGTAAGAGACCTGGGAAGAACAGTTCTGCGCTGGCAACCTCCTCTTTACTGTCATCCCTGTAATCAGATTCAGATCATATTCTCAGTTATGACACAAAAGCTGTGAAAAAACAGTCAATGTCATTGCTTAACCTATAAAGAGAATGTTGATTACCTTACTCTTGTAAGCTTACTCATAAAGCCTCTGACGTAGTCATTTAGTATTGGTATTTTCATCATATCATGGTAATCTAAAGCAAACTGCAACACACAGACATGTTTTTTTCCCCATCACGAGCATGAATTTCGAAGATAAAGTTTGGAAAAGGAAGAGTAAAACAGGAGGAGATCTTTGAAAGACAAATCTTCCGGAGGTGCCACTGCTATGAAAATAAAGATAACTAAGACCAGTTGTTTGTTCTTTCTCTAGCAAGATTTTGGATGTAGAAAACTATGCCTGTGTTGGAAGATTTTGCAATGTTATGGACAAAACAGAAAGATGTTTCAACCATCAAAGGAAGGAAGGCTAGTGGACTGGAAATAATAAACAATAAACTGATGTCAACAGAACCAAAGCTTACTTCTCCTATATCATCTTTGTTAGATTTGGAGTGAGTTCAGCTTTGGATAAGAAGGATTTTGTATTAGCTGTAGGATTTCTGATTATTGCTAAGTGTTTGAATTTGAAACAGGTTTTGAATTTCAAAACCTGTATTTATCCAAATCTCTCAGGATTGTTGAGAGATTTGTAGAGATTGATTCAATTGCATTGTTAGCCTATATATAGGCATTTTGAATTCAATAAAGATTATGTGATTTTGATTCCAGAAATTTATGTAAATTCAATCTTCAATTCAGCTCTGTTTTATTTCTTAAAATTCTCATTTTCCAGAATTTGATTGCTACAGTAACTGTTACAAACAGTTACTGTGCAGATCATCAATTTCCAACAGTGGTATCAGAGCTCTTTGTTCCTTCGGGACTGTGAGGTATTTTCGAGTGAATTGTGAGGCTCTTTTGAGTGAAACACAGAGAGGGTGAGTGCAAAACACAAGTGAGTCAATTGATTTCAAAAATCATGTCTGCATCGAGCAATCAAGCTTCTGCCATTCCGCTATTTTCTGGAGAGAATTATCATATCTGGGCTGTTAAGATGAGATTTTATTTAAGATCTCAAGGGCTATGGAATGTTGTTGCAACCAATGCCGATCCATCTCCACTTCCAGCAAATCCAACACTTGCACAAATTAGAGCATTTGAGGAAGAAAAACTGAAGAAGGATAAGGCAATTACTTGCCTGCACTCAGGGCTTGCTGATCATGTTTTTACAAAAATCATGGATCTGGAATCACCAAAGCTTGTATGGGACAAGTTACAAGGAGAATTTCAAGGGAGCAGTAGAGTGAAAACAGTTAGATTACTTGCTTTCAAAAGAGAATTTGAGTTGATGAAAATGAAGGAAGCCGAAATTGTCAAGAGTTATTCTGGCAGGCTAATGGATGTTGTCAATCAAATGAGGCTACTTGGAGGGGATGTTGAGGATCAAAAGGTGGTGGAAAAGATCATGGTTTCTTTACCACAGAAATTTGAAGCAAAAATCTCAACAATAGAGGAGTCCTGTGACTTGAGCAGTCTCACAATTGCAGAACTAACAAGTAAACTACTTGTTCAAGAACAAAGAACCCAGATGAGGGATGAAGAAGAAATTGAAGGTGCTTTTCATGCTGAAGACAAGGGGAAAATGCCTTCAAATATGCAGATTAGAAGGCCTTTCAGAATTACAGAAAGTAAATCAGATGTAGAAATAAAAGGGCAAGATTTCTTACCTTGCTCGCACTGCAGGAGAACAAATCATGCAGAGAGGGACTGTTGGTATAAAAACAAACCTGCCATCAAATGCACTTTTTGCAATTTCTTGGGTCACAGTGAGAAATTTTGTAGAGCCAAGAAGAAATCACCTCAGGAGACAACTCAACAACAAGCCCTCGTAACAGAGGCAGAAAAGGAGGAGGATGAGCATCTGTTCATGGTTTCACAGATTTCAAATTCACATGATTTTAATGTTTGGTTTATTGACAGTGGATGTACTAGTCATATGACTAAACATCTAGAGATTTTCTCATCCATTGATGTCACAATACAACCAAAAGTCAAGCTTGGGAATGGTGATATTGTTCAAGCAAAAGGGAGAGGCACCATTGTTGTGAACACTAAGAGAGGTACAAAATTTTTAACTAATGTTTTGTATATCCCAGAGTTAGATCAAAACTTACTTAGTGTTGCACAAATGATGAAGAATGGTTATGAAATTCGTTTCAAAGACAACTCATGTCTTATTTCTGATACACATGGATTGGTATTAGCAAGGCTGGAAATGAATGGGAACAGCTTCTACGTGAAGTTGAATGCAGTTGAAGGACATGCTCTTACTGCCCAAGTTGATAAAAGTGTTATTTGGCACAAGAGTTTTGGGCATCATAAATTCATTGATGATAGATGAAGATGGGAATGTCCAAAGCTAAACTCAAGGAGGAGTGTTAGATTTGGAGTGAGTTCGACTTTGGATAAGAAGGATTTTGTATTAGTCTGTAAGATTTGAATTTTGTATTAGCTGTAGGATTTCTGATTATTACTCAGTGTTTGAATTTGAAACAGGTTTTGCATTTCAAAACTCAGTATTTATCCAAATCTCTCAGGATTGTTGAGAGATTTGTAGAGATTGATTCAATTGCATTGTTAGCCTATATATAGGCATTTTGAATTCAATAAAGATTATGTGATTTTGATTCCAGAAATTTATGTAAATTCAATCTTCAATTCAGCTCTGTTTTATTTCTTAAAATTCTCATTTTCCAGAATTTGATTGCTACGATGACTCGTTACAAACGAGTTCATTGTGCAGATCATCAATTTCCAACAATCTTCTCCTACGGTTCCAAATGGTACAATTGTAGCTCCAAACCTTGCTGCCATTCTGACAAATTCTGGTTGATCAGGCCAAAATAACTTGTATGCTTCACCCTGAAAATTAAAGAAGCACGAGACTTGAGATGTCACAAACATTTGGACAAAGCAATACTTGAAAAGACGGGAAAAAACTTGTATGGTGTCCTCGCACTGCAGCTAGATTCCGGTTTGTGCAATTTCACAGAATTCTTAAGAGAAGTACGGCGGTGACAATGATGACGTTAGAGAATAATATAAATCATATTTCAGGGACTCATCTAACAGCTTAAGCTTTAGGTGAGATGATTATGTGACTCGGTATTGGAGACTTGTTCACTCCGCGATTATGAATACGAATCTCACCATCCCTAATCTATTTGATAAAAATCAAGCAAAGAGTAATGTGGATTCTAGCTCCAAAAAGAGAAGAAGTTGAAATGAAAACAAGGAGCTCGACAATTTGCATACCTTATTATGCAGAGCCTCTCGTTGACCTCCAGGATAAAGAAGCACATGCGATTTAGTTGAAAGCAATTTGAAAAGATTGCTTCCTGTGACAGGCACTGCACCCATTACTTTCAGCCAATCAATCACTGAAAATCCAGTAAATAAGCTCTCCATGACCTCTGAAAATATGCATGGGTGCGCTAAGCCACGAACCATAATATTCTTCTCTCTCAAGAATTCTTGTACAATAGAATAAATCTCAAATCCCATCAGCATGTGGTAACCGATAAATAGGACAGGACCTTCATCCGGAACCCCTGCAAGACCTCTCACTATCGTGCCATCGTCCAGAGTAGAGAACACAGCCGAGCAAGTAGCAAAGAGAAACTTCCTAGAAATCATGTGATTCTAATATGATCAGCTTGATACACAGATAGTTAAACTCTTAAGGCATGAGTTCCAACATGTAAAACGTTAGTCAGGCTGGTTTACACGAAGCCCAAACTGTCAGAACTTAGCCCAGGATTATGACAGAGGTCCTTTGTGGCCAGCTTAATTCATACAAAATTCTAAATTATGAAACAACTACTGTATATTTTCTATAATTTTCTAATGCATGTAACAAGGACATGGTTTATCAGCTTGCTAGAAGCCTGGAATCACAAGAGATTTTTCTTTTATCTTATTCTGTACCTTAAATTTGATGAGCAAGAACAGAATAAAGCAGCGAATTTATTCAGCTTTAGCAGCTTTCTGATAGTATAAATCAAGAGAAATGGAATATCTAATGGAAAAGATTGTGAGATAAGAGAGGGAGTAGGAGAGAATGTAACAATCAACCAGACACACCTGGCTTACACCTGGGATGGGAGGGGTCAGAAATGGCCGAGTTGTTTCTCTCGTGGTGTAACCCCACCAGCACAGAAAACAAGAAGGGATAAAGGTTGGATAAATGGAGAATAAACAGCGAGACTCAAACAGAGCAAATGGCTAATAAATAGTCAGAAGATTGGCTGATTGGGCAATGTGAGTCAAAAAGTTTCACTAACTTTCTTTAAAAGTCTGGACTATGTATGAACAATGATGAATGCTCTGGCTTGACCAGGGTCAAGTCTCCATGTTATCTCATTCTAGGCACAAAAGTGTAACAGCTGCATATAAAAAATTGTCAGCCAACTTACTCAGCCTCCTCATCAAATGCACATTTGAATTCAGACATGCTAGGCGGCAGAAAGTCAGAGACAA
The DNA here is from genome assembly GCA_032356905.1 of Salix exigua. NCBI lineage: Eukaryota > Viridiplantae > Streptophyta > Magnoliopsida > Malpighiales > Salicaceae > Salix > Salix exigua. The sequence continues at coordinate 2,024,578 of CM063592.1, forward strand.
AATCAAGCCTCCTTGTGCGACGATATTTGGAAGTACCTTTGATAATAGTAAGCAAATTAAAACCATCTTCCTGCAAATGAAATAAATAAAAGAAGTCATATGCCTGCCTTCCTATACTGGGAAATAAAGCTTCACTGCACTGAACATCACGATGAACGAGTTATGGATGCACCAGATGTTTCACAAGATCGATCTCTTTTCGGAAAACCAGAGTCTAGGAGTTAACAGGAAGAATTGGTACAGGATTTCGCTCCCAGAACCACCTCATCAACCGAAGCATTGAGTCTATAATACATGATAGATGGTAAACAGTGTACAGAGTGTGGTAATTTAAAATGATGATCCATATGCTCATACCAAAAATGATGCCTATAGTGTTTATTCACAAGCAAGAAGTCATTCGAGGGTTTTTTTTTTTGTAATCTCAAACCTTTTAATTTGAAAGTGTCGAAGAATCATCTTCATCTAAAAACATAAGTTATTAGGTGAACCTCTTAATCTGATTTATATTGTTCTGTAGCACAAACCCTCAAATAAAAACTCTTTAGGCTTGAAACTTGCGTAAACTCACATTATCCTGTACTTGATTTTTATCAAATAGAATAAGGGTGGTGAGATTTGAACTCGTGACCGCTGAGTCAACAATGCTTTGATACCATGTCAAAGAACCATCTTCACCTAAAAACTTAATTTATATTATTCTCTAACATAAAGGAGCTTAAATGGTGTCTTTGAGAAGCATCAAAACGTCGAAGATGCAGGAATTCCTATACAGTTTCTGTGCTTATTTTAGTCACAAGGATACACCACTTTTTTTCACCTACCATCAACAAGGAATGCCCATTGTACTTGAAGCAACGAACTTTGCAGTTCTTTAATGAACTTTTAAGACGGCGAGTTTCATCCCTACTAGGAAGCAAGTTATCATTTCCACTGCATTGCAAACACAGCATCAACTTCAACATTTATCCATATTAAACCAATGCAAGAGGGAATCCCATATAGATTCTCAAAGTAAATCAGTCATGAGAAGAAAATCTTGACT
>CM063592.1:2026122-2054792 GCA_032356905.1 Salix exigua
AGTCAAGATTTTCTTCTCATGACTGATTTACTTTGAGATTCTATATGGGATTCCCTCTTGCATTGGTTTAATATGGATAAATGTTGAAGTTGACGCTGTGTTTGCAATGCAGTGGAAATGATAACTTGCTTCCTAGTAGGGATGAAGCTCGCCGTCTTAAAAGTTCATTAAAGAACTGCAAAGTTCGTTGCTTCAAGTACAATGGGCATTCCTTGTTGATGGTAGGTGAAAAAAGTGGTGTATCCTTGTGACTAAAATAAGCACAGAGACTGTATAGGAATTTCTGCATCTTAGACGTTTTGATGCTTCTCAAAGACACCATTTAAGCTCCTTTATGTTAGAGAATAATATAAATTAAGCTTTTAGAATAATATAAATTAAGCTTTTAGGTGAAGATGGTTCTTTGACATGGTATCAAAACCTTGTTGACCCAGCGGTTACGAGTTCAAATCTCATCATCGTCATTCCATTTGATAAAAATCAAGCACACGATAATGTGAGTCTCACGCAATTTTCAAGCCAAAAGGCTTTCATTTGAGGTTCGTGTTAGAGAATAATATAAATCATATTAAGAGATCTCACCTAACAACTTAAATTTTTAAGTGAAGATGGTTCATTAACACTTTCAAATTAAAAGGTTTGTGATCACAAAAAACCCTCGAATGACTTCTTGCTTGTGAATAAACACTATAGGCATCATTTTTGGTATGAGCATATGGATCATCATTTTAAATTACCACACTCTGTACACTGTTTACCATCTATCATGTATTCTAGACTCAATGCTTCGGTTGATGAGGTGGTTCTGGGAGCGAAACCCTGTACCAATTCTTCCTGTTAACTCCTAGACTCTGGTTTTCCGAAAAGAGATCGATCTTGTGAAACATCTGGTGCATCCATAACTCGTTCATCGTGATGTTCAGTGCAGTGAAGCTTTATTTTCTAGTATAGGAAGACAGGCATATGACTTCTTTTATTTATTTCATTTGCAGGAAGATGGTTTTAATTTGCTTACTATTATCAAAGGTACTTCCAAATATCGTCGCACAAGGAGGCTTGATTTTGTCTCTGACTTTCTGCCGCCTAGCATGTCTGAATTCAAATGTGCATTTGATGAGGAGGCTGAGTAAGTTGGCTGACAATTTTTATATGCAGCTGTTACACTTTTGTGCCTAGAATGAGATAACATGGAGACTTGAACCTGATCAAGCCAGAGCATTCATCATTGTTCATACATAGTCCAGACTTTTAAAGAAAGTTAGTGAAACTTTTTGATTCACATTGCCCAATCAGCCAATCTTCTGACTATTTATTACCCATATGCTCTGTGTGATTCTCGCTGTTTATTCTCCATTTATCCAACCTTTATCCCTTCTTGTTTTCTGTGCTGGTGGGGTTACACCACGAGAGAAACAACTCGGCCATTTCTGACCCCTCCCATCCCAGGCGTGATTCCCGGCTTCTAGCAAGCTGACAAACCATGTCCTTGTTACATGCATTAGAAAATTATAGAAAATATACAGTAGCTGTTTAATAATTTAGAAGTTCGTATGAATTAAGCTGACCACAAAGGACCTCTGTCATAATCCTGGGCTAAGTTCTGACAGTTTGGGCTTCGTGTAAACCAGCCTGACTAACGTTTTACATGTTGGAACTCATGCCCTAAGAGTTTAACTATCTGTGTATCAAGCTGATCATATTAGAATCACATGATTTCTAGGAAGTTTCTCTTTGCTACTTGCTCGGCTGTGTTCTCTACTCTGGACGATGGCACGATAGTGAGAGGTCTTGCAGGGGTTCCGGATGAAGGTCCTGTCCTATTTATCGGTTACCACATGCTGATGGGATTTGAGATTTATTCTATTGTACAAGAATTCTTGAGAGAGAAGAATATTATGGTTCGTGGCTTAGCGCACCCATGCATATTTTCAGAGGTCATGGAGAGCTTATTTACTGGATTTTCAGTGATTGATTGGCTGAAAGTAATGGGTGCAGTGCCTGTCACAGGAAGCAATCTTTTCAAATTGCTTTCAGCTAAATCGCATGTGCTTCTTTACCCTGGAGGTCAACGAGAGGCTCTGCATAATAAGGTATGCAAATTGTCGAGCTCCTTGTTTTCATTTCAACTTCTTCTCTTTTTGGAGCTAGAAACCATACACCCAAAATTTTCTTTCTTTTATATCTTAAATATTCTCTTCTTTTCATTTCTCAGAATGTGGTTGTACCATGAAATGTAGCAGTGTCGGTTTAGGGAATCGTCTGGAATAGGGATGGTGAGATTCGTATTTATAATCGTTGAGTGAACAAGTCTCCAATACCGAGTTACAGAACCATCTCACCTAAAGCTTAAGCTGTTAGATGAGACCCTGAAATATGATTTATATTATTCTCTAACATCATCATTGTCACCGCCGTAATTCTCTTTAGAATTCTGTGAAATTGCACAACGCGGAATCTAGCTGCAGTGCGAGGACACCATACAAGTTTTTTCCCGTCTTTTCAAGTATTGCTTTGTCCAAATGTTTGTGACATCTCAAGTCTCGTGCTTCTTTAATTTTCAGGGTGAAGCATACAAGTTATTTTGGTCTGATCAACCAGAATTTGTCAGAATGGCAGCAAGGTTTGGAGCTACAATTGTACCATTTGGAACCGTAGGAGAAGATGATATAGGAGAAGTAAGCTTTGGTTCTGTTGACATCAGTTTCTTGTTTATTATTTCCAGTCCACTAGCCTTCCTTTGATGGTTGAAACATCTTTCTGTTCTGTCCATAACATTGCAAAATCTTCCAACACAGGCATAGTTTTGCTACATCCAAAATCTTGTTAGAGAAAGAACAAACAACTGGTCTTAGTTATCTTTATTTTCATAGCAGTGGCACCTCCGGAAGATTTGTCTTTCAAAGATCTCCTCCTGTTTTACTCTTCCTTTTCCAAACTTTATCTTCGAAATTCATGCTCGTGATGGAAAAAAAACATGTCTGTGTGTTGCAGTTTGCTTTAGATTACCATGATATGATGAAAATACCAATACTAAATGACTACGTCAGAGGCTTTATGAGTAAGCTTACAAGAGTAAGGTAATCAACATTCTCTTTATAGGTTAAGCAATGACATTGACTGTTTTTTCACAGCTTTTGTGTCATAACTGAGAATATGATCTGAATCTGATTACAGGGATGACAGTAAAGAGGAGGTTGCCAGCGCAGAACTGTTCTTCCCAGGTCTCTTACCTAGGCTACCTGGTCGCTTTTATTATCTGTTTGGGAAGCCCATTAAAACACAGGGATTGAAAGAGAAGCTTGGAGACACAGAAAATGCAAACCTACTGTACTTGCATGTAAAATCTGAAGTCGAAAACAGTATCGCCTACTTGTTGAAGAAGCGAGAAGAGGATCCCTGTAGGAATGTCATTGACAGAACAATGTATCGTGCTTTTTATTCTCCTTTGCATGAAGTTCCAGCATTCGAGCCTTGAAAAATGGAAAGACAGGACACTGGATAGTCTTAAAAAGCATGTACTTGTAGAACATTCGTTGTTTAAGCATGTTAGACTGTAATATTGTAATGAAGAAATGGTCAATCGATTCTCTCTCACTACAGACACGCTGCATTCCAGGTAATGAAGGTCAAGGGCCTGAAACGCAGAAAACTTTGTCTGAAATGGAAACTAGAGCAGGACATTGATGGACTTGCATGTAATGGAGGTCTCAGTCCAGGATAAGTTTCAATTATCTAAATCGAACGAGACAAGAAAGACCTGTGTTCAGAACATCAGAACAGGAAATTTAAACTTTACATAAATTCAAAGTTTCTCAAAATCTAGCCGATCTAGAAAGTGAATAGTGTCATCGGCAGTCTAGTTCCTTCAATCTTCCTCGGCAGTGCATAGCTCTTCAGCCTTTGATGATCAAGGAAAGGAAACATTTGCATTTTTACACGTGTGAGTTCGATAGCTCCTTCTACAGAGCAAAGGAGTGTTAAAAAAGTGTGCCCCACCAAACCACTAAAACAACTAAGGTTAACTCTTCAAACTTGTAAATCAAGTGATTGACACTACAAAATTTAATAACCTAATTTTTTCAAAATTATTTTTGTTTAACTAAAAATCTTAAAAATAGACTATATCGCGATGTTGAGATATTGTTTTTGGCCTGTTTGGGAGGCTGATTACTGTAACTTTTCAAAGTACTTTTCGTCATTGAAATACATCAAAATGATTTTTTTATTTTTAAAAATTATTTTTGACATCAATGACATCAAAATAATCTAAAAACACCAAAACATATTCACTTTAAATAAATAAAAATCAAATTTCTACTGGCCGTGCCAAATAGCTTCTTCATATCATCCCAATCTAGTGATGCTTTTTTATCCTATCATAACCATATATAAAAGACAAATCAAAATAAATTTTAAAATTTAAATTTCCATAAACACATCATAGAATTAAATTAAAAAAAATAAAAACCATAGGTGAAAAAGAGTTAAAAAGTATTGATGAGTGGGAAACAGTGTTTTAAAAACACTAAATTAAAATATACATCTAAATTTTTTCAAGGAATTAATGTTCCTAAAAAAAATCTATAAAGATTAACTAGAATTTACCTGCACGTAAAATTAGTGAATTATTTTCACCTACCAATCAAACCCAATGTACCTGTAGAAACCTTTCTTATCTGAATTTATAGTTGAGAGCCAAAAAAATCTGCCTTTTTCTTCTATATTCCTATCCAACACTCCTTTTTGGCCAAGAGAGCAGATAACCAAAAAAAAAACATGGGAGGAGGAGCCATGCATATAGACTTAATTCCTGTGATTCAATTGAAACCTTCTACTTCTGCCATCCCTTCTACTTCTACTAGTCTTAAATTCCCTGTATCAGTTAGTGAAAATGGTGCGTCTTTTGGACAGTCTTGTACTGCTTCTTCTTGTTCCTGTAAAAGCGGAACATGTACAAGAAAGTTAGAGTCTGTAATACATGGCAAAGATCATGATATAAGGACTGATGGGGTGTCTCCATATCATGTTGTTCTAGGACCTGTGCCATCACAATCGGAAGTTGGAAGTGCCATAGCTTCCCTTCGAAAGTGAGTGATATCTCCTTCTTGTTCTATCTAGAAAGTTTGCATGAATTATTCTGATGAATTGTTATGTTGACAGTTTTATGAGTGAGGTTTCTTCATCTGGGCAAATGTTTTTGGACTGTTCTGGTGTTAAAACATTGCAATCTCTTGGTTATGGAATAGTTCGTGATGCTTTTAGCTTGCTGCAAACAGATTCGTCAATTAAGGTGCCTCTTCTCGATCTGGGTGTTGGGTATTTCATAATTCAGTTTGAAGAATGAAATTGAATCTTACTTTCTACTTGTATCACATTAATTTTCTGAGTTGTGTCACTTATGGAGTCTAAAATGAATGTAGAGGCTGGTGATTTCTCTAGCATCTGACAAGGCTGTCTGGGATGCTATTATAAGCAATGAGGCAGTGAGGAAGCTGCAAGAGTCTTGCTACCCAGGTTTGTATTCTTGAACTACTTTCATGACATATATTGGACGGGAATTTTAGAAAAGAGTTTGCATCGATTCTAGGTATGGCTCAAACTGGCTCATGATTTTGTGCTCTCAAGTATCAAGAAAATCAATAGGTCCCTAGCTCTTCCGTTAATAGAAACGGGGCATTTGGTTCTTTTATTGCAACAATTCTAAGCATTAAAATTGTGCACTTGAGGCCGTAGCCTAGCGGAGGAGGGGCTTATTCCCTTCCTCTGCACGCAGGTTCGACTCTCTGTACACGTCTATCTCCTGCGGTGTCTTACTTGCCCCAATGGGTTTGCAGAGTGTTCAATGAGTTTGGGGATAAGTTGTGGTGTGTATAATCTAGCCTGGACACCCGGTTATAAAAAATAATAATTTTAGTAATTTCATGGGGGGTTGGAAAAATATTGTTAAGAGTGACCTGTGGAAGGAGAAGGAAACCTTGTAGTTCAGAAGGAACTGATTTCCAGGCTTACATTTGCTTATAACTTGATGATCAATTTGCCTTCAATCTTCTCTGAACTTACTACAGTGTTATTAATCTGTGCAGCTGAAGAATATAGGAAAGAAAGGTGCGAGGATGAATCTGACATAGCTGCTCGCGTTTTGAGGTGGATCATGGACATCACCAAAGCCAAAATTATTGAACTCGTTGATAAATTCACGCTGTTAATGAATGAGGTTTTTCAACCAATTGAGAAGGAAAAAACAAGAGAAGAAACCAATCATAATGCGGATGACAAAGTTAGATCATCACTGCTTCTCTCCATTGTGATCCTCTTGATTGTAGTCGTGGCAAGGACTCGCGGAGCTTAACTGCCTAGATAGTTGATGGTTGCTGTAAACTATAAGCTTGTACACCCTCATCTGTTCATATTCATAGATGAAACATTTTTGTTTTATAATAATCTCAATTTCTTGAAGTCCAAATCTTTCTCTCTTGCAATCAAAATGAAGGGATGGGATCTTAAAGTCTAGCAAGCTGATAACGAAACCTCTGAAGCTATTGTATTCGAGCAAAAAGCAAATCAAACAGATGGCTACAATGGCTCCCGATCAACAGTACAGATCCAACGCTGAACAGACCGTGCATGGAATACATAAATCAATTAGATATAATGGCTACCGGAAAGTTAGGCAACTCATCTCAGAAAAATTCTGCTGGTAGTAATTATCAGCTACGTTAATCACATGAGTAAGCTAGCTTGTGAAGGGTAAACCCTGGTTCATAAATGCAGAGAAAACTACTTGCAGGTCCTGTTTTGCTCAGGAGACAGGAAAGGATAATTAAAATAATTGTTCCAATCTGAACATAAAACTAAGGCTGTGGCAATTCAACTGGAAAGATTGGAGACGACAGAGAGCACTACAATTGAACGTAGGAATTTCATTCCAACCCAGATACAAGCTAAAGGTTCTTCAGAAGCCAACATCAATGGTATCCAAGGAAACACACAAATGGTTTATTAAATCTAAAGATGACACAGACATTACTCCAGAAAACCAGAAACCAAGACCTGATCTTGTACACTCATATTCCAAACTACACTAATCTTTATGCCTCCCTATCACTTCTTAGTGCTTCTACCTCCTCCACCATTATTCCCTCCAGCCGCTCCCTGTGCAGCCTTTCTCGCTGCTTTTTCCTGTAAAGCCCTCGCGTCTCTGCACACTCGAGTCAAGAAAACAGAAATTAAAAACCATTTTTTCTTAAAAAATAGTTGGAGCGATAATAAAATATATGAAAAAAACCTTTCACGGCGTTGTTCAGGTGTTAGGCCATCATCTTTGGGATTCTTTGTTTTATGGCCTGCCCTAGCTTGAGCCCTTTCACGGTCTCTTTCTCTTTGGCTACCGCGTTCGCTTCAGTTAAATCCAAACAAAAATCATTACAAAACCAAAGGGGCATAATTTACAAGACATAACAAGCTATCCCAAATTATTATAAAGACAAATAAAGAGATACGAGAAGCACAAAACTGATCTTCAGTAAAGGATATGAGTCATTGTAGATCGATTGGTTGACTGAGTGGGAAGTAGTCAATCAGAATTCCTGAAAATTCAGACAAAAATCTGAGCTTCACTACATTACAGTAAGCAAAAAACCATCGAAGGAACACAGAGACAATGGAAGCACCTGCACCTGCCGGTCGGAGACGGACTCGGACAGCGTGATCCAAAAATTCCGCTCCTTTCGAAACAAAATTGGTATCAACTGTCTCGGACAAGAAGCTGTGGCAACTAGAAAAAGAGTGGAAGATGATGCTATGGAAGACTCCAGAAGCCGACGTGTCTAAATAAATAAAAAATAGTGTTGGGATTTTCTAGAATTGAATACATTATTGGATTTAATTATAACTTAGTATCTGTAGTTTAAGAAAAGTTATTTATCAGTCCTTGTAGTATTAGAAATAATTAAATTGTACCTGAGCATCCTCACTTGTAAATCATTGTTGAGAAATTCATCTCAGATGTAAATTTCACAAATTAGGCACTTCTATTCTCTCTTTTTTTTATTATTATTTTTCAAGAAAAAGGAAACAAAATAAATCTGAAAAAAAACATAAAACTAATAAAATGTTTATAAGTTGCTAAAAAAAGTAAATGGATTATATAAATATTATTTGAAAATAGGGATATTAGATAGTTATTTTTGTCAAACTACTGTGACTAAATAAAATGATTTACTTAAAATTACTATACCCGTCAAGGTTTTTGAAAATGTTTTTTTTACATGGAAAATACAATGTAAATTGGGATCATGAACTCGGATTCTAAAATTATAAGTAAAATATCTTACTAATTATATATAACAATATAACACAATTAAAATAAAAGTGAGATACAACAGAAAAGTTCAAACACTTATAGTTCAAATAAAAATTCATACTTGGTTTAAATAACTTACAAATATAATATAATTATATTCATAGAATTTCATTAACTAAAAATTAATAAACCTAAAATAGACAATCTAATGGTGTGCCATGTAAATTAAAATTAGTTTTATTGTCTTTATTTTCCTCATCATTGCTAAGATATTTATCAAAATAATTATTATCTAAATAATTATTATTGCTACTATTAATATCACCACTAATTAGTACCAATACCGACACCAATATTATCAAGAATATTTTAATTTAGTAGGTAGGGTCTTGGTTTAGTTGCACCAGGGTTGAAATCATACCATGCACATTTGTTATTCTCGCGGTGCTTTACTTGGTCACTGGGCTTATAAGATATTCAGTGGATCCGAGAACTAGTTGTGGTGCGTATAAGCTGACTCAGTACATCCCGATTATAAAAAAATATTTTAATTCAAACTCCTTGAATCAAAATTGATGTCATCTTGAATCTCTAAATCATCTTCAATACCATTACTCCATTTCAGTATCATTAAAAATTTCATCATTATCATTTTTATCTTCTTTACCATCTTTGCTTCGTGCTACACAAATTACTGAAATTGTATCAAGACAAGCAATTTATATTATGAAGCTAATTATATCAGCAATGTTGTATCATCCCTTGTTTTGAGTTACTATAAGGAAAAAGTTTGTATATAAATTTGAGTTCTTACAATCAATTAATTTGTGGAAGTCCCCAGAACCCATAAATGCTTGCTGTAATCATCTTTAAGGGTCAAACGCTGGAACTTCATCTGCAGGAGAACGCAATGCACGATAAACTGTTCTGTCAATAATACTTCTATGAGGATCATCCTCCCGCTTCTTCAACAGATAAGCAAGACAACTTTCGACCTCAGATTTTATGTGCAGGTATAGCTGGTTTGCGTTTTCTTTGTCCTCAAGCATCTCTCCCTTTCCCTTTGTTTCTATAGGCTTTCCGAACAGATAATAAAAACGGCCAGGCACCTTTGGCAAAAGACCTGGTAAGTAGAACATCTGGTTTGCCACCTCTCCTTGGCTCTCGTCCCTGTGAACGCACCATATAATTTGTCACACAAATGTATAATAAGGGAGCTATCGTTTTTGTTTTTCTTTTATTCGAGGAAACCACACCCCCGAAAAGCATACTTTGTGGGCCCAGGAGAGCGAGTAAAACCCCGATTGTCCTAGGCTCTTACAAGAGATGCATGCCCTGACTCGAACTCGAGACCTGCTGTGCAGATCTCGAGCCCCTTGTCATCACGCTGAGCCCCTTGGGGAGCTATCATCTTATGTTAAGGTGTCTTCTACAACAACATATGTAGCTAGCAAGTGCAAATATTATTGCTTGAATACCAAATACCTTATTTTTATAGATTTACGAGCGGCGTCTCTGATGTAGCCATTAACCACTGGGATCTTCATCAAGTCATTGTAATCAAAAACCAACTGCAACATCCAAACAGAGAACTTTAAAAAGAATATAATAAAATAGGATAGGCAGTCGGGGAACTTTGAGTATAATTGCAGGCCTCTCTTTTTTTTTTTTTGTCATAGATAGGACCTGGCAGCCCACAATCAGTAGTTAGGGAGTCAGGGAATTCTTAGAAGAGCAAAAAATTGAATGGAAAGCATTATTGAGATTTGACATTTCCTGGTTCTGCAAGCACAGCTTGCAAGATTAAAGAATAACGTGAAAGAAGAAGAACCAGATTTGTTCCCATACAAAAATGTACTGGATACAATGTAGTAGTTTGACACTATCTGATGCCAGCCATCAGTGAATACTTAGGCTCAGACGACATATTGTGAAACCTGCTGGTCGAGTGCAAATTATCCTGAATGTGTTGATATCATTATAAAGGTACAGTAAAACCAACTATTTCTTGTGATCATTCTGGGGGGAAAAACTTATTGAGGATAAGAAATAATCTGAAAAATGTAAAAACAGCTAGAAAAAGAACGCGATGCATATATTGGAAGCTATACCAAGTTCAAATGCAAATGATACGTAAATGCTTGAGCATCGGTTTTAGAACTTAAAGCTGTGAAATATCCGGACAAAAAATGGCCCATGCTTACCTCGGTGTAGAAGATCAAATTACGATTCATCGATCCGAGTAATGAAGACCAGGATACGATTACTCGATCCGAGTAATGAAGACCAGGATAATAGCAGATCACAACGATACCGTAATTGAAGCAGAGAAGTAATGACGTGTTAATGTGTGATTTGATTTTGTAATTCAAATACACAGACGAACGTTACTTGTAATTCAAATACATAACGTTACTTGTAATCCGCTATATATATGACAAGTGTGTACATACAATCGAAATCAAGCAATTAGAGAATAATAAAAAATCAATTGATTCTGAAATCTTTCATGGTATCGAGCCAGCAAAAGACTAACGCCTACATGGCCTCCTCAAGCTCTTCTTCCGCCTAACCATCTTCCATCCTCTCAGTACCTTCTGTCACCATCGTCAAGCTTAATCTTGACAACTTTCTCATGTGGAAAGCACAACTTGTTCCATACTTCAAAGGTCAAGATCTCTTCGGTTATCTTGATGGAAGCATCCCAAAACCTCCCAAATTCATCTCTGTCACACACCCTGAAACATCAAGCTGTATCGAACGTCTCAATTCAGCCTACACCCACTTGGATTCGCCAAGACAATTTGATACTCGAGCACACTAATGACATCCTTGTCAGAAAGTGTTCTTGCACAAGTTGTCAATTACACAACATCCAAAGATGTTTGGAATGCACTAGAGGACACATTCTCCTCTCGTTCTCGAGCAAGAATCCTGCAAATCCGAACCCAACTTGCAACTGCAACCAAAGGAAATCAAAGCGCCACAGAATATTTCAATTACGTCAAGCGACTCACAGATGAGTTGGCGGTGGCTGGCCATCCTCTTAATAATGATGATATTATAACTTATCTTCTTGCAGGACTCGGTCATGAATATGACGACCTCGTGACCTCCATTTCAACGACGCATTGATGCTATCACGTTGGAAGAAATCTACTCTCTTTTATTAACCTCCGAAGCACGGCTGTCCGGGCATCATCTCGCCTCTGCCATTCCTCAACCCTATGCAAATTTCACTCAACGACGGACCACCTATCCCGGACGTGGTGGCTATCGTGACAGGGGTAGAAATCATCGTGGAGGATTTAATTCCAGCAATAAATCATTCAACCAGTCTTCGTTGTGTGTCAAATTTGCAACAAAAGTGGACACCTTGCAAAAAAATGTTATTTCAGATTTGACTTAACTTATCAGGAACCCTCTTCAAACCAAGGACTAGCAGCTGTGAGACATGAAGAAACAGATACGTCGGTGTGGACCACAGATACAGGAGCCAATCATCACTTCACAAATGATGCTAACAATATTTCCATGCAGAAATCAAATTACAATGGTGCGGATATCGTACATGTTGGTAATGGTCAAGGTTTGCAAATCTCCAAAATTGGGTCTTCCCTTCTTTCAACTCCTTCGTCAACTTTTGTTCTCAATCAAATTCTTCTTGTTCCTGAAATTCGTCAAAATTTACAATCTGTGCATCAATTTTGCGTTGATAATAACGTATATTTTGAATTTCACTCTTTTCATTTTCTTGTGAAGGATTACTCGGGGAAAGTCCTTTATCGCGGCTATCTTCATGATGGGCTTTACCAATTCATCCACAAAGCTAAAATTCCAAAAGCATTTTCCTGTGTTCGTTCGTTTGAATGGCATCGTCGACTTGGCCATGCATCCACTCCAGTAGTCAATAAAGTGTTATCTAGTTTATCATTTCCTGTCGAGAAAAATAAAACAAGTCATTTGTGCCCTGAATGTCAAATGGCAAAAAGTCACACCTTGCCTTTTAAAACCTCCACCTTTACTTCATCACACCCATTGGATCTAATTTATACAGATGTATGGGGGCCTGCATCCGTCGCTTCCACCACCGGTGCAAGATACTATGTTAGTTTCCTAGATGATTTTTCCAAATTTCTATGGTTGTTTCCCATTAAATTAAAATCCGATGTTGAAAATGTTTTCTTAACATTTCAAACTTACATCGAGAAACAATTTGAGAGAAATATTAAAGTCGTTCAATCCGATTGGGGTGGGGAATATCGTCGCCTAAACACTTACTTTCATCTAGATAGAATCAACCATCGCCTTGCATGCCCTCACACTCAACAGCAAAATGGATCCATTGAACGCAAACATCGACACATTGTCGAAGTTGGACTAAGTCTATTGGCACATTCCAATTTGCCTATGATATATTGGGAAGATGCGTTTCAATGCGCTACCTATATCATTAATAGACTTCCAACCCCCATTTTGCGTCATAAAACACCCTTTGAAATGTTGTATGGTAAACTACCTAATTATCATTTCATGCGCGTATTTGGGTGTGCCTGCTGGCCCAATTTACGACCATACAACAAAAACAAATTAAATTTCAGATCCAAAACATGCATATTCATTGGCTATAGTCTTTGTCATCAAGGGTACAAATGTCTTGATCTCTCGACTGGAAAAATTTATGTCTCACGAAATGTTGTTTTTGACGAATCTCTTTTTCCTTTTTCTAAACAATCTGTCTCGGCCACAAAAGAGTCTTGTTCAATCTCCTCTGTTGCACTCCCACAGAATATCACAACCCCTATGTCTTCTAATTTGCAACCTAATCACGGCTGCTGTCAATGCTTTTGGCAATGGATATCTTACAAAGTCATCACTTGGCTGGCGTGGACAGTGTATATTGTTCTTGGACCGTGTGATCATTACTCAGATCAGTAACTGTATCCTGGTCTTCATTACTCAAATCAGTAACTGTAATTTGATCTTCCACACTCAGCAATATCATCTTCTCCAACAGTCCCAAACGGTACAATAGTGGCTCCAAACCTAGCTGCCATTCTTACAAATTCTTGTTGTTTGGGCCAAATCAGCTTGTATTCTTCACCCTGTAAATAACATATATCCATTATAAAAATTGGAAGAAAAAAGAGATGCTCCAATCGTGACTGCCCACCATCAAGCTGGTGAAACACAGTTTAACCTTTCAACTTCAACAATGCAAGATTAAAGCTCAATTGAGGGATAATTAAGTCCAGCATCAAAAGGATTGATTTGTAATAGAGCTTTCTTTAATTGTCTGCTGCTATTAACAATCTTCCCGCCTGGAAATTTCAGCAACATATGTTTTTAAAGTTTTAACTAGCTTGCCATGTAAATGCCGCATCCCACTTGCAACTGCTTGATTCAATCAATGGAAAACAACAGATAAGAAATGACTTGAGCTATCCATCCAAGTGGCAGTGAAACCATAAAACAATCGGCTGCAACCTAGAGTAACTTAATAAAGTCTCTTCAAAAGATGCTGAAACTTCGTCCGCAACAGATAATCTCTGCCAAGATCAGGAGCATGTGCTCTGTTGCAAACCACAACAAGTTCAAGTTGCTATATAACATGGAAGCCATTGGAATGATCAAATCTTACATCCAAGATTTTCAACTTTTTGTGCAATCTAGGTCCTAATAATCAATGGAAAACAACAGGTAAGAAATGACTTGAGCTATCCATCCAAGTGGCAGTGAAACCATAAAACAATCGGCTGCAACCTAGAGTAACTTTCAAAAGATGCTGAAACTTCGTCCGCAACAGATAATCTCTGCCAAGATCAGGAGCATGTGCTCTGTTGCAAACCACAACAAGTTCAAGTTGCTATATAACATGGAAGCCATTGGAATGATCAAATCTTACATCTAAGATTTTCAACTTTTTGTGCAATCTAAGACCTAATAATCACATAAACCTCAATTTTATTTCTTACTCTTGCATCTAAGAGTTTCAACTTTTGCGCAATCTAAAAACTAATAATCACATAAACTTCAATTTTATTTCTTAAAAGTTTAGTTGCTCAAAAAAATAATCTTGATAGCTGGAGAAAGTTCATGATAATTTTTCAAGGATTAAATGAGATTGGTAATGCTGGTGGTACCATAATAAGTCATCAGCCAACATAATTTGTGCGGGTAACAGCACAAGCAGTGTGATAATGAAGAAAACATTGCCCTCATATTAAGCTACTCTTGTAATAATAAAACATTTGTTAGAGACAACAATTGGAAACAATATTTGATGGAGGAAATTAAGGTCGTCTTGGCAGTTTTGGTTCTGGGAGGTGACAGTGGTAGTGAGAAACTGAGATGTCAGCATGCAGATTATGGAAAGAGAAACAAGCCACTTAAATCTACAAAGTGCCAAACTACTATTCTATCACCATGGATACAAGGGCGTTGTGAATATTAAAAAAATGATTTCCAGAATTTTCACCCTACATCTGCGCACTAACCTCTCATCTGGAAAAATGGAACAAAGCAGATATTTGATGATTGAGATGGGAAAGTGACTACCAAAATATATTATTTTAACCCTACTGAAAAACTTGAAATTAACAAGAGAACTTGGCATACCTTGTAATGAAAGGCCTCACGTACACCTCCAGGATAAAGCAGCACATGTGAATTTGTTGACAGCAACCTGTAAATATTGCTTGCTGTGACAGGTACTGCTCCCATTACTTTCATCCAATCAGTCATCGTAAATTCTGCAGATGAATTCTCTAGCCCCCCTGAGAATGCCATTGGATGTGTCATACCACGAATCATAATGTTCTTCTCTCTTAAGAATGCTTCAACAAGGGAAGGTAGTTCAAGTCCCAACAACATGTGGTAACCAACCAACAAGACTGGACCTTCACTTGGAACCCCACCAAGACCTCTTACAATCTTTCCATCGTCCAGAGTTGAGAACATAGCAGCACTAGAGGCAGTTTGCAATAGCCTGATATTCATGTGATTATATATAAGCTTAGGTTCAGGTTGACAAAGTAAAATGCGTGGAACTAGCAATTTTGATTGACATGCTGCTACGACAAAACTGGGTGAATCGAGAGGTTTTTTACTTCAAGGTCCATTTAAAACTAATCTTCTCAATATATGTTAATCAAATAACTCTAAACACAGATACGCTTGCTAAGAACTTCAAGAGGATTTTACTTTTTGTTAATTGTTTTATTTGTAGCAATGAAATAAAGTTATTCAACAGTAACAACTTTCTGCAACCATGCATTGACATCAAATGACAACTTTTTTTACCAAGAAAGATTGAGAGAAGGGATGGATGGACTGTTAAGGAACCATCTCACCTAAAAACTTAAGCTTATAGGTGAGGCCCCAGAATATGATTTATATTATTCTTTAACACCCCCCCCACCCCACCCCCCACCCCTCTCAAGTGAAAACTCTTTGGACTTGAAACTCGTACACAGATCCATACTACATTTTGTTTGATTTTTATCAAATACAATGGGGTGGTGAGATTCGAACTCATGATCGCTGGGTCAATAAGGCTCTGATACTATGTTAAGGAACCATCTAACCTACAAGCTTAAGCTTATAGGTGAGGCCCTAGAATATGATTTATATTATTCTCTAACACAATCATATAGCATATCATAGACACTAGATCCTTTA
This sequence comes from Salix exigua, assembly GCA_032356905.1. Classification (NCBI taxonomy): domain Eukaryota; kingdom Viridiplantae; phylum Streptophyta; class Magnoliopsida; order Malpighiales; family Salicaceae; genus Salix; species Salix exigua. The sequence continues at coordinate 2,042,105 of CM063592.1, forward strand.
CCAGCAACCTCTTGAGCATAATATAACTTCCTCCTAATGTGGGAGAAATCAACCAAGACCAACTTTCCAATCAGTAACTTTCTTAAAGGAATTGTATCTTTGCAGAAGTTATATGAACCAATGGTAGACAATATCAAATGAGTAAGGGAGAAAGAAATGGACAAAATTATATACATGGATGCAGATTGATCCTCAGGCTTGATCAAGTCACCAGGGTCTCACTTTAATTTAAGCACAAAATGAAGTCCTACTCTGCAATCTAAATAAGGTGGACCGGGTTGCATTTTCAAAAGTGTTCCATTAAGAAATGCATGCAATAAGTTTCTTTTCTGAATTACCCAACTTCTTCAGATACACGTTTGAATTCCGACATGCTAGGCGGCACATAGTTTGAGACATAATCAAGCCTCCTTGAGCGACGGTATTTGCTAGTACCTTTAATAACAGTAAGCAAATTAACACCGTCTTCCTGTACCATCAGAGAGAGGGGGGAAAGAAGGAAGAAGAAAAACAGAAAACCGGTCAATACCCTGTCTTGTCATGGTAAATAAAGTTAAAGAGGGGAAGCATTCATTGCCCAGAATATCAAATGCACAGGGTATGAATACATACCTATCATATGATTCATTAACAAGATACAGAGAAGAGCATAAAGGCCTTTCCCGTGAACATAATAGAGATGAAGGCAATATGAGAAAAACATTCAATTTATCATGCATATGGGAAACTTTCACTAAATTGTGGTGTAAGTGGAGTTGAGAAATAATGATGGCAAGAATATACATGAATGATGGACGGAAACCATCTTGAAAATAAGATGTTCAAGTGCTAATACAGTTGGAGACCCTGTTGAATATAAGAGTCAAGGAGCAACAGTACAACATCTATACACACTACTGCATTATTCAAACACCAATACTAATGCAACCACTTTTCCTCACGTACCAATAAAATAGTGTGCCCATTCTCCTTGAAATGACGAACAGTACAATTCTTTAAGGAACTTTTCAGACGCTGTGATTCATCACCGCTGGGAAGCATTTGATCTTTGCCACTACAAAAGAGAGGATGAAAAGAAAGGACATCAACATTCCTTAAAATTTGCAGATTCAAAACTGTTGCCTATGACATTTGAAAAAGAAAATAAAACAAGAGAAGAAAATTTAGATCAGTGAGGCAGCACTTTCCTACAACAACTGCATACATGATCCTAGCGAAACAATTAAATAATTCATTGCAAGTTACAGCATACAGGTATGCTACAACAATTATAAACACGTATATGACTATAGTTTAAATCCAATCCATGCTGTTTATGTTTGCATAGTGCATTCTCTAATCAGAAAAGGCTGAGAAGGAAACAAATAAAACTTGTATTGTCATAATATTAACCAAATCATGCAAGTATAGAACCAGTAGAGGTGTGGAGAAGCTGTCAGATTCATCAAGACCTAGGAAAGACAGCTTCTTTCAAGAAGTGTTTTAATAATGGTACTGTATCAGCAAATAGTCAACCCTAAAACGAGAGAGAGAGAGAGAGAGAGAGAGAGAGAGAGATAACCACATCTTTAGGAAATTCATGCAGCGTGATAGATTCCCTTTTGCTTTGCTTAACTATTCAAAACAAGTTATATATAGCAATCAAAAATTTGAGGATCAAATTTGATATAATCAGCAAATAATGATATTTCTAAATTTTTCACAACTTCCGGAAAGTGTTTTCCGCCCAAATTTTTCGGAAAACACTTTCCTGAAAACCAAGCCAAATTCTTTTTTAACTGAAAAATATTTTTAATTGACCAAATTTCCGAAAAACAAACAAATACAAGAAAGTTTGAAAAGTAGTTTCACATAATTCACTTTCCGGGAAACAAACACAGCCTTAGTCAAGATTTTCTTCTCATGACTGATTTACTTTGAGAATCTATATGGGATTCCCTCTTGCATTGGTTTAATATGGATAAATGTTGAAGTTGATGCTGTGTTTGCAATGCAGTGGAAATGATAACTTGCTTCCTAGTAGGGATGAAACTCGCCGTCTTAAAAGTTCATTAAAGAACTGCAAAGTTCGTTGCTTCAAGTACAATGGGCATTCCTTGTTGATGGTAGGTGAAAAAAAGTGGTGTATCCTTGTGACTAAAATAAGCACAGAAACTGTATAGGAATTCCTGCATCTTCGACGTTTTGATGCTTCTCAAAGACACCATTTAAGCTCCTTTATGTTAGAGAATAATATAAATTAAGTTTTTAGGTGAAGATGGTTCTTTAACATGGTATCAAAGCCTTGTTGACTCAGCGGTCACGAGTTCAAATCTCACCATCCTCATTCTATTTCATAAAAATCAAGCACAGGATAATGTGAGTCTACGCAAGTTTCAAGCCTAAAGGGTTTTCATTTGAGGGTTTGTGCTAGAGAACAATATAAATCATATTAAGAGGTTTCACCTAACAACTTATGTTTTTAGATGAAGATGATTCTTTAACACTTTCAAATTAAAAGGTTTGAGATTACAAAAAAAAAAAACCTCGAATGACTTCTTGCTTGTGAATTAACACTATAGGCATCATTTTTGGTATGAGCATATGGATCATCATTTTAAATTACCACACTCTGTACACTGTTTACCATCTATCATGTATTCTAGACTCAATGCTTCGGTTGATGAGGTGGTTCTGGGAGCGAAATCCTGTACCAATTCTTCCTGTTAACTCCTAGACTCTGGTTTTCCGAAAAGAGATCGATCTTGTGAAACATCTGGTGCATCCATAACTCGTTCATCGTGATGTTCAGTGCAGTGAAGCTTTATTTTCCAGTATAGGAAGGCAGGCATATGACTTCTTTTATTTATTTCATTTGCAGGAAGATGGTTTTAATTTGCTTACTATTATCAAAGGTACTTCCAAATATCGTCGCACAAGGAGGCTTGATTTTGTCTCTGACTTTCTGCCGCCTAGCATGTCTGAATTCAAATGTGCATTTGATGAGGAGGCTGAGTAAGTTGGCTGACAATTTTTTATATGCAGCTGTTACACTTTTGTGCCTAGAATGAGATAACATGGAGACTTGACCCTGGTCAAGCCAGAGCATTCATCATTGTTCATACATAGTCCAGACTTTTAAAGAAAGTTAGTGAAACTTTTTGACTCACATTGCCCAATCAGCCAATCTTCTGACTATTTATTAGCCATTTGCTCTGTTTGAGTCTCGCTGTTTATTCTCCATTTATCCAACCTTTATCCCTTCTTGTTTTCTGTGCTAATGGGGTTACACCACGAGAGAAACAACTCGGCCATTTCTGACCCCTCCCATCCCAGGTGTAAGCCAGGCGTGTCTGGTTGATTGTTACATTGTCTCTCATACTCCCTCTCTTATCTCACAATCTTTTCCATTAGAAATTCCATTTCTCTTGATTTATACTATCAGAAAGCTGCTAAAGCTGAATAAATTCGCTGCTTTATTCTGTTCTTGCTCATCAAATTTAAGGTACAGAATAAGATAAAAGAAAAATCTCTTGTGATTCCAGGCTTCTAGCAAGCTGACAAACCATGTCCTTGTTACATGCATTAGAAAATTATAGAAAATATACAGTAGCTGTTTAATAATTTAGAAGTTCGTATGAATTAAGCTGACCACAAAGGACCTCTGTCATAATCCTGGGCTAAGTTCTGACAGTTTGGGCTTCGTGTAAACCAGCCTGACTAACGTTTTACATGTTGGAACTCATGCCCTAAGAGTTTAACTATCTGTGTATCAAGCTGATCATATTAGAATCACATGATTTCTAGGAAGTTTCTCTTTGCTACTTGCTCGGCTGTGTTCTCTACTCTGGACGATGGCACGATAGTGAGAGGTCTTGCAGGGGTTCCGGATGAAGGTCCTGTCCTATTTATCGGTTACCACATGCTGATGGGATTTGAGATTTATTCTATTGTACAAGAATTCTTGAGAGAGAAGAATATTATGGTTCGTGGCTTAGCGCACCCATGCATATTTTCAGAGGTCATGGAGAGCTTATTTACTGGATTTTCAGTGATTGATTGGCTGAAAGTAATGGGTGCAGTGCCTGTCACAGGAAGCAATCTTTTCAAATTGCTTTCAACTAAATCGCATGTGCTTCTTTATCCTGGAGGTCAACGAGAGGCTCTGCATAATAAGGTATGCAAATTGTCGAGCTCCTTGTTTTCATTTCAACTTCTTCTCTTTTGGAGCTAGAAACCATACACCCAAAATTTTCTTTCTGTTATATGATAAATATTCTCTTCTTTTCATTTCTCAGAATGTCGTTTTACCATGAAATGTAGCAGTGTCAGTTTAGGGAATCGTCTGGAATAGGGATGGTGAGATTCGTATTCATAATCGCTAAGTGAACAAGTCTCCAATGTCGAAGTCATCGAACCATCTCACCTAAAGCTTAAGCTGTTAGATGAGACCTTGAAATGTAATTTATATTATTCTTTAACATCATCATTGTCTAGAATTCTGTGAAATTGCACAACGCGGAATCTAGCTGCAGTGCGCGAGGACACCATACAAGTTTTTCCAGTCTTTTCAAGTATTGCTTTGTCCAAATGTTTGTGACATCTCAAGTCTCGTGCTTCTTTAATTTTCAGGGTGAAGCATACAAGTTATTTTGGCCTGATCAACCAGAATTTGTCAGAATGGCAGCAAGGTTTGGAGCTACAATTGTACCATTTGGAACCGTAGGAGAAGATGATATAGGAGAAGTAAGCTTTGGTTCTGTTGACATCAGTTTATTGTTTATTATTTCCAGTCCACTAGCCTTCCTTCCTTTGATGGTTGAAACATCTTTCTGTTTTGTCCATAACATTGCAAAATCTTCCAACACAGGCATAGTTTTCTACATCCAAAATCTTGCTAGAGAAAGAACAAACAACTGGTCTTAGTTATCTTTATTTTCATAGCAGTGGCACCTCCGGAAGATTTGTCTTTCAGAGATCTCCTGTTTTACTCTTCCTTTTCCAATCTTTATCTTCGAAATTCATGCTCGTGATGGAAAAAAAACATGTCTGTGTGTTGCAGTTTGCTTTAGATTACCATGATATGATGAAAATACCAATACTAAATGACTACGTCAGAGGCTTTATGAGTAAGCTTACAAGAGTAAGGTAATCAACATTCTCTTTATAGGTTAAGCAATGACATTGACTGTTTTTTCACAGCTTTTGTGTCATAACTGAGAATATGATCTGAATCTGATTACAGGGATGACAGTAAAGAGGAGGTTGCCAGCGCAGAACTGTTCTTCCCAGGTCTCTTACCTAGGCTACCTGGACGCTTTTATTATCTGTTTGGGAAGCCCATTAAAACACAGGGATTGAAAGAGAAGCTTGGAGACACAGAAAATGCAAACCTACTGTACTTGCATGTAAAATCTGAAGTCGAAAACAGTATCGCCTACTTGTTGAAGAAGCGAGAAGAGGATCCCTGTAGGAATGTCATTGACAGAACAATGTATCGTGCTTTTTATTCTCCTTTGCATGAAGTTCCAGCATTCGAGCCTTGAAAAATGGAAAGACAGGACACTGGATAGTCTTAAAAAGCATGTACTTGTAGAACATTCGTTGTTTAAGCATGTTAGACTGTAATATTGTAATGAAGAAATGGTCAATCGATTCTCTCTCACTACAGACACGCTGCATTCCAGGTAATGAAGGTCAAGGGCCTGAAACGCAGAAAACTTTGTCTGAAATGGAAACTAGAGCAGGACATTGATGGACTTGCATGTAATGGAGGTCTCAGTCCAGGATAAGTTTCAATTATCTAAATCGAACGAGACAAGAAAGACCTGTGTTCAGAACATCAGAACAGGAAATTTAAACTTTACATAAATTCAAAGTTTCTCAAAATCTAGCCGATCTAGAAAGTGAATAGTGTCATCGGCAGTCTAGTTCCTTCAATCTTCCTCGGCAGTGCATAGCTCTTCAGCCTTTGATGATCAAGGAAAGGAAACATTTGCATTTTTACACGTGTGAGTTCGATAGCTCCTTCTACAGAGCAAAGGAGTGTTAAAAAAGTGTGCCCCACCAAACCACTAAAGCAACTAAGGTTACCTCTTCAAACTTGTAAATCAAGTGATTGACACTACAAAATTTAATAACCTAATTTTTTTCAAAATTATTTTTTGTTTAACTAAAAATCTTAAAAAATAGACTATACAGCGATGTTGAGATATTGTTTTTGGCCTTGTTTGGGAAGGCGGTTATTGTAACTTTTCAAAGTACTTTTCGTGTTGAAATACATCAAAAAGATATTTTTTTATTTTTTTAAATCATTTTTTTAACACCAGCACATCAAAATAATCTAAAAACACCAAAACATATTCATTTTAAATGAAAAAAAATCAAATTTATGCAGCACGGCGGCTGAAACGCCATGCCAAACAGCTTCTTCATATCATCCCAATGTAGTGATGCTTTTTTTATACTATCATAACCATATAAAAGACAAATCAAAATAAATTTTAAAATTTAAATCTCCATAAACACATCATAGAATTAAATTAAAAAAATAAAAACCATAGGTGAAAAAGAGTTAAAAAGTATTGATGAGTGGGAAACAGTGTTTTAAAAACACTAAATTAAAATATACATCTAAATTTTTTCAAGGAATTAATGTTCCTAAAAAAAATCTCTAAAGATTAACTAGAATTTACCTGCACGTAAAATTAGTGAATTATTTTCACCTACCAATCAAACCCAATGTACCTGTAGAAACCTTTCTTATCTGAATTTATAGTTGAGATAAATTGCCAAAAAATCTGGCCTTTTCTTCTATCTTCCTATCCAACACTCCTTTTTGGCCAAGAGAGTAAACAGATAACAAAAAAAAAAAAACATGGGAGGAGGAGCCATGCATATAGACTTAATTCCTATGATTCAATTGAAACCTTCTACTTCTGCCATCCCTTCTACTTCTGCTAGTCTTAAATTCCCTGTATCAGTTAGTGAAACTGTTGCGTCTTTTGGACAGTCTTGTACTGCTTCTTCTTGTTCCTGTAAAAGCGGAACATGTACAAGAAAGTTAGAGTCTGTAATACATGGCAAAGATCATGATATAAGGACTGATGGGGTGTCTCCATATCATGTTGTTCTAGGACCTGTGCCATCACAATCGGAAGTTGGAAGTGCCATAGCTTCCCTTCGAAAGTGAGTGATATCTCCTTCTTGTTCTATCTAGAAAGTTTGCATGAATTATTCTGATGAATTGTTATGTTGACAGTTTTATGAGTGAGGTTTCTTCATCTGGGCAAATGTTGTTGGACTGTTCTGGTGTTAAAACATTGCAATCTCTTGGTTATGGAATAGTTCGTGATGCTTTTAGCTTGCTGCAAACAGATTCGTCAATTAAGGTGCCTCTTCTCGATCTGGGTGTTGGGTATTTCATAATTCAGTTTGAAGAATGAAATTGAACCTTACTTTCTACTTGTATCACATTAATTTTCTGAGTTGTGTCACTTATGGAGTCTAAAATGAATGTAGAGGCTGGTGATTTCTCTAGCATCTGACAAGGCTGTCTGGGATGCTATTATAAGCAATGAGGCAGTGAAGAAGCTGCAAGAGTCTTGCTACCCAGGTTTGTATTCTTGAACTACTTTCATGACATATATTGGACGGGAATTTTAGAAAAGAGTTTGCATCGATTCTAGGTATGGCTCAAACTGGCTCATGATTTTGTGCTGTCAAGTATCAAGAAAATCAATAGGTCCCTTGCCCTTCCGTTAATAGAAACGGGGCATTTGGTTCTTTTATTGCAACAATTCTAAGCATTAAAATTGTGCACTTGAGGTCGTAGCCTAGTGGAGGAGGGGCGGGGCTTTATTCCCTTCCTCTGCACGCAGGTTCGACCCTCTCTATACACGCCTATCCCCTGCGGTGTCTTACTTGCCCCAATGGGCTTGCAGAGTGTTCAATGGGTTTGAGGCGTGGTGTGTATAATCTAGCCTGGACGCTCTATCCCCTGCGGTGTCTTACTTGCCCACTGGGCTTGCAGGGTATTTAGTGGGTCTGAAGATTAGCCGTGGTGTGCATAATCTGGCCCGGACACCCCAGTTATAAAAAATAATAATTGTAGTAATTTCAGGGGGGTTGGAAAAATACTGATAAGAGTGACCTGTGGAAGGAGAAGGAACCTTGTAGTTCAGAAGGAACTGATTTCCAGGCTTACATTTGCTTATAACTTGATAATCAATCTGCCTTAATCTTCTCTGAACTTACTACAGTGTTATTAATCTGTGCAGCTGAAGAATATAGGAAAGAAAGCTGCGAGGAAGAACCGGACATAGCTGCTCGCGTTTTGAGGTGGATCATGGACATCACCAAAGCCAAAATTATCGAACTCGTTGATAAATTCACGCTATTAGTGAATGAGGTTTTTCAACCAATTGAGAAGGAAAAACCAAGAGAAGAAACCAATCATAATGCGGATGACAAAGTTAGATCATCACTGCTTCTCTCCATTGTGATCCTCTTGATTGTAGTCGTGGCAAGGACTCGCGGAGCTTAACTGCCTAGATAGTTGATGGTTGCTGTAAACTATAAGCTTGTACACCCTCATCTGTTCATATTCAAAGATGAAACATTTTTGTTTTATAATAATCTAAATTTCTTGAAGTCCAAATCTTTCTCTCTTGCAATCAAAATGAAGTGATGGGATCTTAAAGTCTAGCAAGCTGATAACGAAACCTCTGAAGCTATTGTATTCGAGCAAAAGCAAATCAAACAGATGGCTACAATGGCTCCCGATCAACAGTACAGATCCAACGCTGAACAGACCGTGCATGGAATACATAAATTAATTAGATATAATGACTACCGGAAAGTTAGGCAACCCATCTCAGAACAAATTCTGCTGCTAGTAATTATCAGCTACGTTAATCACATGATTGAGCTTGTGCAGGGAAAACCTAGGTTCATAAATGCAGAGAAAACTAATTGCAAGCCATGTTTTGTTCCAGGGTTAAGGAAAGTTAATGAACATAAAACTAATGTGGCGGCAATTCAATTGGAAAGATTGGAGACGATAGAGAACACTAGAATTGCACAAAGCTACAATTGGACATAGGATTTTCATTCCAACTCGGATATAAGCCAAAGATTCAACGGAAGCCAACATCAATGCTCTCCAAGGAAACACACAAACTGTTTATTAAATTTCCAGATGACAGAGACATTACCCCAGAAAACCAGAAACCAAGACATGATCTTGTACAATCATTCCCCACTACACTACTGTTTATGCCTCCCTGTTACTTCTTAGTGCTTTTACATCCTTCACCATTATTCCCTCCAGCCGCTCCCTGTGCAGCCTTTCTCGCTGCTTTTTCCTGTAAAGCCCTCGCGTCTCTGCACACTCGAGTCAAGAAAACAGAAATTAAAAACCACCATTTTTCTTAAAAATAGTTGGAGCGATAATAAAATATATGGAAAAAAACCTTTCACGGCGTTGTTCAGGTGTTAGGCCATCATCTTTGGGATTCTTTGTTTTATGGCCTGCCCTAGCTTGAGCCCTTTCACGGTCTCTTTCTCTTTGGCTACCGCGTTCGCTTCAGTTAAATCCAAACAAAAATCATTACAAAACCAAAGGGGCATAATTTACAAGACATAACAAGCTATCCCAAATTATTATAAAGACAAATAAAGAGATACGAGAAGCACAAAACTGATCTTCAGTAAAGGATATGAGTCATTGTAGATCGATTGGTTGACTGAGTGGGAAGTAGTCAATCAGAATTCCTGAAAATTCAGACAAAAATCTGAGCTTCACTACATTACAGTTAGCAAAAAAAAAAATCGAAGGAACACAGAGACAATGGAAGCACCTGCACCTGCCGGTCGGAGACGGACTCGGACAGCGTGATCCAAAAATTCCGCTCCTTTCGAAACAAAATTGGTATCAACTGTCTCGGACAAGAAGCTGTGGCAACTAGAAAAAGAGTGGAAGATGATGCTATGGAAGACTCCAGAAGCCGACGTGTCTAAATAAATAAAAAATAGTGTTGGAATTTTCTAGAATTGAAATGTTATACATTATTGGATTTAATTATAACTTAGTATCTGTAGTTTAAGAAAAGTTATTTATCAGTCCTTGTAGTATTAGAAATAATTAAATTGTACCTGAGCATCCTCACTTGTAAATCATTGTTGAGAAATTCATCTCAGATGTAAATTTCACAAATTAGGCACTTCTATTCTCTCTTTTTTTTATTATTATTTTTCAAGAAAAAGGAAACAAAATAAATCTGAAAAAAAACATAAAACTAATAAAATGTTTATAAGTTGCTAAAAAAAGTAAATGGATTATATAAATATTATTTGAAAATAGGGATATTAGATAGTTATTTTTGTCAAACTACTGTGACTAAATAAAATGATTTACTTAAAATTACTATACCCGTCAAGGTTTTTGAAAATGTTTTTTTTACATGGAAAATACAATGTAAATTGGGACCGTGAAATTAAATTTTAAAATCATAAATAAAATATCTTACTAATTATATATAACAATATAACACAATTAAAATAAAAGTGAGATACAACAGAAAAGTTCAAACACTTATAGTTCAAATAAAAATTCATACTTGGTTTAAATAACTTACAAATATAATATAATTATATTCATAGAATTTCATTAACTAAAAATTAATAAACCTAAAATAGACAATCTAATGGTGTGCCATGTAAATTAAAATTAGTTTTATTGTCTTTATTTTCCTCATCATTGCTAAGATATTTATCAAAATAATTATTATTGCTACTACTAATATCACCACTGATATTGTGAACATTAGTGTTACTTCTAACCAATATTATTAAGAATATTTTAATTTAGCAAGTAGGGTCTTGGTCTAGTTGTACCAGGATTCAAGTCCCACTATACATATATCATATATGTTATCCACGCGATGCTTTACTTGTTTACTGGGCTTGCAAGATATTCAGTGGGTCCGAGAACTAGTTGTGATGCGCGTAAACTGACATGAACATCCCAATTATAAAAAAAGAATATTTTAATTCAAACTCCTTGAATCAAAATTGATGTCATCTTGAATCTGTAAATCATCTTCAATACCATTACTCCATTTCAGTATCATTAAAAAATTTCATCATTATCATTTTTATCTTCTTTACCATTTTTGCTTCGTGCTACACAAATTACTGAAATTGTATCAAGACAAGCAATTTATATTATGAAGCTAATTATATCAGCAATGTTGTATCATCCCTTGTTTTGAGTTACTATAAGGAAAAAGTTTGTATATAAATTTGAGTTCTTACAATCAATTAATTTGTGGAAGTCCCCAGAACCCATAAATGCTTGCTGTAATCATCTTTAAGGGTCAAACGCTGGAACTTCATCTGCAGGAGAACGCAATGCACGATAAACTGTTCTGTCAATAATACTTCTATGAGGATCATCCTCCCGCTTCTTCAACAGATAAGCAAGACAACTTTCGACCTCAGATTTTATGTGCAGGTATAGCTGGTTTGCGTTTTCTTTGTCCTCAAGCATCTCTCCTTTTCCCTTTGTTTCTATAGGCTTTCCGAACAGATAATAAAAACGGCCAGGCACCTTTGGCAAAAGACCTGGTAAGTAGAACATCTGGTTTGCCACCTCTCCTTGGCTCTCGTCCCTGTGAACGCACCATATAATTTGTCACACAAATGTATAAAAAGGGAGCTATCGTTTTTGTTTTTCTTTTATTCAGGAAACCACACCCCCGAAAAGCATAATTTGTGGGCTCAAGTGAGCGAGTAAAATCCCGGTTATCCTACGCTCTTACAAAAGATGCACGTCCTGACTCGAACTCGAGACCTGCTGTGCAGATCTCAAGCTCTTTGTCATCACGCCACGCCCCTTGGGGACTATCATCTTATGTTAAGGTGTCTTCTACAACAACATATGTAGCTAGCAAGTGCAAATATTATTGCTTGAATACCAAATACCTTATTTTTATAGATTTACGAGCGGCGTCTCTGATGTAGCCATTAACCACTGGGATCTTCATCAAGTCATTGTAATCAAAAACCAACTGCAACATCCAAACAGAGAACTTTAAAAGGAGTGTAATAAAATAGGATAGGCAGTCGGGGAACTTTGAGTATAATTGCAGGCCTCTCTTTTTTTTTTTTTGTCATAGATAGGACCTGGCAGCCCACAATCAGTAGTTAGGGAGTCAGGGAATTCTTAGAAGAGCAAAAAATTGAATGGAAAGCATTATTGAGATTTGACATTTCCTGGTTCTGCAAGCACAGCTTGCAAGATTAAAGAATAACGTGAAAGAAGAAGAACCAGATTTGTTCCCATACAAAAATGTACTGGATACAATGTAGTAGTTTGACACTATCTGATGCCAGCCATCAGTGAATACTTAGGCTCAGACGACATATTGTGAAACCTGCTGGTCGAGTGCAAATTATCCTGAATGTGTTGATATCATTATAAAGGTACAGTAAAACCAACTATTTCTTGTGATCATTCTGGGGGGAAAAACTTATTGAGGATAAGAAATAATCTGAAAAATGTAAAAACAGCTAGAAAAAGAACGCGATGCATATATTGGAAGCTATACCAAGTTCAATGGCAAATGATACGTACATGCTTGAGCATCGGTTTTAGAATTTAAAGCTGAAGCTGTGAAATATCCGGACAAAAATGGCCCATGCTTAC